>QLTV01003479.1:2409907-2434528 GCA_003457575.1 Thermophis baileyi
ACACAAAGGGTAGGTTGGAGACTGGACGAAAGTTTTTTAATTCTGCTGGATCCAGGGAATGTTTCTTGAGGAGGGGACTTACAACTGCTTCCTTTAATGGTTGCGGGAAAGACCCCTCCCTCAAGGACGCATTGACTAAAGCCTGGAGCCAGCCTCGTGTCACCTCCTTGCTGGCTGAAACCAGCCAGGAGGGGCACGGGTCCAACAAACAAGTGGAGGAACTCATCGCTCCTACAGCCTTGTCCACTTCCTCAGGAGTCACAGGCTCAAATTCATCCCACACAATAGGACTAAGACCTGTCCCCGTCATCTCGGTCAGAATTGCCCAATCAGAATCCAGGTCCGTCCGAATCTGAGCGACTTTATCCATCAGAAACTGTACAAACTCCTCAGCTCTACCCTGCAAGGGCTCCGCCGCTCTCCCTACATTAAAGAGAGAGCAGGTCACCCTAAATAAGGTGGCTAGGCGCAAATCAGCGGATGCAATAAGTGCGGAAAAATGCGAACATTTTGCCGCCCGTATCGCCACTAAATAAGTCCTAATAAAGGCTCTTAAAAGTGTTCGGTCAGTGTTCACAATCATCTCTGCCTAGAAATAAATCAGCATCCTTGTTATAAACATTTAGAAGAAAACTTGGCTATTCCAGCAGGTATTCAGGGATCACTATTGAAAATGTATTTGATATGCTATCTTTACTATTATCTATCTGGTTGGTCTCTAATAGAGGTGATCCTGCTCTTTCTGCCATAGCCCACACAGTATCATCCTGTGGTTATTTGCAGGTGATGTTCTTGCCCTTCAAAATTGATGATAATGCCCTTTAGGCACCACTGAAACCTTAGTTCTTCACACAGACTTTTCATGGATAAATGTTTTGAATGAACAGTTTGTTGCATTTTCCTCATTCCCCATTTAACAAATGTCCACTAAAGTTAATTTCAGTAACTTAAATGACTCCTTCCAATTTTGTGATTTTTAATATGATGTACTTTATTCTATTTTATTATTGTATACTAGTGATTTTATTGCAAATTGTTTCAAGGTGCAACTTATGGGAAGCAGAATTGGAATTAATTCATTAATTGTCCCAGTTTTCCCCAAATTGGTATCCTCCAGATATATTGGGACTTCAGCTTGCAAAGTTCCAAACCATCAACTGTGGCATTTTTCCCCAAACTGGTCACCTTCCATATGCCTGAACTTTAGTTCCCAGAATTCTCAGCAATTATCATAGTGTCTAGGGAACACTGAGAGGTAAAAAAAAACACCACCCATATGGAGGATGTCCAGGTTGCAGAAGGTGAGGTTTGGGAAGTCCAACCTAGTCCAACCATTTGACAGTGGTTCTTCAGAACATCTCCCAAGAGTTTTTCCTAGCTCTGTACTAATTTTTTAACTGGAGATGACTGTGAGTGAATGCTATTTCACATTTCATCCATACAAAACTGCTGGACAGAAAAGGAAACAGCTGTTTCATTGGCAACAGCTTGTAAGCTGAATGTGTCCATGCCTATTGTATCCTGCTGTCCAAATCTTCAGAAAATAGTCAGAACAGCCCAAATTAATCCTGGATGCATTCAGAAAGTTTGAGAGATAGAAAGGCTAGTTCTCTGGAAGATCACTTACTAAATATCTCCCTAGACGGCCCAAGATTCTGGTTTACCCTGAGTCCTTTTCTATCCATTGATTTTAATTCTTCACCACAAGTACAAACTTTTGTTCATCTACACTCACCTCAGATAAAATGACTTGTGATGATTCAAGGAATAGAACCATCTGTATGTCAGCACATCCTGATTCAGCCCAGATCTGATCAATTGATGTCTGTCATGGAACCCAACCCAAATCTCTACTCAGGTATTTGTTTATCTTAGAAATGCAGATCTCAGGATTGGAGAAGGAGGGGAATGTAGAACAGGGAAGTGGGGGCAAAGGCTTGAGGGGAGCAGACCAGAAACAGAATGTGATTGTACGTGAAAGCAGCCCCATGCTGATGTGATAATAAATTCAAATTTTTCATTTCTGTAGAAAGTTGACCACAGGCACTTCATCAATCAGTATTTTGATTTGTAATGTGTTCCATATGGACCCTCAGTCATTACTTAATGGGGAACATCCCATCTGCAAGCATCTGACTCCAAGCTCAGAATCAAGAGAGAGATGCTCATGTTTCAACCACATTTCCCCAGAAACTGGACACTCAGCAGCATATTCATTTTTTCTGACAACCACCACTAATGAGAAACAGCTCTGTGCTTCAACCAAGACAGTTACAGCCATAAATATTTCATATTAACAGGGAGAAAAATCCCAGACTTCATTGAAATGATTAATATATGCTTGTACTATAGGCTGCCATGCCAATAACATCCTCAAAAGACCTTTCCTGCCCTGTTTGAAAACTGGTGCATCCATGAAAGCTAATGCTGTATTTATTTTGAATGTTTCTTTAACCCACTTCTATAATTATTTACAGAAACTGCTTGGTGACGATGACTGGTGAAAGTTATCTCAATATGGTATCATGATGGGATGTGAAATGATCAGGTATTTTGGAGGCCTGGCCTGTGAATCTTAACTGGAAGGCCAAAAACAAGTGAAGTAACAGATGAGAAGGTCTCCTAACATATGGTCTAGGTAACTACCTCACTGCTGAGATTAGGAAGTACAGTTTCTAAGTCAATGAAATGTCATTTCCAGCCAAAGATGAACTTTGACAAACCTCTTTCCAGAAATTAAAAACTGAGCAAACAAGGCTTGGAGAGGTGAGAAGGAAATGAAACATAAAAGGTACATATATAATGGAACATGGTTGTGTATACATATATCACTTTTCTCTCTCAGTGATATTGTTGGATGGGAATCAGGTTTATAAAATACTTGAATAAAAATGTTGGTTTTTAAAGTGCCATTTAATTATTTGTTATCCTTATCTGAACTTCCTTAAATTAACCTCTCTTACAATACAAGTCCATCTCTCTCATCCATAAGTATCCTTCTACCAAATCCTCATTTGTTCAAAATGTTGGAATCTCAGGAATGTCTTGGGGAATATAGATGATTACATCAAAAGAAAACGTATTTCCATGAGCCACTATTTTTTATATTATTTTCTTGGTCTGAAATAGATGTGCTAGTAGAAAATCAGATAGAAATGGAAGGAACAAATTGAAATCATGTACAGTAGAGAAGTGAACATCCTAGATATCTTTAAAGACATTCCCTATTTACAAGAAGCTCTAGTCCTAAAAGATGAAGTTAGATTAGCATGCCAGTCATCACCAAGGTCAAACTCTACAGGAATTAATATAATATCTACAGTATAACCAAACTATGCCAGTAGATCTGGAAAATGACACAGTGGACAAGAGACTGGAAGACTTCAGTGTACATGCATTACCAAAGAAAGGAGGCTTAACAATGTGTGCAAAATTTCATACAATATTCTTAATTCATATGCTAGAAAAATAACATTTAGGATCATCCACCACAGATTAGAGCCCCACATGGAAATCAAGATGCTAGATCAGGGGTGTCAAACTCAATTTCATTGAGGGCCGCATTTGAGTTGTGTTTGACCTTGGGGGACTAGGGTGGGCGTGGCCAGGGTGGGCATGGCCAGCTCGATGTCAGGGGCGCCTGAGGTGGCCCGAGCGCTCTGCCAGAGAAAACGGACTCCCGAGCTCCGTTTTCAGCTGTGACGGCCTCCTGCAACCTTCTGCCAGTGAAAACAGAGCTCAGGAGAGCCGCACACAGCCATCCTGAGCTCCATTTTCGCTGGCAGAGGCACCGCGGGCTGGTCCTTTGCTGTTTCCATGGTGGCCCCGTGGGCCAGATCTAAGCACCCTGCGGGCCGGATCTGGCTCCCAGGCCTTGAGTTTGACACCCCTGTGCTAAATGCACATACATGCACACACACACATACACACACACACACACACACTCATAGATACATTCATAGATATAGATGTTAGAGATAGATATAGATATACTGTATAGAAGAGAGACAGAGAGACAGAGACAGAGATGATAGAGATATAGATATACAGATACAGATGTAGATATATATTCACGGTCATTTGTCATAATAAAGACACACACACACACACACACACACACACACACACACATTTTCTTCAGTCCTGTCTGAGCTTTCCCACCAGGTTTCTAGCCATTTAGTTCCAGATGTAACCTGTAACCAAAGTGTGTTGCCGTATTCAGCTGAATGTGATCAGGTCATGTATTAAGATTGTAAGAACATCTTGGTCCAAGTAGAGTCTCAAGTAGCATATGGCCAAACCTACATGAAATCTCCTGTGGTTGTGTATTCGGTTAAGCAAGAGCTAAGAGTCTAGGAAAATCTCCAGACTATAAATCAATTCCATATGAGTGCAATCCTGTCAAGAGTAACTACCAGAATCCTAACAAGAGTATCTACCAGAATCATAATTAATACACAGATACCTATTGACAACCACTGAGATTTAATCTGAGTTTATTTCACGCTATTCAGGTCCTAATAATCTCCGGACACCAGTTCAGGTTCTGTACATCTCCAGTCTAGCCCAATGTAACAATTAGCATAATGATGCTTTTTCACTATCAACCAAATGTCATGCCGAAATGTTAAAGGAAGCCAAGGAAATACCAATTCTGAAAAAACAAGCTAACTAAACAACAGCCTAATCAAGGAATTACTAAAAACACTCCCACCAACACTGGCAGGGCAAACAACTAGAATATAAAAAGAGAGCAAACCCCACTCTGTTCTAGCACTGATGATGTTACCTAGTTTGGTAATGAAATGTCTGCAAGAAAATAATCAAGCTCAGAGAGTAACAAAGAGCCCACAGTATTTTTAACTGGGCATGTATTCCTGAAAAATAGAAAAATATAAGACTTGCGGTATCTAATGTGGCACAGAGCTGTTTTAATAAGTTGTAGTTGACTTGGCAGTTGCCACTATATCTGGATTAGGACATTCTGGTCATGGTGACTCATGTGCTAAAAGTTCCCAGTCAAACTGTATGGGGCTGCCCTGGAAGGACTGTATTTCATGGAATTCAATGCAAATATTGAAAAGCATGTCATTCCCAAACAGGAACTCTGGGATTTGAACTTTCAGCTCTTATCATTTTGGTGCATTAGACACCCTCATCACATAAGTAGCCTTTCAGGAATTTTTCTTTGTGTGTATTTTAAAAATTCACATTTGCCTCATTCGTTAAAATAGCCTCTGACTCCCAAGCGAAGTATGTCTAAGATACTGCTCAGTACACATATTATGCCATCTTGACCTCTGATCAAAATAGACAAATTTCTAGTTTTTAATTACTTAATTCATATGCTATCTTTCTGTTAAAATGTAACTCTCAAGGTGGTACAGGTAATCCTTGACTTACTACCACAATTGGGACCTGAAATTCCATTGCTAAGCAATGGAGTTGTTAAGTAAGTCTCAACCAGTTTTATGACCTTTTTTGGCATGATCATTAAGCAAACCCAGCTTCCCCCATTGACTTTGATTGTCGGAAGCTATTTGGGAAAGTCACAAATGGACAATCATGTGACCCCAAGATGCTGTAACCATGATAAATACATGCTGGTTGCTAAACATCCAAATTTTGATCACCTGAGCACAGGGATGCTGTGACAGCCGTAAGTGTGAGAATTGATCATAAGTCACATTCTTTCAACACTATTGTAACTTTGAGCAGTTGTTAAATGAATGGTGTTACGTTGAAGACTCCCTGTAGTGAATACTGCATCTTTGTCACATATTTTTAAAGATATATATTACTCTTTCAATTTGGATTTAATCAAACAATTTGCAGGCTAAACATATGTACGTTGTATATTCTCCAGAAGTATCGAATTACAACTGGATTGTCCATAACAATCCAGCCAGTTGGTAACCTTCCCAGAATTTTTGTATGAGTAAAGCTGTTAGCACATTTCTGCACTGTCCAAAAAGCCATTGTATTGATTATTTCCACATTCACGTTATGGTTATATTGTTATATAAGCATAATATAACACTGGAAGTACTTTTTTAAAGAAATATGCTTGCTAATTGCATTTGACTTAGTGAGTCTTCAGTTCTCAGGGACATTGCTGTATGTGATACATAGAATTGTGCAAATGCATGTGAAAGAGATATAGCCGGCATAGTTGAGAGCACAGCTGTTTGAGCAATTTTGTGGTCATCGCTCAGAAATGCTCAAACGGAGACGCTTTGTTCATGGGAACTGTGAAAAGAGGCTTTTGGGGGGCTGTATTTTCAATTCAAACTTCCAAATGTTCAATCTTGTCAGGAAACTGTGACAGAATGTGCCATTCTGAAAGAGAGAGGGGGGGGAGAGATCAAAGAGAGCTAAACAGGACAGAGAACTCACCAAATTTTAAGCCTGGATCTGAAAGCCTATTTGCAGCCAGATGCCTTCACCCTGCCTGCAAGGGTGTCCACAGAACATGGTCCAAAAAGTGGCTGCCATGATAGTATGACCAAAGCACCACCTCTTGTTATGTCTCTTGCATATTAGAAAACAGATGGAGCTTAAGGCCATCATCTTGATTTATGGACCTTACTCTGTGGACATCCCATCCCAGGAAAAATATTTATACATCCTAGGATAATATTATATCTGATATATAAAGTGAAGCTTTGAGGCCCAGTGACTCTATGGACTCTTTAAAAAAATAAATTGTACTAGCATTTTGTCCAGACAGTACTAGTTTTCTTGTACAAGGATGCACTTGAATACTTAGGGATTATTTACTGCATTTCAATCACTCTAAAGAAATGCTGTACACTTGAGTTAGGTCCGTATCTGTAGCAAGAGAAGAAAGGCAAAAAGGTAGCCATGCTTTTAGCTGTAGCAGACAGCCAGTAGCTACAGTGGAGAATGGATTTCTCATATGATAGGAAAACCTCTGGTTGCTGAAATATTTGTTTTTACGCAAATTAAATAGTCACAATCCTTTTCAGGGTTTAGCATCATAATTTTGCTAGTAATCATCTAGAAGATGATAAGAGGAGGGGAGGGGAGGGGAGGGGAGGAGAGGAGAGGAGAGGAGAGGAGAGGAGAGGAGAGGAGAAGAAGATGTTAGTCAGTAAAGTAATCAAACCTGAAGCCCGTGATTGATTGGCATAATAATCAGCCTCTAAGTAAATAACTCTACAACAAAACAAATCCGACCTGAAAGACTCACTGGAGCAGGATTCTATTTAAAGCCTGACAAATGGGAGTAAACGTATCTTTGCCTTTATTCATTCTGAGCAAGTTGGACCTGGGAGAGCCAGCGGTTCTGTTGTTAGAATGGGGACAGAGATTCCAGGGGCGGCTGGGAGGGTGTGGAATGACTCCCCCGAAATGATAAGGGATCCCGGGATGAATTGTGCACTCTGTTCTCTGTTTTTCAAAGGCTCGTTAGCTTCTGCTACACTGAAGACCTTTATTCCCAGGCCTGTGGGAAAGTGGTGGGCGAAGGCTGCATTCTTAGTTACACTCCACACATGCGGATTTTAATTAGCTGGATTAAAAACAAGAGCTGTATCATGCCTTTCTGTCACTAACACACACACACACAAGCACAAGCACACACCCCTCAACTCCACACTGGCTTCTGCAAGCTCTTAATGTAGCATTAATAAAAAGGTCATGGTGGTTCAAGATGAAAGGTCATTCATGACAGGAACTTTGTGTGAGAGGAACATAATGTTTATCACAGTGATAAAGAGAAGGCTATCTGTCCAAGGCATAAGGAAACAAGTCTGTGGATGATAGCGGGACAATTATTAGTGAGCAGTCTGAACTATGTAGCTGATGCTACCAAGCAATGCTGGTATCCATTTTATTTATCTGTGGTGTCTTCTCTTAATCTTTAGTATTAGAGTTGGGAATTCATCAAAAAATTGACAATATAAAGAATACATCATTAAAACAAAATTTGGAGAAAAGGATGACATTTGGTCCATCCAGGCAACAGAAATGGTGGTGGCCTGCAATGAACCATTTCAGATGTGGGGGGCAGTGAGAGTGAGGATTTCTTTAAAAGAAAAAGAAAAAAAATATGCTTTTTAAAATTTTAATATATCCCTCTCTGCAAGTAGAACAACTGCAATGGTCAGAAAAGTGTGGTATGAATCTATTAATCTTGTATGTGTTGCAAAATTGATTTGCACGGACTTATACTTGGGACGCAGCCAAAAATGCTGTGCTCTATCTGTCACCACTGCACTGCTACTCTCCATCCCAGGACTTAACTATTCTAAGCTCTCCTGCACTGATAGATAAAAGAAAGATTTTTCAGCTGGACACTTTTCAGTTGAACCAGCTGGTTGAATCACAATAGGTGACATTAGCTAACTTGTTTGTTTTTTTAGGTGAAATAATATTACAGATTTACCATGTAATACTATTAGAATACTAGAAATCCTATTGTTACTACTGCTGCTATTGCTACTACTAATAACAACAATATTGATCGATTGCTTCATTTAAAACATTTGTCTATTTTATAATCCATATATATCCAGCCACCCATATTATAATTTGCTTGGAAGGCTCCCAATCAAATAATAATACAGACCCACATAAAAGCTATACTATAGTATAATATATGTATAAGAACCCCTTCATTTTTTAAAAATTCTAATATTATACCCAGATAGGGAATCCCAAATGGGTACATGAGACAAGGAGGACTTAACTCCTCCAATTCCAATGGTGGCTCAGATTAATCCATTTCCTTCCCTCTCAGCATAAATGGTGATGCTGCCAAGTTTCAGAAATGAGGCTGAAGATCAGAAATATATACCTATGTCAGCTCAGCCATACCAAGCATTTTATAGTCTGGGCTCAAATTCTTTGGATCAAGCCAAGGCTCATAAATTAAGCTCCAGTCCTGCTGAGCTGCCCAGAAATATATTATCCTTCTCACAGACTTTTAGCAGTGGAGGGGGTAAGGGGAGGAGACAAATCGGTTTGGTATGTGCATATATGATCTTAGAAAAATCATGTTGCTGAATTTCCCTGGCCAACCACTAAACAATCTTATGTAATTTTCCACCAATGTAAAACTCAGATGTTAAGAATTGGATAGGTTAGCAGGGAAGAAGGATTTTTAAAAAAGGAAAAAGGTTCCTAGAATCTCTGTTCCACCCTTTCATTGATGTCATCATATTCAATGCAACCAGCAGTGGGTTGCTCCCGGTTCGGCCCAGTTCTGCGAACCGGTAGCGGCAGCAGGAGGCTCTGCCCACCCGCCCGGGACGCTCCACCCACCCACCCGGGATGCTCTGCCCACCCACCCGGGACGCTTCTGCACATGTGCAGAAGCGTTGCGCGTGCGAGCGCATGCGTGAACTGGTAGCAACGGGTTTTAGAACCCACTACTGAATGCAACCCTTGGTTGGCAAGAACATGATTTAAAATATTGACTACTCTTGGAGTAAGCTCAGAATGACAGATCTATCCTGAATCTGGAAGAAGGAATTTGTACAACTTTAAATATCCATTGTTGTTATTCTCTCAAATGGTGTGAAGTAAGGCATAGTATTTGAGAATTAATCAAAATAATACATTGATTACCATTACCGTCTAGATATGAGACAGAGCGCCATAAACATTTACATAAATAAATAAGTAGGAATTTGCATCTTACAAACATGGCCAGACATTTTAAATGCATATTGGTCTTATCTCAGTGCACATAAGCTTTTACTGCACTGAAATTGAGAGGGACTAGATATGTGGATGAAAGTTTCAAGCTGGCACTAATGCACACATAAGCCAGCAAATTCACATCAGTTTTTAAAACTGAGCATGTGTATGTGTTAGCAAATGATCCTTAGACAACTTGAGGTGTTACAAAACTGTCAAGTGTTAGGGTGGAGATGATGGTCAGTTAATCAAGTGTATAATCTGTATCACATTTCTCAAACATGGGAGACTGCCAATTTTATGTACTGCCAGGAGTTGTAATAGGACTGATAGGCTAAAGGAAAACTAGAATTCTCAGTTGGGAACAAGTAGCCCAAAGTTAAAGGCTCCACTTCAATGTTTTAAGCAAAGCCTTCTAGAAAATTTCCTATAGCTGCTCAAAATCAAGATCTGAATTCGAATTCCAGCTTGGCTTGAAGCTAGCCAAAACTCTTTCCATTTATTATTGGATGCCAGGATTTGTTCTGAGTGACTTGTTGGTTGCTAATTTTTTTCTCTCTCTTCAATTTTGTGCTATATTTAGATACTAGCATTTTACTAGTTATATTGACAATGAAGTTAGTTTAGCTCATTAGAGGCATGTTTGTTTTACAGAGGTTTACAGATTACAGAGGTTTACAGATTAATAGAGTTGGAAGGGACCTTGTAGGTCATCTAGTCCAACCCCCCCACCCCGCTCAAGCAGGAGTCCCTACACCATTTCAGACAAATGGCAGTCCAATTTCCTCTTGAAAGTCTCAAGTGTTGGAGCTCTCACAACCTCCGAAGGCAAGCTGTTCCACTGGTTGATCACTCTCACTCTCAGAAAGTTTCTCCTTATCTCCAGGTTGAATCTCTCCTTGGTCAGTTTCCATCCATTATTCCTTGTCTGGCCTTCTGGTGCCTTGGAAAACAGCATTGGAAAACAGTGTTGCATTGTTTGGATGGTTTGAACACCTTTAGCTCAACTTCTACCTGCCCATATAATTTTCTTAGAAGAAGATGGAAGCATTTTCTCATTGTTCCTTTTCACAGTACATTTTTTTGCCATCCCAGTCTAGCCTATGACAATAGTATTTAAATGGAGTCTAATTTCTTTATTCTCTATTGCAGAGTGAGATTCTCAGATAAAACGTCTCTTAGCTCTGCTTCTGAAATTTAATTTCTCTTTCTCTTTAACTATTCCCCACAAAACGGGGGAGTTATCCATATTCTTTGTTTTCTATGAGCCAATTACAAATATAATCTAATTCATTCAGAATTGTAAAGATACCCATTCAGGCTATGTGTCTATATATGTGTGCATTTTAACTGCTTCATAAACAGTTCTAGAGAAAGGGAGAAATATATTTATATTAAAAATCAATCAGCCAATCAAAACTGTGTATAATGAACTTCTGACAAAACTGGTTTCTTATTACCTCAGTCTTGGTAAGATTATACATATGATCAAAACAAATTGGTTAGTTTGGTTTAAGAGCCGAGGTGGCGCAGTGGTTAGAGTGCAGTACTGCAGGCTACTTGCGCTGACTGTTCAGCAGTTCAGCGGTTCAAATCTCACCGGCTCAAGGTTGACTCAGCCTTCCATCCTTCCGAGGTGGGTAAAATGAGGACCCAGATTGTTGGGGGCAATATGCTGACTCTGTGAACCGCTTAGAGAGTGCTGTAAAGCACTGTAAAGCGGTATATAAGTCTAAGTGCTATTGCTATTGCTAATATCCTTACCATTGCATACATTTATTTATTTATTTATTTATTTATTTATGAAAGAAAGAAAGAAAGAAAAAAAGAAAGAAAAAAAGAAAGAAAGAAAGAAAGAAAGAAAGAAAGAAAGAAAGAAAGAAAGAAAGAAAGTGATAGGGCTATCCATCTTAAATATATAACTCTGGGTGACAAACAATTCCCCCCCAAAAAATGTAAAACTCATGACCAAAATTAAAAATAATCCAGGGCAGAAAAGATTTTAAACGGTGCTAAATAACAATTTCACAATACAAACATGCATTTATTGAAGTCTCCTAAATTTTTCATAATGCCTAAGGAAAAGGCCAAGTCTTAACAACCCTCTGGGAGGCCAGGAGGGTTGAGATCCTCCAGTTCTCAAGTGGGAGGCAGTTCCATAGGGAAGGCCCTGTGGCAGAGAAGCCACACCTCCTCAGTCCCACAAGATAGTGCTATTTCCAAAAGAACTTTGTAAGAACTGTCTTCTTGTAATGGTATGTGGGAATGACCTTGAATAGTAAAAGTCTGATGATAAATGTGTTTTACTTAGAAGTCAGCCAGAGATGGAGTCATCTGCATTTTGCAAATCAGGATGTTCAAACTGGAATAACCACAAAGGCCTTGTCTCTCATTATCATCAACTCTCAAGCATTGTCACTAGGCAATCTTTATAACAGACTCAACTTATCAATATCTCTAATTTAGAGTTACACATTACACACTCAGATATAATAATGGTGGTCACATTTTACTTTCACCGATTGACCTATTTTTCAAATGCAAGCTCATATAAATTTCTTGCAATTGAGTTTCACTGAACACAGCACGAATGATTTTTGAGTAAACATGCATAGGATTGTACCAGAAGTTGGTTGGACTGAACAAATTTTGAAAAGGACATCGTTTGAATTTGTGGATTCAAAGGGATGCCAGAAACCTCTCTGACTGGGGTAAAACACCACTTTATTTGCAAACAGCAAATAAGGCCAAGTGGCAATATAGACAGCAATGGGAGTTCATATGGTTCATTTACGGGTTTATATTGAGCTAGTTCAAGAGGCTGCTGGATCATGTTGGCAAAGGATTCGCATTCCATAGAGTGCTCGGTTTCTATTTGCTCCAGGTGGCAAGTGTTCTGCCACTCATAAGACATTCCTTGGCATCCGCTGATGATGTTTGTTCACTTTCTCTGGGAAAGTTAAGCAGCATCGTACTTGGCAATGTGCATTTGAGATAGTGGAACACTTGCATCATTATATTCGAACTATTCACAATTCCCAACAATGATGGGAAGGCATATGAGAATATTGCCCTAAAGCTGGACTCCAGCCAAGAGGATAGGAATTTTGCAGTGCTATTGTTTCTCACTCTTGCATGTTCCTACTTTTTTCTTTTCTAGTTTGCTGATATTGTAAATAGAGTTTAGGTGAGGGTTAAGGAAATTATGGCTCCCCAAAGCATCAGTCTTCTTCTACATACCTTGTATTATGAAAGAGCACTCATAGGGCTACATGACTTGCCACTTACCTAAAAAAAATGCATCACCTCAAAAGAGGACATATGTTTGAATTCTTGCCCTAATATATGGCTAGAGAGATGAAATTGGAAATAACTGAGATAAATTAAATAGCAAGATAATACTTCTTCACAAATTAGAACCAAATGCCTGTTGTATCTCTGCAGCCATTTTCTATGCAATTACTGTTGATGGACAACTTTAAACCAACGACTGAAAACATGGTCAGGACATTGTCAAGGAAAAGTTTACAGGATGAACAAATGCACTCTGTTCTTTCCCCATCCTTTTTTTCAATGGCACATCCTCCATCTAGCCTAGGAAAGTAAATTGGGAAAAGAAGGTAAAATAGCCAGCATGTCAAAAGTATGGGGTGCAAAGCTTTTAAGCTTGTTCACAAACAATGGCAAAGCTACCCTTTGAAAATAACTCACACAGTACAACTAGCAGAGACATAGCACGATCATATTAACAAGCAGAATTGTTTGAAAGGAGAAAGGGTAAAAGTTCTTAAATAAATGTGCATAAGATTTAATCATGTGCTAAGGAATAAATGTGCATGAAATGCATGGAAATTAAAATGATTTCTTTACAGTAATTAGCCACTTCTAACAGTAGAAAGTTCTTGAGGGTTTAGTTTCTTTTCAGTGCACAAGTCCTTTTGCTTTCTATATTTGTTTCCTTGAGAAAAAGCAAAGGGCCGTTATGTTAAGAACTAAAGGAGTTGCAAAGAAGAGGGTGGGGGAAACCCTCCCAAAGGTTTCAAAGAAGATGCCATGGTTTTAGCCTTCTGTTTGTGTGTTCGCAATAGGTGTATTTAAATGTAAATGCTACCCTTTCACCCGCCAAGCCACCTATTCTTAGTGTAGCAAAAAGAGAGCATTCATGGTATAATGTCTTTATGAGATCTCATACTTCAATTCTCATGTGAACCAGAACACTTTAGAGGGAATTTCTGCATACATAAAATAATTTTTATAAACTACATTCGTCCACTTAGTCCACTTAAGATGATCTGGTTTTGGAGAGTTAGTTCCTAAAATATTGTCGGAGCTGTTTGACAGAAGTGGTGCTTCAGAAAGTTCTGAAGTTTTGAGATTCAATTTAATTGTCCAGATTGTGCAAAATATAAATAAGCTAGCAGTGGGTATGCAAATACCTGATTTCTCAGGAAAACTACAGGGTGGGGTGGGGTGGGGGGGTTAAGGAGAATATTTCCTATGAAAGGCAGGTCAGCAAATAAGACCCTGTTTTTCAGTATTAAATGAACTAGAAATATGTATACACTACTACTGCAAAGGTTTAATAGATTTTCTTTCTTTAGGATGATATTGTATATTGCAGTATTTTACTTCTTCAAATTGTCTGATCACTTCCACTTTAAGTTGATAGAATATATTTATTACAATCTACTGCATTGTGAGATTGTCTGCCTACTTTTCTATTTTCTGTTAATCAACATGTCCCCAAATCCTCCTCCCCCTCCCCCATGCAAGTAATTTTAGGCACATTGCCTCATTTCTTAAGGAACAAGGTTCACGAATAACGCATGGCCATGGCTGAGAAGAGTTTTGTAAATTAGCAATGAATCAGGATATCTGCTCAAAGCAGAGCATAGCCCCTTGCCTCAACTGTCCCTTTGTGAGCCATCAATATAGCAATAGCACTTAGACTAATATACTGCTCAATTAATATGGGGACATAACTCAACTTCCAAAATATTATCTAGATTCAAAGATGGAAGATTGAGTTTGACTGTCTGATGGCCTATCTCCACCTTTCAGCAACAAACAGATATTTCAGTGTACCTACGACAACCTGCACACAGTCCCTAAGCATTGGCAGGGCTTAAGTGATGAAATATGCATTGCTATAAGGTCACAAAACAAACTCTGTTCCTTCTGTAAAACGGAAGTCAGAATTTGCATTGTGATGTTTTGTCATTTTGGCATCATTGTGGTTAGCAATGGGTACTGGTGACAGTAACTTACTAACTGACTCTAAAACACTAATGTTTTACAGGATCTATATATACTCGAAAAATAACACCTTTCCAAACAGGCAGGAATACAGTTTCTATAAAGTTACCCAAGACTCTTTTCTCCAAAGGAAACTGAACTTTTTAATAGTTCGACCAGGAGAATCTCCTGCATGAATTCATTTGGGGGGGGGGACGATGAAAGTTTTTGAAAGACTCACTTTTCTACATTTCTCTAATGGAATATGTCCTGGATATTATCTTAGTTGCAATGACTGGTGAAAAATATCTCAAACTCAGTATGTTAATCTTAATGGAAGCTAATTTCTATTTTGTGTGAGAGACAAAAAGAAGAGAAGAAAAGAAAAGAAAAGAAAAGAAAAGAAAAGAAAAGAAAAGAAAAGAAAAGAAAAGAAGAAAAGAAAAGAAAAGAAAAGAAAAGGCTTCTTTAAGAGCAACACATTGCAATTGTGCATGGTCATGCTCTTTTAAACTGTCTTTTCATTTGTTTTAGCAATGTGTTACAGCTGGCATACTATTCAAGACAGGGGACAATGCCAAAGTATTTATAATGTACTTTTAACCACCTCTTTTTTAAAAAGACTGAAAAAAGGAATACTAAGATTTAAATGAATTGTTTAAGTTGAGCTAAATTCTCTTGAAAAATAATTCTAAAAATTCCCTTTAAAATATCAGTTGTACTTCAGATGGTCTAGGCTTTAAGTTAAAGTGCTTAATCAATTGTTAAAAGATGCAATACTTTTTTTTTAATTGGAAAAAATAGATAATGAAAAATCCATTAGTTTCTGATTGAGGAAAACAGGGCATCTTTCTGTGCAAGCTGGCTTCTATATTGATATTGCCACATTTTGCAAACACATCATTAAATCCTAAAACTGCTTCTGAATTGCCCACTGTATTCCTCCTCAAGGACAGAACAAATAGATTTGAATGATTCTAAATAATTTGTTAGAAGCAAAAGACTAAAAGCTAAGCTGTTTTGTTTCACAAAAATAAGGTGATGTAAGCATTTGTTCCACTCTATTAAAAATAATTAATTAAAATGGAAAATAAGCCCACTCACTGCAGCAGAATAACAGTAAAATTACAGAAGAAACCAACACTTTGTTCTTCTATATTCTCATCTGCTGCTCAAATTATTAAATATGTGGTTTGTTTTCCTCACTTCTCCACATAGCCTTGATCAGCAGGAAAGGTAGATAGAGTATACACTAACACACACACACACCCAGCATCCCACACTTTAGGGAATCTATCTATCTATCTATCTATCTATCTATCTATCTATCTATCTATCTATCTATCTATCTATCTATCTATCTATCTATCTATCTATCTATCTATCTATCTATCTATCTTTCTTTCTTTCTTTCTTTCTTTCTTTCTTTCTCTTTCTTTCTTTCTTTCTTTCTTTCTTTCTTTCTTTCTCTTTCTTTTCTCCCACTGTATCCTACAGATGGCCAGAATTTACTGGTATCTAGTGCTGTGCCCAGGATGAAGCATTTTCCAAGTATTTGTGAGAAGAGGAAGGGAAGACAGTGAGTAACTGTTGTTGTCAGAGAGACTCCCTTCTCTCTCCACCCCGTCTTTTGGCTGCTTCCCCACTCAGGCAGTGAGAGGCTCGGTCTCTGGGAGGCCAGACAATGGTTGCTTTAGAGAAGGAGGGAAGCCTCAGAACACCATGTAGGACTGGATAGGCGGCTATTGTGCTGAGGCCATGCCCATTACTCATCCACTAGCAACAGGCTCTCTTCCTTTTGTCTGCAAAGACGGTAAACTTTCAATGGCATCAGAAAACAGAAGGCCTTTCAGAGAGCACAAGAACTCTGCCTTCGCAATCATGTGAAAATATGGTAAACAATTTCTTAGCTCGCTCTCTCTTTCTTTCTCTTTCTCTGTCTTTTTGTCTCTCTTTCTGTCTCCCCCCCTCTCTCTTTCTTTTTCTTTCTTTTTCTCTCTAATAGCCTGCTAAGAAACTCAACTGAGAATGCCAAGTAATGCAAGAAGGAAAAAAAGACACCCAAGAGGAGAAGGGGGGAGCTCTTGGGCTAAAATGTGTATTTCTGGATGTTTAATTCAAGAGATGCCATTATTTTACCACCAAAGAAAACATTGGGAGTTTTTTTTTTTTCTTTAGACCCATACGTGCAACATGCCCATTTCTTAAGGAAGTAATAACAAATGCTTTGGGAGTGGGAAGTAGGCAATTTTAAACAGCAAAATACAATTTAATAAACATTTGGTGTTTAAATGTCAGTCCCAGGGAATGGGCCGTTGCTCTATACTTTCTGATAGTCTTCCTACAAACGATGTCTGTTTTGTGAGAAAATGAGGAATGCTGGATGAAGGAGGCTTTGGATCACTTTGTTTAATACAGCTCTGGAGAATTCTGAGAGTTGAAGTCCACACATCTTAAAGTGGCCAAGGTTGAGAAACACTGGTTTAGATCATCTAGATCTCTTGTCTCATGTGTCAGCCAATTACATCTTATTCTGAGATTCTCCATTACCTGATTTATTAACATTATTTCTGGAAAATCCTTCATCCTAGGACTGTTTAAAAGAGGCATATCAAAAAACAGATATACTAAAACAAAAATGTTATTAAAAGTTTTAGAAGCAAATGTAACAAACATATATATGGCATTCACTCTCCTGTGGTTCTGGAAGGCCCTTAAGACCTGGCTCTGTCCCTCAGCTTGGAGTTAAGGTGTCTGTGGAGCCCCTTCACAGTTTTTATTGCTATGTTTGTTTTCAGTCCACATTTTATTTCATGTTTTTAAATGTTTTAATTGGATATTTCAATATTGTTAGCTGTTGGAGTGGGTAGCCATAATAAATTTATGGCTCATCATCGTCATCATCATCATCATTTTGTATAATGCAAAAGCTAACACAAAATGCAAAGTTTAATCTGATCTAAAAAATACTCTAATATTGCGCCAAGAAATTGCTGCAAGGTTTCGCAATTTTTTTCATTCTCCTTGCCCTTACTAGCATTCTATGGCTTTCTGTTCCGCCATGTTTTTAATATACACTGCTGTCCTATATGGTTTCTTCCATCTTTTACTCATTCCATTGGGTTATTTTATATCCAAATGTAAACTTTGGATTTGTTGCAATTCATGCTACTGTTTTTTTTTCCACCATTATTCCCATTGTCAAGATCCTCCTGAATCTTGAAATTGTCTGTAAGCTATATGCTATCATTCCTCTCCCCATGCTCGAATGTCTTTGTTTTGATAAAAATAAGAGCATGTGACAGAATAACAGAGAACTATGTCCTTCATGCCACTAGATAGGAGTTTTTATATTGTGTCAAATGTAGATATAACAGGACATGGCAAGACATTAAGTATCATTTTTGCTATCCCATCATGACTGAATTCTAATTTATTTTCTCTCAGCCAACAGCAGCCAGACAAGCTAATATAATCCTTGGTTGTATAAACAGAGGCATAGAATCAAAATCATATGAGGTATTAGAACCTCTTTATAAAACCTTAGTAAGATGACACCTGGAATACTACTAATACTTAGTAAGACCACACCCGGAATACATTTTTGTAATGGTCACAAAAAAGATGTTGATATGAGGGGTCCTTCGTGCTCTCTGAGCTTGTTTGTTTTCTTGCAGACATTTCATTACCCAAACTAGGTAACATCATCAATGCTGTGTTGACCCCTCCTGTCAATCCTGAGCTACAAATAAGATATATATTGAGATTTTGGAAAAAGTGCAGAGAAGAGCAGCTGTGGTGATTAAAACATATGAAGAACAATTGCAGGATTTGGGTGTGGCTAGTCTAGAAAAAAGGAGGACTAGGGATGACATGATAGTAGTATTCCAGTATTTGAGGGGCTGCCACAAAGAGGGGGTCAACTTATTTTCCAGGGCACCAGAGGGCAAGACAAGAAACAATGGATGGAAACTAATCAAGGAGAGAAGCAACCTGGAATTAAGGAGACACTTCCTAACAGGCAGAACAATTAACCAGTAGAACAGCTTGCCTTCAGAAGTTGTGGGTGCTTCATCACAGGAGGTTTTTAAAAAGAGATTGGACAGTTGTTGTCTGAAATGGTATAGGGCCGTGATGGCGAACCTATGGCACGCGTGCCACCTGCCATATCTGCCGGCACGCGAGCCATTGCCCTAGCTAAGCTCCAGCACGCATGTGCGTACCGGCCAGCTGATTTTCAACTGGCACAGAGGCTCTGGGAGGGTGTTTTTGGCCTCCGGAGGGCCTCCAAGGGGGCGGGGGAGGCCATTTTTGCCCTCCCCAGGCTCCAAGAAAGCATCTGGAGCCTGGGGAGGGCGAAAAACGGGCCTACAGGGCCCACTGGAAGCATCCGCGCGATAGCATGCATGCGCACGCTTTCGGCACCCGATGAAAAAAAGGTTCGCCATCACTGGGGCGAACCCTATTTCAGGGTCTGAAATGGTATAGGGTCTCCTGCTTGAGCAAGGGATTGGACTAGAAGACCTCCAAAGTCCCTTCCAACACTATTCTGAACTGAAATCATGTCCAAGCACTTCCTCCAAGAATCTAGAAATCTATACTAGGTTTGTCTTAAAATGAATGCCTTATCACTCATTTTAAATTAATCTACTTTTCCCAGCATTGTTCCAAGCACATACAGTGATTTAAAGTTATGTAAAGAACATTTAATAATGTAGGTTGTTCAGCACAGCCTATAGGGAAAATGTAATTGATTCAAGCATTCTAGAATCACTCTAGGACTAAGAACTGATGCTTTGAGTTGATAGCATATGCTGCTGAAACATTTTCTGCATACTGTACTACATTTCTTGCTTCTTCCTTTCCAATCTTGCACAATCCTTTTCTGTAAAGTAAATAAATAGCAAAAATCCACAATAAATTTACCTTTTATATTTTTTAGTAAAATCTTTACTAAACCTAAAAGCAAAAAACAATTACAATCTTATGAAGCTTAAGGGAAAAGAGAGTGAAAAATGATCCATATGGTGTGAAGAACTATCCATCTGTTTCCAATGGTTTTAAAGTATCGATTATGGCAGGGATCCACAAGTTACTTAAACCTGGAAACTTGTAGCTAAAATACCTCACTCCACTAGACTCTATTCAGTTAGAGCTGATTTAAATACACATAGCTTGCCCAAATAATTTGTGGAGTGAAAATTCTAAAAATAATATTTCCAGATCACAAAACAAATTCTTTCACATTTCTCCCAGTAACAAAATAGCCTAAGCTACATGAGATATCAATACATGGCTGTGTTACTCAGCGCTGTCCTTTCTCTCTAGGGCATATAACATAACAGCTGGAAAAGGCCTGCAACAAAACTTGCTGTGCTAATTTTTGCTTACAATCAGTTTTTCCACAGAGGACCATTTGAAACTAGAACCTCCCACCTGCAGTCTGCAATAAGGCCACATCATGTCCTTGTGCAGGAACAAGCCAAAAACATGACCCATTAACCAGAAGTAGGCAGACCAAACAGAACATGGCAGGAGATGGCAGGTGTTCAAAAGGGCTGTGTTAGGTGTTATGTTTCATGGACATGAGCATGAAGTCACTAGTGCTTAAGCGTGTCTCAACGGATCACTTTCCTTTACCAGAAGAGCCCCGGGTCCGTTGGAATTATTACTAAGCTATTGTGAAGACACACACAATAACTGATTCTGCATTTCTGAAAATGTAGACGATAAGAGCAATATTCAGCAAGAATAGCAGCCAGGAGGGAGTACAATGAATGTGATCCACTGGGGTGTGAAGAATTCTCCTCTAAATAAAGAGATTTAAAACCAGAAAAACAAAGAGGCTGCCTCTCACTGAATCAGTCCATCAGTCCATCTTGTCTAGTGTTTTTCACCCAAGTGGTCAGCAGTCCACTAGCTATTCACAAGCTAAAAGGCAAAAATTACTACATGAGTCTCAAAAGCAGCAACCCCTTTATAAGAAAATCTGATCCATATTAGGACAGTAAGTAACTCATTCCAACCTGTTTCTGTTTTCCCTATACATAAAAGAGCCATTGATGGGAATTGAAGTATGAAATTCATGATATTGGGATGTCGAAGTATGGGGAGGTATTCTAATTGTTGCCACAAGGTGACAGAAGAAAGTTCTTTCCAGAGTTGTCATTTTCAAATTTGGATTTCAGTTCTTTGTCACCCTCCACTCCTTCTAATAACAAACTCAGTGGTGGGTACCAACAGAATTCTAATTAAAATGAATAAAAGAGGGAGTTATCAACACACATAAATTATAGAAACTTGAGATTTATAGAGTTATTCCCCACCGTTCACACACACACCCCAAAAGAACCCAGTGGGGGGGGGATCTTACAAAAGATAGCCCAATGAGGAATAAGAAAGTTTAATAATCTCAAATTTTACTCTAGCATATACTCTAGAAAATGAAATGGATGGAAAATAAAATGAAAATGAAATGGAGCTGGATGGAGCAGTGGAATGCCCTTGTTTCACTACTCAAACCCTAAACCAGAGTATTCCTTTAAGGAGACAAAACACTGTGTGTAACTGCACATTGTAATGTCAAATACTGTTCTGAAGCTATTAAGCCCTAACATTTTAACTGTGGCTTTTATTGTTCTGAACTTGCACTGTATAATGTTTCCCCCCCTTCACTCAAAAATGAAAGCTAAGTCCAAACACAACTGTCAAATAAAATCAGCAACAAAGCTGAACAAAAAGCATGTTTGGTAGGGGTGGAAGATTTGTGGCATTCATAAAAGCCATGTCACAAAACTAAAGAAAGAAAGGGATAAGTCTGTGGACTTCTACCTGAGACAAATATTGCCTAGGATCCCATCTTACTCTTCACCATGACAAATATTTATGAGATGATGAAGAGGGGCGGGGGGAAGAAACCAGGTCTCCTTGTCATAAGACCCTGCCACTAACTTGCAGGGGTGAATGCTAGCCAAACATATGGTCAAACTCCAGCTTCCACAAAGAGTTACAGGCAAAGCGAAAGCAAGGCCGTTTCAGAAGACTTTTAGTTGTGTTCACCACTAGTCTCTATATGTTTCTTTCAAAACCAGTCAAAAACTCCTTTGTGATACTAAGTGCCCTACTTCCTACTTTTCTACTCCACAGGATGCTACAGAAAGAATTTAAACAGATTTAACCAACCAGACAAACAAATAAAAGGGCAAATCCTTGTATTCCGAAACATAGGCTTTTCTTCCTTAATGTCATATGGAATCATTTAAAAATAAATTCTCCCTGAAAACATCGCCCAACCCTTGTATACTTTAAAACCATATGTTCCACAATACTACACACTAGCAAATGAGTTGTGTTTTTTTTAATACTTCTGCTTTGGAGGAGGAGTATTTTTCCCTTCTGGGGAGGAGAAGCAGTTTGGAAGAGATACATTTTTAGCAGAAAACTGGTGCCAGAATCCTCCAAAAGTTGCCAATAAATTTAATGTTTAATATGTTACAGAAAATAAACATTATTAAAGACAGAGGGATTAATCACATAAACTGCATTTAAATGATAGTACTTAATTTAAATAACACCAAAGTTAGTTTGCGTTCTTGGCCTAGTTATTTCTGTCCCTGCACATATTTTTGGCATGTGGCTCTCCAGTGTGCCAACCAAAGCACAAATGCAGCCTGGAAAAGGTTTTAATCCCAGATAGAATCTAGAGAAATGACTGCTTGGGCAAGTTCTCAACTGGTTCCTTTTTCTGTGGGACACATTCCATTCCCTCCTTCCGAATTCTGACACTGGCCATTGGCTTAAATTTATTTCTGGACCTAAATTGAAGTTATAAATGATCAACAGCCATGGGAAAGTGGTTAAACAAAGCCATGACTCTAGGAATTTGAATTGGGCCCCTACAGGGATGTATCTCCAATGATAGCCTTGACAGAATATATCCCTGAAGATTTATCATTGTTGTTGTTGCAAAAGGACTTAAATCAGTGTTTTTCAAACTTAGCAATTTTATGATGTACAGACTTCCAACTCCCATAATTCCCCAGCCAGCACCCAGTCTCAATCACAAAAAGCCCCAACAGACTGAACCATTTGAATCTTCATGTCCTTTGAAATTATGCTTCATCCCACACGAGACAGCCTATTCACCTCAATTTACCATTAGAGCCCTCTCTTCCTGTAAAACACAGTTTTGTGTCTCCTGAGGTGGCAATCCAATCATAAGGCTGAGGTCCTTCTCAGCCACCAGCCTCAGGTTTTGGAAGTTTCTTCACAGAGGGCTGTCCACCCTCCCGCCCCTCTTTTGGCTTTCAGATGGTAAAACTTTCTTTTTCTCCAGTTCTTCTACTTTATTATCAACATTTGAAATGATCTGGAATATAGTCTTTCAGGATGTCTCTTTCCTTTTAGTAAGGCCTCTTGAATTACAGTGAATTTAGTTGCTGTCTTAATTGGATTTAAATAGCTTCATCCTTTGTTATGTTTTGCCTGTTAGCTACCTTAAATGCTGTAGGAACCAAAAGGACAGATACATGTTGGAAAAAAAATAACTGTTGAATATTACTGGCTTTATTATAAGCTGAAATATACAAAAACATCCTTTCGTATCCTTTTTGTACTTTTTTAAACTTATGATTTGGTGATATTTTATACATAACAATTTGTTATGTTAAGTCAATACTAGTGGTTTTATTAGCCACTACTGATACTTTTTATACAATGACAAGCAGGATAAAAGTATGTTTATTATTCCATTACTGTTTCAAAATAAATGATAAAGATAATGCAAAATAAGGTAGTTGAAAAAAAAGCCCAGGCTGCGGGAGGGCAAGAGGGACCTCACATTTCTATCTGGAAAAATTTCAAAGCAGATTAACAATTAAAATTATATCCTTGGCAGAATTTGTTAACATCAAGTTAACATTTGTTCATGTTAACTTGACCTTAAAAGTCAAGGCATCCAGTTACATGCAAAAGAAGACCAAGAGGGTTTATATAAAATATTGAAACATAAGAAATATGTTTCTTATGAAATATCAAGATGTAATGCCAGTTTACTGAAGAAACATTATTTATTGGATGACATTATTTAATTAATTAATAAGCTAAGATGTCTCAGATTAGTAAAGATCGTTTAACCTGAGCAAGGTTTTCAATATAGCTGCCAAGATGTAAGTTCATAGTCCAGGAAGACGTTCAGAATTAACTACACCTTCCTGATTTTTTAAAAGTTGTCTAGAAAACTTTCTTTTTTTAAAAAAAAATTTCTTTATTAATTTTCAGATTTTTTCCAACAATTACAATAAATCCTTAAACAATTCTACATCTACTTATTTACATTGATTTCCTATTAGTACAATACAATATTTACAATATTCTGTGTCTTTATTTCATTTTATCCTTTTTGTTTTCTATCTTCAATTCATTGATACCAATTTTCCCATATTTCATAATATTCTGAGTCTTTTTGTCCTCTTAGTTCTATGGTTAATTTCTCCATTTCTGCGCAGTCATAAATCTTCTTAATTATTAAGCTTTCAGTTTGTGGGTGAGGGTTCTTCCAACAATGTGCAAACGCAAGTCTTGCAGCTGTTGTGATGTGTAAAATCAAGTATTTGATGTTTTTTCTATGTTGATTTTTGAATATTCCAAGTAGAAAAAGTTCCGGAGTAAATTCTATTGTTGTACCTGTTATTTGTTGCAACCAATTATGTATTTTTAACA
>QLTV01003479.1:2452804-2464618 GCA_003457575.1 Thermophis baileyi
CTGGAAGATTATAACTTAACATAAATATGTGTACTATTACCAGAAAGAACTGTGTAAGCTTGTCAAACGTAGTAAATATGATGAATATTATTTTATTTGTACTAAAACGTGGATAGAAAGGGAATATTTTTAAATATAATAGTGGCATAATTAAAAGTTAGAGAATGAGAACATAAATATGTGTATTAGTATTAGAACAATATAAATCTGTTAAATGTAATAAATACCGTATGATTATTAATATTTTATTTGTAGTAAAAGGAATGACACTTAGAATATGGTGATTGGCATAAAAATAACATATTGAAATATTGAATAACTAAATAATGAAAGATTATAATTCAACAAAAATATGTGTACTATTACCAGAACTATATAAGCTTGTCAACTGTAGTAAATATGATGAATATTATTTTATTTGTACTAAAATGTAATACACCCAGGTGCCACACTGTTCACACATTGATATGTTTGTAAAAAAATAAAAATAAAAAACTTTTTTTTAAAAAAAGAAGATCATTTAAAGCACAAGTCGTGTCGTGGACAAGGGAAAATATTTTGGGTGTATCTTTTGTGCAATTGAGCATATATTTCCTCTATAAAGTATCACTTCCCTTGAGGAATCATCTTTGAATAAAAGACAGCTTCTGTAATTCAAGTCTTATTTAGCATTTAATTGCCCCACCATCAAATAGTGAAATGTACGTCTTTTGATAAAATGTCAGTAATTGTCCCATTTTGGCAGTAACTGAAGCAGGCAGTACCCCAAAACAACTACTGAGGAAAGCACCTGAAAGGGAATTTTTCTGGCCATGCTTATATATATATATTAGTAGAAGTCTTCCAACATCATCATGTGGAGGGAGTTGAGCACCAAACCTGAAATTAGATCCAGCAGGTTCTCTGTGCAACAGGCCAACTGGTATCCCAGTACCAACCTTGGATAATGCATGCCATATTGGCCAGTTCATTCACCATCTTATGGAGGAAGAGCCAGGCCTTCGTACTGAAAGCCTAGCATTTGCCAATAGCAGCTTAAACCTATAAAAATGATCCAGCCATCAGACCAGAAAGGGGTATGAAAACCAAATTGTTAACCCTCCCCTCTTCTAGAAAGGCACACCCAGTATCCTCCACCATATTTCTCTCAAGCTATGGTGTGATAGTAAAAAAAATATCCAGAAAATTCTAGCCTAAACCCAGAAAGCAAGCAATCAGGAATCACTGCCCTTTCCTTCTTCTTTCCTATATGATATAGGGCCCCACCCTGGCTTATACTCTCACTTTATATATATTTTTTAAAAAAAATATAGTATTTTTAAAAAAGTATTTTAGGATTTATCGCATAACTGCTGAGTTTGTGCAACACATTAAACCTGTTAAATGAATTCACTCACCTCTAAATTCATTCATTTGTAGACTAACTAAAATAGCTCATTCCCACAATATGTTAAACCATAGAATTATAGAGCTGGAAGTCACCTAAGAGGCCAACAAGCCCTACCCCCCATCCCCCACCCCCCTTCCCACAGACACTACACAATCCCTGTTAGATGATTATCCAGCCTCTGTTTGAAACCTCCAATGAAGGGGAAGAAACCACTCCATGCAGTAACCTATTCCACTGATTGACAGCTCTTACTGTGAAGAAGTTCTTCCTAATGCCTACTCTGAATCTATATCCTTGAAGTTTCAGCCCATTAATGGGGTGGAGCAAGTGAAAAGTAAAAACCCTCTACATGTGACAGCTCCTCTAACCAGGAAGAGAGATGGACATATATGTTGCCTACAGCTCCTGGAGTATAAAATTAAAATAAATTATTGGGCAGTATCTCTTTGATTAGAGGCAACATGTTGAACCTGGTGAGACTAAGCCAGCAGATCCAGATAAACTAATTCTTGAAGTTCAAACTGGTCTCAAGCTTGAATATAGAATGAAAAGCCTCTGGAATATATACCAATAGAATCATGTATCTTCTAATGGAATTCAAACATACAAGTTAAAATGGAGCTTATCCACATTTATATAATAGTCATAGTACATCATACTCTGTGAGTCTTGGAATAAGATCACGCATGTTAGCTAATATGCCCTATGTTTGAAATTCTTGAAATGGTAGCATTTTCAGGTTAAAATATTGAGTAGCATAATAAGCTAAATATGAAAATTTTAGGATCTTGAAAGGACCATATTACAATCATTCCTTGGCAGATATAGCTTACACCTCAGATTGTCTATATGGTTATTCTCATATAGTATAGTACTTTAGTATATACCTAATATAAAACAAATGTATAAATCCTTCATCCTACTTTACTGCTGTTGAATAAATAATAGGCTTGGAATTTTTCATGAAGAAATCCATTTACAATCATAACTAAAATATTTTTAAACTAAGAACATATTCAATCCATTTTTATCTATTTGTTTAAGTTGTCATTTTTTAAAAGATACTACTTGGATACCATCTCACCAAGTTGCCATCAAGATACTAACACTTTAAAATAGTTATCTCTCTAAATTCAGAACTGGAATTAAAAATTCTCATAGGATATGCATTCCAATGATATATTCATACTAGCTGTCTTGATTTAATTGATTCTGTGTCATCACATTGTTCTTGACTCCTAGATAGATTTTCACCATGATGATCTGTCCCTTCAACTCTTCCAATGGGACACCCGTTGCCTTTGTAACTAAATCCATCAACCTTGCTGCTGGTCATGCTCTTCTTCTCTTTCCTTCCAACTTTCCTACCATTAGACCCTTCTCTACAGTAGAAAGCTAGGTCTTTGCATAATGTGTGCAACATACCACTGAGAGAGAGACATTCCATAAATAAATAAAGCTTCATGTCATACTTTACTGTATATTTCAGTTTTTTAAAGTATGTGATTACATTTGCTTCAGTTTTAACCTCCAAGAAGATCATTTTAATTAAAAACAGAACTTCAGTCTCTTTTCAAAATGTAAACTCTTCAGGGCAAAATACTTATCCTTAATCAAACAATTATCTATGATGCATTAGTTATTTGCATATTTCTCTCTTTTCTGTTTATTTTATAATTTTTCAAGATCCATGTTGCTTCACAAACATCATATCACCCAAGTTATCATAAATAAGATTTGTAACTGTAGCTATAATTTAGAATTATGACATCCCAAGCCTATGGCCTTGAATATCACCTTAGGGGCTATATAGCAAATTAGTTCCTCTATAAAGGGAGGGTTTCAATCTTGGAAGAGGAAAGGGTATGTTGGAACTCTCTCCTTGACCGCTATTCCTATCAGCCTCCAAGAACAGATTTTCCAATATCAGAACCGTTACTTCAGTTAAGTCTCAAAAACTCTATGAAAGGGGTTAGACAGGGAACAATGTGAGAGTTATAGAGAATGCAAAGGAGCCTCTATAAAATGAACCAATTAACTCTGTAGCCTAGTTGACATATCTAGGTAGAGAAAATTGGCATCATGTTGAAGGCAATCTATGTATGTACAAATCCCCTTTGGGCTTCTGCCACTAATATGTTGATTTGGTGGGTCAACATGCACATTATCATCTAGATCAGTGGTTCTCAACCTTCCTAATGCCGTGACCCCCGCCCCGCCACCGTGACCCCTGCCCTGCCCCCTCCCCGCATGCGATGAGGTGACAAAGGGGGCGTGGTGGGCTAGCGCGCGCTTAGGCAACCCCTGTGAAAGGGTCGTTCGACCCCCAAAGGGGTCGTGACCCACAGGTTGGGAACCGCTGATCTAGATGATGGGGCCAGCCAAAATATTATAAAGAACTTTTTTTCGAGATAGTCATTCATACTTTTCAAATTACCAATAAAGAGAACTAACATCTTCAACTAGAACTAGACCTTTCATATAAACAAAAAAAAAAACCCAATTGTTTAGAGATATACTGACTCCTTGTGATATTTTGACTCCATGTGTCAAAATAAATACTAGTGAGCATTAAATATTTCCATTTTTATCATGCATATTTTGGGGATCTGTTGTAAGCTATTAGTCCTAAGGCAAATAATTTGACAAGGCATTCTGAATCTGAAACTTGAAGCCAAGTGGCAACAGTAGCCACTCAAAGACTCAATATGACTATCTAGACATTATCCTAAATTATCTTCTGGTCATTTTTGTTAGAATAACTGGAAAACGGAATAACAGCTACATGGAATATCCTGTCTTCTAATTATTTTAGAGAACACTTGTAAAGTCCTAAAATTTTAGGTCCAGGATATTTGAGAATTATCCTATTTGTTTCTTTATGACAGAATTTAACCCTATTTTCTTTCTCTTTCAGCTAGGGAAATTACAACAATAAAAATGCAGAGTATAAAATATAACAATATTAATATATATTATACTCATTACAATAATTATCAGTTAAAAGCCTGGTGAAAGAAATGTGTTTTTACCATTTTTCTAAATACAATTTGTTTTCAGCAATGTGTTCAGACTAATGATTTCTTTGTTGCCCTAAAATGTCAACAATCAATTTTGTGGGTGAAGAGCTGAAGAAGACTCAACCTTCTATTTCTAAAGAAGAAATTTAGAAACCATACTTTCAGTATAACTTGTCATGTGTAATTCTTTGCTTTTGGTTTTGTCCTGGTCCAGGACTCCTGGATCAAATTTTCTTAAAATGGACTTTCTTTCTTTTTTTTGCCAAATTTTAAAAGTCTGTAAAGAAATCTGAAAGGCAATTCTCACACTTTTGGAAATATGGTTAGAAGAATCACCATACCATGAAAGTTTCTTTCAATACTTCGAAAAATATCATAGGATACATGTGTTTAATTCCATTCCTTGATGGAGGGTGGCTTTGAAATCTATTCAACCAAATAACCAGGTAAGATATACTTGTAATAAATACCCAAAGTTACAGTAAGGTAAGGTTTTTTTCCTATTAAATATTGAAACCCTACAATTTCTTTGTAACCATGGTACTTTTAAGAAAGGCATTTCTAGAGAACTTTTCTTCCTTTCCTTTCCTTTCCTTTCCTTTCCTTTCCTTTCCTTTCCTTTCCTTTCCTTTCCTTTCCTTTCCTTTCCTTTCCTTTCCTTTCCTTTCCTTTCCTTTCCTTATTGCAACCCTCCAGGAATCTGGGCAGGCATGAGATAATTCATTGCCCATACATCCTGAACTGTAGCTTCTTTCCAAATGATATTTCCGGAATGGAAAGTTAACAGATCCAACGTATGACAATTTTGTAATCCTAGCTCCTCCCTTAGCTGTAAGTCTCTAATGCCAGGATGAACTCATGTGGAAGAGTAAGATTTGCTTGAGTATCATCTTTAAATGTGGAGTGTGAAACAGTTGGGAGACCTGTTTTTAAAAGTGTAACCTGAACCACTGGAAACCAGAACTCGCAGTGGGGCTTAGCAACAAAATCAACAATATAGAGATAGTTTATGACATGTGATCACTAGTGCAGAAACAAGGTTGCTTAAATATAGATTCGGTAAGTATTAGAGTATTTCTGAGAAGTACACATCAAGCCTGAGACAGATGCTGCTAATACATTGAGAGCTTTAGACATTTATTTTTACTTTTAAATACTCAGCTATATTTATCTGAAAGATTTACCACTACATTCCTGACATATAGGTATGCTAGTCACTTTCCACTGTCTAGACAGAACAATATACAAAACTGAAGATAAGAGCTTTGAAAGAGGAGAGGAAAAAGAAAAGTACTCTTCCTCGACAGCATGGCCCTGGATAATGTGATCTTCCTGTGGACTGATTTATAATAGCTTTCTCTTTCAAGTCATATGGGTAATTCCAGACTTGGGGCAACATACCCACATACTGCAAAACAGATGGGCGGATCTATGTTCATCACAGCTAGTTCTATGGATTTCAGATGAAGACAATATTTGGAAATGTATATCTTTTTAGTACCAAGAGTCTGGTGATATAGACGGTAGAGATAGATAGATAGATGATAGATAGATAGATAGATAGATAGATAGATAGATAGATAACCCAGAGTCACCCAAGCCGCCCAATGAACTGAAAACCACACATTGAATTGAAAGCCACCCAGAATCACCTTGTAAGGGAGATGGGCAGCAGAGAAAAGAATGAATGAATGAATGAATGAATGAATGAATGAATGAATGAGTGAGGTTAGATAATAGAGAGTGAGTGAGTGAGTGAGTGAGTGAGAGAGTGAGAAAGAGTGAGAGAGTGAGAGAGTGAGAGAATGAAATGAGAGAGGGAGGGAGAGAGGTGATAGGTAGATAGATGATAGGTATGTAGGTAGAGATAGATACATGATAGATAGATGATAGATAGATAGATAGATAGATAGATAGATAGATAGATAGATAGATAGATAGATAGATAGATAGATAGATAGATAGATTGAGAGAGGTAGTGAGAGAGATAGGATAATAGAGAGAGAGTGAGTGAGTGAGTGAGTGAGTGAGTGAGTGAGTGAGAGAGTGAGTGAGAAAGAGTGAGAGAGTGAGATGAGAGAGGGAGGGAGAGAGGTGATAGGTAGATAGATGATAGATATGTAGGTAGAGATAGAGATGATAGATAGATGATGGATAGATAGATGATAGATAGATAGATAGATAGATAGATAGATAGATAGATAGATAGATAGATAGATAGATAGATAGATAGATGATAGATAGATAGATAGATAGATAGATAGATAGATAGATAGATAGATAGATAGATAGATAGATAGATAGATAGATGATAGAGAAAGAAGAAAGGAAGGAAGGAAGGAAGGAATAGATAGATAGATAGATAGATAGATAGATAGATAGATAGATAGATAGGGTTTTTTTCTCTGTTAAATCACCTGGTATACCCAAATATGGGAGGGAGCATACTGCTTAAACACTTAAACACTTGCCTAGGAAGGAAAGAAAGAAAGAAAGAAAGAAAGAAAGAAAGAAAGAAAGAAAGAAAGAAAGAAAGAAAGAAAGAAAGAAAGAAAAGAGAGAGAGAGAGATGATAGATAGACAGACTGACATTGTATAGGATCGAGAAAAATACATTTTAAAGTATTGAAGCTGGACATGAAGAATTTATTTTATGTGATTAAATTTATAAGGCTACCCAAACTAAAATTCTACCCAAGGCCCGAGGGAACAGCCAAATCTTTAGGGCTTTTTAAAACACAATCAGATGAATCTCAGGGATGGAATGGGATGGTATTCCAGAGTGCAGGTACTGTGACACAGGCTTCCTATCAGATGACCTTGCTTAATGGTGAGGCTTGAGCATCCCAATTCCACTTGATCATACAGGCCAGGCAAAAACCACCAAAGAGAGATGGTCCCGTGATAACCAGACCTTATGCCATGAAGGACTTTATGGATGATAACCAGGACCTTACATTACAACCATCCAGAAGCTTACAGGTAATAGGACAGCTCACAAAGCAAAGGTGTTACATGGCATACCCTATAATTACACATGCCGTTGCATTCTGGCTCAGTTGCAGATTTTGAGTTATTTTCAAAAGCAGCTCTTTGTAAAATGCATTAATCCATGTAGAAGATTACCAAAGCTTGAGTCACTGTCTGAAGGAACTCTGGTCCATGTAGAGGTATAATTATAAATAAGCTAGACTTGTGTGAAGGTCTTCTTAGCTAAGGCCGCCACTTGCTCCTCAAGATTTCCAATTTTTATAGCAATAATTAGCAAATTTTGCAGGCAATGGAAAATATAGAGAGAGAAATTTAAGGATTGAAATCTCAGGATTTCGACAGGTTTGATATGCACTGGGTACCTTTTGTTTCCATCTTGAAGGATCCAGGGGACACATCTTCTCTGTCATATTACATGTCCTGTGCTCCCAAGATTCAGATGGCCCTCACTTGGTGGCCTTCCATAACTGATTTAAGTCCTGGCTTTTCTTCCAAGAATTAAGGCTAGGTGGTTAAGTGATCTCTACTTGGTTTGATTGCTTGGTTTTATTATTTGGTTGGTTTGTTATTGGACCTCTGGCACATTTTATATTGAGCATGATTGTAATTATTATTGATTATTATTGATTGTTTTTTCTTTATTGTTAGCCATCCAGAGTTGTACTAGGAAGATGTTATTAATTAATCAGTCGATCAGATTTTGTTGGCAATGGCAAGATCTTATGAAACTTGCAGATCTTATGAAAACTCGTCAGATCTGCAAACTCGGGAGATTTGGAATGTAAAATAAATAAATTGCTGGTTGCCATTTGGGATGTAAGTGAGTTATTCAGAGGTGTTGGGCCCCAAACTACAGAAAGTGGCTTTTTAAACTAATGTAACCAGTCTTATTTTTTTCCTCTAATACTAAATTCATTTCCATAAGCTCAACTGGTTTTGAGTCAGAATAAAACCACTAAGGAACAAAAGAGAAATCAAAATACAGCATGTCTTTATTTATTTTCCCATAAATAAGAATGAGGAAAGCAGGGGGATATAAGGAAATGATAGAGTTACTTCTCTTTGGAAATTCTTTTCTTGCAAAGAGGGGTTAGAGTTTGCAATGCTCCTTACCATCACCTTAAAAGAAAAGCTAACATGCACTTCCTCTTTTACCACACTTTAACTGTTAGTTATTTCTGTTAGTGTTTTATGTTCTATGTTTTATTTATGTTTGTTTTCTGCTTTTTGTGCTCTGTTCAGTATTAAGGCAGGACATAAATTCAATAAACAAATAAATAGGAAATACACTTCAACCCACTCTAATTACAGGTAATCCTGGACATACAACCATTCATTTAATAACCATTCAAAGTTACAACAGTACTGAAAAAATTGACTTATGACAGTTTTTCATCCTTATAACCATTGCATCAACCAGAGGTGGGTTCCTCCCGGTTTGGACCGGTTCACCCGAACCAGTAGCGACCCGCTGGTGATGTCACGATGATGTCACAGAGCCGGTTCAGTCAGTCCGTGGACACCGCCATCTTTTTTTGGAATTTTTTTGGATTTATTTTATTTTTTGGGAATTTTTTTGGGGGGGGAGGATTTTTTTTCTGGGTTTTTTTTCTTCTGCACATGCGCAGAAGTGGAGTTTCCGGCACTGCGCATGCGTCACCATCTTGTTTTCAGCTTTTTTGGGGGGAGGGAACTTTTTTATTTTTTTTGCACTGCGCATGCGCGCCCATGAGGCGTGGCCACACGGCACAGGAGGAAGCGAACCGGCAGCGAGGTAAGTTAGAACCCACCCCTGGCAGCAACCCCATGGTCATGTGATCAAAATTCAGAAACATGGCAACTGTCATGTATTTATGACAGTAGCAGTATCCTGGAGTCATGTGTGATCTTTTGTGACCTTCTGACAAGCAGTGATTCACTTAACCACTGTGGCAAGAAAGATTGTAAAATGGGGCAAAACTCACTTAACAACTGTCTTGCTTAGCAACAGAAATTTTGAGCTCAGTTATGATCATAAGTTGAGGACTATCTGTACTCATTGCAGTAACAAGGAACTATGATGAAGTCATATAAAAGTATTCTTCATCTTTTAATTATGTCATCATTTGTAATAAAACATGTATCTTAAATCCTCAGCATTGTTGTTATGTTTTATTTCATTGTCAATCAACATTGAAGGCTGGTGAAAATGTATTTCTTCAATTCAGCTGAATTCATTTACTACACGCGAAACTATTTTGTTGGTAAACAAAATATTGTCTGCCTTCTGCCAGATGATTATCAAAGACACATGACACTGTCAAAGTGGAAGAAAAAAATAATTAGATTTAAATCTGTGTTACATCTTCAGAAGGCAATGAATGCTAACTGCAAGCTTAATATTTGCTGAACCTTCTGGTGTGACTCTATACTTCGTTAGACACAATATGTACAATTTAGAAATGTCTGGAGTCTGGAAGCAACCAGTTACTTAATTGATTGATTAATTAATTTCTACTTAGAGTCTGTTAAGGATTGAGGTAAGGCTAAATCTCATAAGTAAGCAAATAAACCTTGTAGCAATTTTTAGGATCCTTCGAGAATTTTTTTTTTAAGTTAGTTAGTTAGTTAGTTAGTTAGTTAGTTAGTTAGTTAGTTAGTTAGTTAGTTAGTTAGTTAGTTAGTTAGTTCGATTGATTGATTTTTTTTAGGGCTGCCCATTTGCAAATTGACAATGGATGGCTTACAAGGAAGGTTAAACATTTCTGTAATAAACTGAAAACTCTTTTCAGCCAATACTGTGCCAAATTATAACAACAAGCTATTGTATTTTGCAAGCACACTCCTTGTGGGTCCTTTTCCTTCCCAATAAAACTGGAAGTATGAAAAAACACTTTTCCTACTATATTATGAAACCAGAATCAAGAAACTCACAGCAAGGTCCAATCAAAGTGAAAATACTTATATAGCGCAAAACCATTTTTATATTTTTAATTAATCAGAGATTGTAATACAAATGAATACTTCTTAAAATGAGTAACATGGGCTGTTACTACAACAGCTTTCAAATAAAATTTTCTTTCTAATTTTCCACAAAGTAACATGGGGATGCAGTTAATGTATTTATTTTTAATTACTTATATGTTTCCTACCATTCCACTGTAAACTGACTTAGTCTACATTATGCATTTGAGTATTTTCAACAACTCAAAATTAAAAAAACAAATATGCCATTTATCCAAAAGCAGCTTTTATGAAATTGAGATGATGTTGGTGGTAGTAAAAATAAAAAAATAAAATTGGCAGGCTAATAGAAGCTTTAATCAATCATTTACATTATATTCTATTCTGGGTGCTTTTATTTTTAAAACAAAAGATTAACTTTTCTCTTTTATTATTGTTAGAAGTAAGTTTGATAAAAATCAAACCATGACACTTTTCTGAAATACTTTGATTTATATTGGCAAATAATAAGCCCATCCCAGAATATTTACTCATTGAATAAGAGATGCAACATGAGTATACAGATATCTGTGTCATCTCTGCCTTTTATCCTTTCTTGACTTACTTTCTCTACAACACCAAGTTCTTTTATATAAAGAACGTAGTGTTGTAGAGAGAGTATGCCAAGAATATAGTCATAACAGAAGGAGTAATGCCAAAGTGGATAGTCTTTCTGGGAACATCACTATCCATAGAATAGATAGAAAGTTGGCTTAGATCCATTTTCTGTATTCTTTGTCTAATCTGTGCCAACCATTAACTCAGTTCTTGGCTCTTACTAGAATTCTGATTTACTATTCTATTCATTTTGGTGTACCATGATTTCTCCTGGGTTAATTCTGCTATACAATATGTCTTCTAATGTTTTCCTCTCTTCAGTAATGAGTATACCATATATTCCTGGCAGAGTCCAACTCTGATCTTTGAGCAAACCCAGACAAATACAAGATACAATTTTTTTTTCTTCAAAGAAGATTTGTAGTTTGGCCTTAGTTCTTGTATCTACAGTACCTAGTCATGGTTTTATAAGACCACTTTGATGGTCAAAGACTGTAATTAAGTTTAGTAGTAGTAGTAATAGTAGTATTTAGAACAGAACAGAACAGAACAGAACAGAACAGAATAGAATAGAATAGAATAGAATAGAATAGAATAGAATAGAATAGAATAGAATAACAGAGTTGGAAGGGACCTTGGAGGTCTTCTAGTCCAACCCCCTGCTTAGGCAGGAAACCCTATACCACTTCAGACAAATGGTTATCTAATACAGTATCTTCTTAAAACCTTCCCGTGTTGGAGCATTCACAGCTTCTGGAGGCAAGCTGTTCCACTGATTAATTGTTCTAACTGTCAGGAAATTTCCCCTTAGTTCTAAGTTGCTTCTCTCCTTGATTAGTTTCCACCCATTGCTTCTTGTTCTACCCTCAGGTG
>QLTV01003479.1:2482714-2498754 GCA_003457575.1 Thermophis baileyi
ACCAAAAAACTTTATTAAATATAACAAACGTATTAAAAAAATACATTATACAAAAAACAATTTAAAAACGACAACAACAATTTAAAAAACCCATACAATATAAAAGCAGCTACTCATATAAAACTTAATATAGACTTTGAGGAAAAAATAGAAAGACACTACTGGACATAGAATTGCTACAATGTTTTGTTTGGGATGGAAGAATGAGATGCATAAGAGCTGAAAGTACGCAGTTACAGGTTGGCCATCACACCCTTGAGAAGGACTAGAATGTCTGTGCTACTAGATTTTGGAGTCTATCAGGCTATTTGTTTGTTGTGTTGACCGTATTATGCTTATCTTATGGTGTTCCTTGGCATACAAATCTTCCAAATGGCAGGTAATTGTATTGTTTATTTGTAACAGCTTTGCTACTAAAATTTGGTGGCATTGAGACAGGGCTATCTAAGACCCAAAAAATTAATTTGAAGATGTGAAAGTTTTTTTAAGCAATGAACTTTTGTTTTCTAAGAACGGAGATATGGGTTTAATGATTAACACAGACTAGAAAGCCCAAAACAAGAGATTGGGAGTACTTCGTCTAGGGAACAGGAGATTTGGGACATTATAGGTTATCTTGAATTATACATTATAAGTATCTGTGGAAGTGTCACACACAGAAGGAGAATCAGGGCTTCTTTTAATCCCAAAATTCATGAATGAATATAAGATTGGACAGTAATCAGCTAGTGATTTTGAATTTAGATTTCTTCACTAAGCAAGAAATGACCTAAACCAGAGGCCAGTAACCTTTTCAAACAGCAATTGCTTTCACACAGCTTTGAACACTGCTGCATACTAATGTACAATTTTCAAAATGAATAAATAAATAGCTTTGTAAGTAAATATACAAAGACAAAGATCTTTCAAGTTTTCAACACTTTTTAAAGTTTTGTCATTTAAAAAAAACTTTATTTTAACTTTTGCAGTAGATACCAAGTTGCTGATTTTGGACCCATTGTTCCTAGAAAAAAAAAACCTGGTACCTTTCTCAAATAAATCACTAACTGTGTTCTGTCATTGTTTAGGATCCATCCTTCCTTATGCAAAAGGGAAAATCATTGTTCCCATAGAAAACCTATACATAGGACAAGAAGCCACACTCTGGACAAAACATGGAAAAGCAGATTGGCTCCAGGTTAGCCAACAAGCGAGACCAAGCTATATGCCCTAATGCAGTGATGGCGAACCTTTTCGGCGTCGCGTGTCAAAAACGGGGGGAGCATGGGGGGGTAGCGCGTGTGCGTGCCCACACCCATAATGCAATGCTCCACACACACCCCGCCCACGACACGCATGCGCACGAGACCCCCTAATGATCCCCCGCGAATGCGCACGCGATCACCACACTCCCCTGTCGCCTGCGTCCATGACACCACCACCCCCACACAAGTGCATCGCACACACACACGTTGCCCGTTTTTGGGCCTGGCAAGCCTCCCTTCAGGCCGGCGCGTCTCTTACCCTGGCGCCGGATGCTCCTTCGGAATGGACTCAGCTCCTGCGGCAGCGCTGCTTGTTCTCGGTGTCTGGCGAAGGGTGGGGTGGTGGTTCTCCTCCACAATCCTGACCGCAAGTGGGAGGCTGCCCCCTCCTCTTGCCCGCCACCGAAAACAAGCAGCTCTGCCCCTTTTTTCCTTTCCAGACCAGCTCCAAGCAAGAGGTGCACAAACTTCAGCAGCTCTTGCGCTGCCACCTGCACCTCTTGCTTGGAGCTGGTCTGGAAAGGAAAAAATGCAGGCGAATTAGGTGGGACTCGCCCCATCCAGGTGCCTCCAAATAGGTCTCCCTATGGTAGCCTCCCCGCTGAACTACGCGACCCGACAGTGATCGGCCACCAAAACGGAGCCTGCCCTCTGAGCTCTTCCAAGCGCCCTCTCTTTCCCGCAGCGAACGAGCTGGGTGTGTGTGCAAAAAGCGCTTCCCACTTCTCCTCTACCTGCATGCTGTAACTGGAGGATTCTCCTCCAGAATCCCAGCCGCAAGCTGGCAGCCCCACGGGAGCAGCAGGGGCAGAGCTGCTTATTTTTGGTGGCGGGCAAGGGGTGGGGGTGGCCTCCCACTTGCGGCCGGGATTCTAGAGGAGAATCACCTCCCCCCCTCGCCAGCCACTGAAAATAAGCAGCTCTGCCCCTGCTGCTCCCCTGGGGCTGCGCAGCAGTTCTCACCCTCCCGCTTGTGGCTGGGATTCTGGGAGTCCCACCTAATTCAGCTACGAACAAGCTGGGGACACGAAAAGCACTTCCCACTTCTCTACCTGCATAGAGAAGGGGAGCAGCAGAAGCAGAGCTGCTTGTTTCCGGTGGCTGGCAAGGGGTGGTGTGGGGGTGCTCGTGACCCGACAGTGATCGCCCACCGAAACGGAGCCTGCCCTCCGAGATCTTCCAAGCTCCCTCTCTTTCCCGCAGCGAATGACTGGGGTGTGTGTGCAAAAAGCGCTTCCTGCTTCTCCTCTACCTGCATGCTGTTACCAGCTCTACCTGGGTGGATCCGGCCGCTATCTGGGTGGATCCTGGGCAGCGCAGCACTGCAACGCGGCGGCGGCTGTGTCCAGCCAGCCAGCCAGGCCTGCCAGCCTCCTCCCATGCCAGGGTGGCCTCGGGTAGTGGCGTCTTGTTGGTAGTGGGGGGGGGTACAGAGCTGGTAACAGCATGCAGGTAAAGGAGAAGCGGGAAGCGCTTTTCGCGCTCGGTTCGCTGCAGAAAAAAGCGGGCGTTCGGAAGAGCAGGCTCCGTTTGGGTGGGGATCACTGTCGGGTAGCGTAGTTCAACGGGGAGGCTACCATAGGGAGATCCGTTTGGAGGGACCTGGGTGGGTCGTGTCCCGCCTAATTCATTTTTTCCTTTCCAGACCAGCTCCAAGCAAGCGGTGCAGGTGGCAGCGCAAGAGCTGCTGAAGTTTGTGCACCGCTTGCTTGGAACTGGTCTGGAAAGGAAAAAAGCCTCTGGTGGGGAGGGAGGGAAACAATAGCAGGGAAACAGGGACGTGACGATGGCCCGGACCGCCTGGGGCCATGGAAGAAGCCCGCTTGGTCAGGGAGGGAGGGAAGCCGCGGCTTACCTTGCTCTGCTCCCTGAGGAAGCGACCGCCGGGATCCCCAAACCAGACCAGCTGGCCTGTGTGCATGCGCACTCTGGAAACAGGAAGATCATCTTCTTGGAGCATGCATGCGCAATGGGCAGCTGCTCTTTCAGTTTCCAGCATGCCCGTGCGCATGAAAACCGGAACCCGGAAGAGCAACGGGCGACGGCTCCGCATGCCAGGAGAAATGGCTCTACGTGCCACTTCCGGCACGCGTGCCATAGGTTCGCCATCACTGCCCTAATGTATTCAACCTATATGCTGAGTATATGTTGCTGGAGATTAATGAGAAGATGAGCATGGTTTTAAAACTGCAGGATGGAACATCAAAAATCTGCACTATGCTGACTATACTATTCTGATAGCTAAAATTATGAATGTTCTCCAAGCTCTCATAATGGAAGTCAAGGAGTGGAGTGAAAAAATGGCAAATAATTAAATACCAAAAAAGATCAGATTAATGACAATAGGTAAACTAGCTTTAGAACAATGAAGATATTGAATTGGTGGATAGTTTTTGCCTTTGAGAATCAACTATCAACACTAAAGGAACCAGCTGTCAAGAGATATACCCCAGATTAGCTTTTGGTAAAATAGCAACAAAGACCTTAGAAAAGATATTCATATGCTATGATGTTTTCTATATCTATAAAGATCCAAATCATTTTCTCTGTGGTATTCTATGGAGCAAAAGTTGCAGTTTGAAGAAGCTTGATAGAAAAGAGTATTAACACTTTTAAACTTTATTGTTGGGGAAAATAGCCAAGAAAGTGAACACATGGTTTATCAAACAAGTTAATCCAGATTTTTTTTACTCAAGGCATGAGTAGACTCTAATTATCACATTTTGGACAGATTATGCAAAATCCAGATCCTTCCAGAAGTCTGGGAAAGGCAGAGAAAAAGAGAAGAGAATGACCAGGAGCAAGATGAATGGATCCAATTATAATGGCAATGGGTGATCCACTGAAAGATCTTGAAGGGCCAGGCTAAGGACAAATCATCCTGAGAAATTTATCTATATAATTGCTAAAAGATGACATTGACTTAATGGTACATAACCAATCATTCAATCAGGGGTTCATCCTGCTATATACACTCAAGCAATAGTTATTAGAGATGAGAACAAAAATATTTAAGGTAATAATGAAGTAGACCAAAATAGTTCCTTTTTTAAGATGTGAAATGTTGCAAGATTGAAAATTACCCAAAAGAAATTTATTGGAAAGAGTGACAGCATCATTGAATATAACATGACAGTAACATAATCAAATCATAGGTGAATTGTGAGGCTGAAATATTAAAAGATCTTTATTCTGATAAGGACAGGAGACAGAAAACTTTTCCCACAAAAGAACTTCAGAAATAACAATACTCAAGTATTTAGTAGGGTGTTTGAAAAGAGAGGAAATGGCAAAGAATCATATAGAAAAAGCATTAGATACAAACTACCACTGAAGTGGTTCATGCTACATGTTGCTTGGCTGTAAGTCTGAGAAATTCTTCTGCTGCTGGATCATTATAAATCTGGGCTTTTCCTGGGCAATAGCGCTTCTTTCACTTTCAAGCCTCTCTTTTCATTGCAATGAGGACCTAATTCAGTCCTTTAAAATAGTGTTCTGCAATGCATAATTAATCTGGCTTCATAGAGATCTGGACAAAAGACCCCATTCAATCTTTAGCTTCTTCCCTCCCTCCCCCCCCCACCCCAAGATATTGTTATTTCTAAAAACTCCTGCCAGCTGGGATGGAAAGAAATTTCAGCACTGTGGGAGAATGAACAAACTGTAGGCCTCCAAGGGATTTGGACTAACTAGCTGACTAAATTGGATTAAGAAAGTATGGAAAAGGAGGGAAGTCGGAGGAGAAGACCCCTTGCAAAAACTACAAAACTGCAGGGGGAGGCAATCACTTTATTGCAAATAAGCGAACATTTCTGAAAAGACAGGAATAATTTTTATTAAATCAAGATAAAGCAACAATTTAAATCACGGCAAAATAAACATAATAATCCTTCATGAAAAAGAATATAGCTCTGTTGCATTTAGTCCTGCTGGGGGATTCTGAATAATCTGTTTTGAATTGTTTACAAATTTATCTAATGTGTACTTCTTAAACCTATAGATCTTCAGAATAGATCATCAGGTTTTTTGGGGGGGGGAATTGATATGGCTTCCAATTCAAATGTACCAGAGGTGGGTTACTCCCGGTTCAGACCGGATCACCCGAACCGGTAGCGACCCACTGGTGATGTCACAGTGACGTCACGGATCTGGTTCGGTTGGTGCCAATCCGTGGGCGCCACCATCTCTTTTTTTAAAAAAAATTTTTAATTTTTTTTTTTGAATATTTTTCCGGGTTTTTTTTTTTCTTCTGCGCATGTGCAGAAGCTGAGTTTCTGGCACTGTGCATGAGTTGCCATCTTGTTTTCAGCTTCTTTTTTTTTTTTAATTTTTTCTGATTTTTCGGCACTGCGCATGCGCGCGCACGCAAAGCGTGCGCCCACGAGGTGTGGCCACGTGGCGCGGGAGGAAGTGAACCGGCAGCGAGGTAAGTTACAACCCACCCCTGAAATGTACACAAGATTGTATAAAAAGGAGCACAAAATAATTATATTATGGAAAAGAACAGGCCAATAATGCATTATATGAAAAGGGTAACCAGGAACTGGATGCAAAAAGGATGCATAATTCAAGGTTGATAGGGATCAGACATAGTTTTAGCTGACATTTGCACAACAATGCATTTAAGTTTTCATGCAGATACTTTTGTTAAATTTGTCAAGTGACATGCAAATAAAAAATTGAGCAAAACCAATATGATTAGATTTCTTCACCACTGTATTTAGGACTTGGGGAACTTTTCTGTTCAAGGATATAATCACTTATATTGCTTCCCCAAATATGGGTAGTTATGTGACTTTTAAAAATACCCTATACTGGGGGTTTCCTGACTATGCTTTTTTTTTTCCAAAAAAAGAACTGGCAAATTATGGTTCATATGACTTTTGATAGTAACTCTTGGAAAACACATGAGTCCCCATGCTTCTTCATAGAATAGCCATATTCTATTTGCATATGTCAAAGAACAAGAGCCCCATTCCTTTGGTGTACTTATTATTATTAAGAAAAGCTTAAATCTTCTTCTAGTCAAGTTTGATGAGTGACATAACAGACACAATCATTAGTGTTCTTGGTAATAATACAGAATTTTTTGCCAGTTTTTTCTTCCATCCAAGTACTACCTTGGCCTAATTCTGCTTAGCCTGCAATGGGGGAAAAAACACCTTCATACTGTTCTCATTAGAAATTCATTAGCAAGTCCATTACCTCATCAAGAATCTTCTTAAAGAATAAAAACTATAACTCGTAAACTTTTGACAGGTCTAACGTCTACAGCAGAAGTGGGTTTCAGCAGGTTCTGACCAGTTCTGGAGAACCGGCAGCGGAAATTTTGAGTAGTTCGGAGAACCGGTAAATACCACCTCTGACTGGCCCCACCCCCATCTATTCTCTGCGTCCCGAGTCCCAGCTGATCGGGAGGGAATGGGGATTTTGCAGTATCCTTCCCCTGGAGTGGGGAGGGAATGGGGATTTTGCAGTATCCTTCCCCTGGAGTGGGGAGGGAATGGAGATTTTGCAGTATCCTTCCCCTGGAGTGGGGAGGGAATGGAGATTTTGCAGTATCCTTCCCCTGGAGTGGGGAGGGAATGGAGATTTTACAGTATCCTTCCCCTGCCATGCCCACCAAGCCACTCCCACAGAACCGGTAGTAAAAAAAATTGAATCCCACCACTGGTCTACAGGTTATAGTACCTCCATTAAAGTTGGAAGAGAGCAAATATTCAAAATACAGCATTCAATGGAATTCTCAGTGCTGATTTTATGAGATTGACAGGGCTCTTAATGAAAACACACCAGTTATTCCATAACAGGCACTTCTCCAGTTCAGAAACCCACCCTGCCAAGAACACTAATATAAAGCATATTGCTACAGTTGCTGCACGGGTGGAGTGCTGTGAGTTTCAAAATGTGAATTCCTTCCTTCCCACACCAGGCCATAGACCATATGGCTCTAATCTAGATTCACTTTGGGAGGGGAGAGGGGCAGGGAACAGCATTCCAAAGGAAGAAAGGAAATGTGTTAGCATTTTTAGTGGATCTAAATTGGGCATCCAAAACATTAATAAAAGAAAATCAATAAGAACAAGTCACTCATTGGACCATAATGTTTAACTATATGTATTATCGCAACTTAGAACTTCTAGGTTCATATTTCAGTTACTGCCCCCTTTGACATGCTTAAATCTGCTATCTATGTATGAAAAAATTAACTTTTAGTCAAGCATAAATCTATAAAAATGGGGAAATGAATTGGAAACTCTGCCACTTTGGAGACAAAAGTGCCTCTCTTTTTAAAGCACTTTTTATTTAGTTGCTTCCTTGATTTCTCTTGTCTGATTGACATTCTGTCTAACTCTTTAACTAGATACCTGAAAAACTGTGTGAGTCTTTTTCCAACAATATTTCATTAAATTTTATTCTATTTCTGTGAGCTTTTTGTGCTTAAAAGTTCTCTGTATGAGAAAACTAAAGGGATCTGCTTTCAAAAAAAAATGTAATGCCGACTCATACACATAAAATATGGAATTTGACATCTTTTGAAGGTCCTTGGCTTTATCAAGGCTGGGGCTTGGCACAGAGAATGATTGTATGGCTGGAAATAAGTGCAATGTTATCCAGAGAACCTTATATTGTTCCATTTTAGGACACCATGGGTTCTACCTCAGAGAGGACAGCTTTTATTTGAAGAGAAACCTGAGGACAGTTCTCTCTTTGAAGATATCTTCTATTTAAAGAGGTTCAAGTTGGTCATGTGCAGATAGCTGTAATCTGTCTTGCAATTTCCTGGAATGTCCTCCCCCCCCCACTGTAAAAAAAAAAGGACCCTTTTTTCTATCTTATTGTCAAGATACATGAGAAACATTTTCACATTTGTCCTAGGAGTGTTTTTCAGCTTCTTTTACTATTAGAGATGACAGAAGGTGTGATTGCTGATGTTAGTTTGATCCATCTTTTCCTCACCCTGAAGCTTCCGTCACTGGTTAGTCTGAGAAAGCTCAATAGAGTGTGTTCCCTCATAAGCACCGCATTACATCCATGATAATTTATTCAAAATTCTTTCCCCTTTTAAAAGGGAGTTTGAAAGCAAATTCTCTTTAATCAGCTGGCAAGATAACAGTTCTGCCCAATGCTGATTAGCCAGTAAAGTGAGCAAGCACAAAGGTTCTCTATCACAGCATTCTCCATACTGATTACATTCTTCCGTAAATTAAATTAGATGATTGTCCTGCATGTGCTGTCTATCTGAGTAACTCCTGCTTTGGTAGTTCTTACTCTTGCTCTGAAATAACCACAGTGTAAAAGTATTTGCACACAAAGAGCAGCCAAACTCTGCTTGTATTGGTTTGTGTATATCACTATTATGTGAGTCACTTGTGAGCCTCATACTGGATTTGGCCACATAAGCAATATAAAATCAGTGTTATCACAATACAGACAGTTGTGGACCTTGGTAATCCAGAAGAAATCAATCAATTTTATTTCAGTCATAGACCAGCATAGAAGTAATAACATAACAATTACACTAAAGTAAAAATAAAAATAAAAAGTCATATTGATAGAATAAAATAAAGATAAAATTATTAACATAAAATTACAGAGGATAAGAATTAAAACACAAAAGGATCCTATAAAATTGCAATTAATTTTACAATAAATAATCTAAATGCTATAAATAACTAGGATTGATAATTATAAAAGGTCATAATAATGCTAGAATTTATAAAGCAGTGAGAGAAAGAAAGTCTAATACTTGCTGAAGCCTGCTAGGGTTTGTTGGGATTAAGACAATTTGGCCTAACCAATTACAACAAAGAAATAGCAAAATAAAACATAGAATGGTATGTGTATATTTAAAGGCAGAAGAGAAAAAAGGGGGAGGGGAGAAAAAGGAAGGGGAAAAAACAGATGAAAAAATATATTGGATTATGGAAACCTGGCATTGCCTCCCTTGAAGGAGTTATTTATGTATAATCACAGCTCTGACAAAAAAAATCAGGCTATAACATATAAATCCCTGTCAGCTGGTCAACTAGCAAGAGACTAAGGGACAGTAATCAGTTTCCAACCTGCCCAGGGATTATGCTATATAGGAGAAAAGGAGCCTGCAGAAGTATCAAACAAGATAATACTGTATGTAAAAAGTGGTGCAGGGAAGATCCCTTCCTAAAAAAAGTTCAGACATAAAAATGCTAAGAAAAATTTTGAATCTACCTGTTAATCTAAATCAGTGTTTATCACACTCAGTGATTTTAAGATAGGTGAACTTCAACTCCCAGAATTTGCCCAATTTTGGGTGTTGAAGGCCACTCATTGAGAAACACTGATCTAGATAATAGACAAAAACCATCTCAGCCCAAGAAAATCAAACTCTAAAGAACAAATCAGGAGAAGGAAAATTCCATCTTAAGTGGGTTTTAAGAATGGACAGGAACATTTCATTTTGTTTTTATTCAATTGACTTCTGTTTTGACAGGATAGAATATCTCTTATTAGCTTGGCTCCCATTTTGAGAAAAAAAAAGTACCCTGAAACAGAAGATGTTTGGAAAAGTAGGGGGAAAATGGTTTTCTAGGGTAATGAAGCTAGAAACAAGAGGCAGGTCAGGATTACAGGATTATTTTATTATTTTGATATGAGTTGTTTCTTTGTATTCTTAATCCTATTGTATTCTATGTATATCTGGAGGTGTATTTCTGACTGGAAATTTAGCTAAATGTAAAGTCTACAGGAGTCATGATCATTTCCTTTTTGTTTTATCTTGTTTTGAATCATACTTTATGATTCTTGACGAATGTATCTTGTCTTTTTATGTACACTGAGAGCATATGCACCAAAGACAAATTCCTTGTGTGTCCAATCACACTTGGACAATAAAGAATTCTATTCTATTCTATTCTATTCTATTCTATTCTATTCTATTTTTCATTTATTTCATTGTTTTCAACATTCATGTAGTTATTTAATCTTAACTTATTATTATTATATGCGCAACAATGTGAAATCACACTAGCCAGTTGTTTAGTTAGTGTTGGCCTTCATACATACTTTCTTTCCAAGAACCTAGGACATCATAATATATGGTTGTATATGTGCAGATCTGAGCAGTAGCAAAAGCTCAAAAGTAGCTTTTGTAATTGACAGATAGAAATTTTGTCAATGAGCAGATTTTCTAAGTACCATCCAAGATAGTTTCGTATGGAACCCAGTGTGCCAAATTCCACTGGGACTACCATACCTAGTGTATGCTAGTATAATTACCTAGTGTATCTTTCAACTTCGATTTTCAGATCTTGATACTTTGTAATCTTCTCCAATTCTTTGTCATCTATTATATTATGCCCTGGTATTGCCACATCAATTAACCACACTTTCTTCTTTTCAATCAAAATTAAATATGGTGTGCTTTGAGCCAAGACTTCATCAGTTTGTATTTGGAAATCCTACAACATTTTAATCAGCTCATTTTTACTATTCTTTCAACTCTATATTCCAACCAATTTTTCATTACTGGCAGATGATAATTTTTAACCTGTGTTCCAGTGAATAATTTTGGTGATTGTGTTATGCCAATGTTTATAATCAGTTTGTGTGATCTTGTTTTTTCTGCTTCTTTGAACAATTTTTCAATTCTGGCTTTGATTACATTATTTTGAATAGTAATGTTCTTTAGCACCAAAATCAAGCCTTCAGTTCCTTTTTTTTAATTTTCCAGTTGTAAGACCCTATCAGTTTTTATCTTTATTCTCTTTCCTCTCGATTGTTTGTAGAAATTGACCATGTAATGTAATGTTCATGTAGCCAGCATTCTGTTCATGTTTTACTGCATTATTTTGATATTCACATTTTTCCTGTAAATTTACTAAGTTCCTATTTTTAACTTGCATCAATGCTTGTTCTTGACTGTTTTTTACATAATCAACCAATGCATGCTTTTCTTCTTCAACAATTTGAGTTGAAGTAAACCTATGCCTCCATTTCTGTGGAGCAGGTATAATCTATCAATATAACTATGGTGATATAAATACATCGTAATCAGTGGTGAAATCCAAATTTTTTTACTACCGGTTCTGTGGGCATGGCTTGGTGGGCGTGGTGTGGCTTGGTGGGCGTGGCTTGGTGGGCGTGGCAGGGGAAGGATACTGCAAAATCCCCATTCCCTCCCCACTCCTGAGGGAAGGATATTGCAAAATCTCCATTCCCACCCCACTCTGGGGCCAGCCAGAGGTGGTATTTGCCGGTTCTCCAAACTACTGAAAATTTCCGCTACCGGTTCTCCAGAACCTGTCAGAACCTGCTGGATTTCACCCCTGATCGTAATAATCAAGAGTTTTCTTGTTTTTCAAGCCAAACGGTACAGCACAATTTGTGTCCAATTGATAATTACAACTGTGAATCATATCACAGGCTTTGATGGTGTTTCCACCATTCTATTTTGAACGATTTTGCTGATGAATGATTTTGCTTGTAGGAAGCATGGCACTTTAGCATGCTGCATAATAAACAATACCCTTTGGTACTGCTTATGCTAAATCCAGAGGATTTAGATTCAGTTCCATGAGCCCTAGGCAATAAGGATAGTAAAAAAATCTTTGAGAAGAGGCTTTGGGCAGGATGTTTTGGAAGTTTTAGTCCAAAAACAACTGATAGACACCAGATTGCTTACCCCTTGTTTATGCTGATCTAGGATTTCAGGAACAGAAGTAATCTATAAATGCACATTCCACAGTCTCAACACAGGAAACAGTCTTCAGGGCTGAAAATAAAAGTTCTGCTCAGCTAATTTTCCAACTGGAGTCATACCATAGTATAAAATTCATTTCATACAACATACGTACTCTCCTTTGAGACATAATGATATTTTGCAGCTGGGACAGCATGAATCTGAGTTCATTTTTCCTTTCAATCTCTATCTCTCTTTTTTTCTGTTCTGAGTTATTTATTTGTAATAGAAAATTCCCCATGGCAACTAGCCAAAGGGCTTGTCTCTTTCGTGTGTAAAATGTGAGCAGATACAAACTTGACACCATGTCTCATCCCATCACGTCTTCATTCTTGGTGATAAATTATGGGGTGTCACCCACCATTCAAGAGTGACAGGGAGCTGTTGTAAAAATAAATATATAAATTTTAAAAGTCTGAGAAGATAATTAACTGTTTTAAAACACTCCAAGAAAGTGAGTGACAATACACATGCTGAGTTCTCTCCCACCAAACACTAAAAAGGATTATCCAGTGAAACTGAATGGCATTTCATAAAACGAAGCATTATTCATTCAGCAGATCACAAATTTAAATCACGTGTTTTAGCTATACTAAAAATGTACTGCACTGTTGTAATGAGATCTATGTGGAATTTAATTCAAAAATCTCCCTTAGTACAAAACACTGCAGTCAGGAGTTCTGACTCCATCCCTTTCCCTTTCCCTTTCCCTTTCTCTTTCCTGATGTATCATGTTTGGTTTTTTTGTTACTTCAGCCTAAATCGGTTTTGATTATCGTTTTGATGGTTATGCTATCCTTACATTCATTATATTCATTTTTTTCTGTATGTGTGTAGTTTAATGGCTGGTGTTGGCCATTTTGCGCACATCTTCAGAAAAATGCAAGAGGAAATCACACAGTGAACTGTTTAAAACATACAATGAACTTATTGAGTAACTAAATAAATAATAGTTTTAAGAAAAAACATGTCACTGCACAAATAAATAAATCAACTTATTTATTGCCACAAGATGGGAGTATAGTCACTAGTTTAAATGGCACTAAGTAATTATACAAATTCATAGAAGTTATCACTGTCATGTGGATACCTCTTAATCAAGGACACTTCAGGGATAGTCCTACCATTAAATGGAATAAAATGTTGATTGAGGGGGCAGAAGTATTAACCAGCAAACAAAAATAATATAGCAGTGATACTATTTAAAGTGTAAATAATTTTTTTAAAAACCTCCTTTTTATGACCTTGTAGTCTCTTAATTCGGGATAGAGTCAGGGCGACTGGATGGAGTTGAGCGTTTACTGGCCAGATGCCCTTCCTGACACCAGTCGGAGTTCACAGCAGATTTTTTTTTCTTTGCACCCTAAGAGAGAAACATCTGCCACTACCTAGGATTGAAATCTCAACCTTCTGAGTGAGCGGTTCACTCTGTCTTCACCACAAGGCCCCAACACTGCTTGAAAAGTGATTAAAAGTGATTAAAAGTGATTAAAATAAACTAAAATTGATGAGTGAAAAAAGAAAGGGGAAAAATACAGGAAAGAGTTTCTTACATTTTTCCTTGGTAGTCATCCCAGATAGTAAGTGCTAGATGGGCACAGAGCAGCAGTGGATATTCGAAAACAGGGTTTATTATGTGATCCACCCTATGCTATCTAGAGTAGCCTTTTCTACTTACAGATAAAGTAAAAATGCACTGTTGTTAGCAACCGTGAATTAAAATTCAGTTGCCCATCTAACTGGTAATGATATGTCAATATTTCATTTTTTTTCTAGGTTGATGTGTTCAATTTAATAAAAAGGAGAATGTTTCTAATGGAGTGGGGGATAATAAGGGGAAAACACTGGTTCTTGAGCTTATCTTAGATACTAATATGAAGGTGTCTTGTTTTTTACCATACAATGGTTGGCCAAAAGCTATAATAAAATCTGTTGCTATTTTACCACATGGCCAAAGCTCTACAGCCACCTCTTTTTCAGTGGAAGCTAGGGAAAATGTTCTCCAATGGGACTTCTTCAGTCAGTCAATTTTCACAGGAAACCAACAAAGAAATGAGGAAATGTGTAACAGAACAAAAGAGAAAGAGAGAGATTAAGCTGAACTACCACCAGTACTACTACTGAAATTTTGGGACCAAAATACTAGAGAAATGATAGGCTTTACAGGAACATGCCTTTATATTTAAGAGCCGAGGTGGCGCAGTGGTTAGAGTGCAGCACTGCAGGCTACTTCAGCTGACTGCTAGCTGCAGTTCAGTGGTTCAAATCTCACCGGCTCAAGGTTGACTCAGCCTTCCATCCTTCTGAGGTGGGTAAAATGAGGACCCAGATTGTTGGGGGCAATATGCTGACTCTGTGAACCGCTTAGAGAGGGCTGTAAAGCACTGTAAAGCGGTATATAAGTCTAAGTGCTATTGCTATTGCTATTCTATTGATATTTGATTTTAAAAAAAGTAGGTCTGGTGGCATCCATATGGATACATACATTAATAATGTAAAGAAGTATTAAGGATTCCAGAAATAATAGGCATAATTCAATACAGAATTCTTATGTTTTTAATCCAAGCAGAAAACAATGCTGGCATGCAGGTAACCTAATTAAAGCCAGCTACACTGTGATGAGATATATAGCGATTGAGAGATAAGATAGTAATTATTAATTAATGATCAATATAAATCCCATCAACCAGTCCCATGAATGGTACATGGATCCAAGATGTGTTCCTAAATTGCAGCTAGGTTTATAAATCCGAACGTGCTAATTTTATGCAAATCATCTTTCCTATTCAAGGACTTAATCAAATAGCAAAGATGTCTGTCAGAATGCTTTGATAAACCAGATTAAATTAGGTGATCCAGTGATCTGGCCTCATTTAAAGCAATTTAGGTTCTTCAGAGCAAAATGTCAGCATTTGAATAGGTAGGTGAGGACATTCTGTCTGCAATATGATATTGGAAGGAAGAGATATTACAGAAAATAATTTGCGATGTAATGTTGTAAGTTTTAAACAAGTCCAAAAGTATCTAAAAGAGCTTCAGTCAGCCAAAGGTGAAAAAGCAAATCAAGGCTGAGGTCAAGCTTTTCTTCATAATTATATTTGTTGTTTTAGTACAAATGTCTTAATTCTCCTTTAGTTTGTTTCAACACAACTTCATGGAGAAAAAGCAGGATAAGCTAAAAAAAATACTCTATATGCAGAGAGATAGGTTTCATGTTCACACAGCTATTTGAGGGGGGGGAACCTAGAAGGAACAGTTTAGAATTACAAAATGGGTTATGGAGAGAAATATTTCTATAGGCACACTTGTACCACACTGTAATTCCTAAATATGGTGAACATGGCCCTAAAATGGTTATTTCACTTGTCAGTCACATAGTGGGGCTACTATATAGGGTACAAGATACATTCTGTCCCAAAGGGGATAGATGATAATATATATCCCCCAGGTCTAGATCATATAACCTCACCTCAAAACAGATCCAACGTGTGACACACCCACACACCAGGGGTGAAATCCAGCAGGTTCTGACAGGCTCTGGAGAACCGGTAGCGGAAATTTTGAGTAGTTCGGAGAACCGGCAAATACCACCTCTGGCTGGCCCCAGAGTGGGGTGGGAATGGAGATTTTGCAATATCCTTCCCCTGCCACGCCCACCAAGCCACGCCCACAAAACCGGTAGTAAAAAAAAATTGGATTTCACCACTGCCACACACCCTAAAATCAAGCCTGCAAAAAGCTGAGACAGAGCCATAGATTTTCCACTGACAGTCTGGAAAGAGCACTGGCAGGGAAGCTGCCACACAGCAGTGAGGCTGATACAGTATAGTTCCACAACTCCCAAATGATCCTTAAGGCCCAAGTGTCACAAGTAGGCCATTTATGGGGCAAAATCCTTGGCAACTTGCGGAATCTCCTGATAGACAATAATACCCACCCATCCACCCACCCCTGGAATTGCTGCTGATGCCAAACCTGGCAACCTCTGGGCACATTTCAGAGAGGACAAGTTCCTCCTCTTTGCCCAGCCATATCTCAGTAATAATAATAATAATAATAATAATAATAATAAATAA
>QLTV01003479.1:2509276-2519276 GCA_003457575.1 Thermophis baileyi
CTTGAGCAAGGGGGTTCGACTAGATGCCCTCCAAGGTCCTTTCCAAACCTCTTACTCTGTGAGGGTCTCCTGCTTGGGCACGGGATTGGACTAGATGACCTCCATGGTCCCTTTCAACTCTTTTATTCTATCCACTGAAGGATAGGAAGAGCCGAGGTGGCGCAGTGGTTAGAATGCAGCACTGCAGGCTACTTCAGCTGACTGCTAGCTGCAGTTCAGTGGTTCAAATCTCACCGGCTCAAGGTTGACTCAGCCTTCCATCCTTCTGAGGTGGGTAAAATGAGGACCCAGATTGTTGGGGGCAATATGCTGACTCTGTGAACCGCTTAGAGAGGGCTGTAAAGCACTATGAAGCGGTATATAAGTCTAACTGCTAAGTCGCTAAAACTTTTGATATCATTAACAAAAAGGTTCCAGAGAGGAAGGAGATGATACACTGAAACAGATGAGCCTGGGCAGTTCAATTTAGCTGACAATAAGGCTGCAACTGTGCACATTTATTTTTCAAATGTGAAATTTGAATGCCTTAGTGCCTTCCATGTGAAATATATTTGGGGAAACCTGGTGCCAATATGTACGTTTGAGTGTTTCTATGTATATTTGTACTGGTACAAACCATAAAGAAATGTGAGGGAGAGAAAACCTTCAACTAATTAGTTTCATTGTGGAAATTTATTCAAGTAAAGATAAATATAGAAAAGCAAGTTCTTCTTTTTCTTTGACCTTTGTCAGATGTTTTCTTCTCTCCCTCCCTCCCTCCCTTGGTTCTGCTGGGCATCCATCAAGGACTTGCATTACTTCTCTGGCAGCAAGCAGATAAGAGAAAAAAATGTTTTTAAAATTCACAAAGAACTCCATGGGGATTCTGTGAAAACTGTCTTGCTTGTCTGCTAGAGTTTAGGAGGAGACACCAAGCTGTCAGTTATTATGGTATAAAGTGTCCAGAATCAGTATCTCTAACTTTCTCTCTCTCTCTCTCTTTCTTTTGCTTGGTCTTTCTCCTGCTGTTCTGTTCAAGGACATCCTCATCACTTAACTTTGAAATAAATGTCCTCCCCCTAAAAAAAATTCATCTCCCTTTCCCCAAGTTCCAGGGTGTTTGAAGGGGAGAGATGTGTCAAGGCAAGCTGTCAAGACTAAAAGCCCAATGTTTATTTGTTATTATTTATAGAATGCTATCAAGTTTGCTTTGCAAAAGGATTTCAGCCTCAATGTCTGATCCCCGTCTTTGTGAGATTATGAACTTTTGGATGGAACTGAGTTGAGTTTCCAACTGCAGCATTTAAACAAGGGATGGGCAGAACCTGAATGGCTCTGTACCACAAAGTTCTATGAGGAAGAATAATACATCCATTCCATTTTTGCTGAAATACTGCAATAGATTATCCATTCATGACTTTTGGGAGAGCTACACTTGATTGATTGCTATTTCATATGAAAAAATGCATACATTTGAAAAGGTGCTTTCCTTCCACAAGGATTTAATACTTATATCTTTGAGCCAATTCTCCAAAATACCAAAGTGGAATCATTTTGCTCAAAGTCACCAAAGAGCTTCTCTTTTCTAACCTCCTAGTGGTTCATCTCCAACATACAACTCTCCAGTCTTTGTCTGAAGATTTCTACCAAAGGAGAACTCACTACATGGTAAATTCATGCACTGACTGACAATTTATACAGTCAGGAACTTCCTCCAAAATCTCCTTCCTTGTGTTTTTAACTCACTGGTTTTAGTCCTGTTCTCTGTTAAACTAGTTGCTGTATAAAGGAATATAAGATTATTCCAGCATAACTTGGGACTTGAATTAATTTAAATTAGCTATACCTCTCTTACCGTCTCCTTGTCTTTCCTAATCGGCAGCTCTCTTCTTCTCCCAGTGACAGGATCAGCCAGGGATCTATTTCCCTTCTGAGAGAAGACAAATGCAAATTAGGAATTAAGAAGTTTTGCCTTTTCACCCTAACCCATTATCAATTCACTACATCAGGGGTGTCAAACTCACGGCCCATGGGCCAGATGCATCACGCGCTGGCCATGCCCACCCCCCATTTTAGCGAAGGGGGGAAAAGTCGCGATATGGCACGTGGCGACAACATGATGACGCGAGTTTGACACCCCTGCACTACATTTTCTTCACAATGAACCTGCAATATCTTTTATTTTCCTTTTGTTTTTGGCATACCCAAAGGACTATATTTTGTTATTTTTGAATGTCACAAACCTCAACGCATTCTGAGCATTAGGGGTTTTTTGACAGAATTGCTACAAATTCTGGATACTAGCTGGCATTTTTCATTGGTTGTGCCCCTCATTCAATTTTCAATATATGTATTTTATTTTCTTTCTGTCTTTAGCACTTTAGAGAGCTCTGCATGTAGCTACACTGGCCTCCCATCTTTCCTGAATATTTTTCTCCTTCAAGATATCAACCCATGAATCTGATGTACCTTCCCATAGAGTTCATTAAAACTAGCTCAAAAATACATCTCCAATATACAAGTCTGATTCTTCTCAGTTTTTCTTCCTCAGAATATCAGAAATTCAAAGACGTAATCATTTCCTCCCAAGATGGCAATCATGCTCACTTTCTTAGCCAAATGAGAACAGAGCTAGCTTTAAGCTAAGGCTGAATAGTCTGGCCTAGGATACCAAAGCTTAGGGAGTGCCAATGTTATCTCTCCTTCTAAATCATTGTAAAAATGTGAATGTTCATATTGACGTATGATGTCATAAGTCAATGTGGCCCATGGGTACCATATACCCTTGAACTGGCATTGGGTAAGAATTAGGTCTAGAATAGCAGACTTGTTATACTTATTTCTGCCTTTTGACAAATTGTGCCTTTGAGTGAGAACAATATTTTTTTAGACTTCTGAATCTTGCTAGAGTTATGTTTCCAGCAGATGTCAGAATACAATAATTGAAATCTACCACTATTATTACTGCATGCATCTTCTAAAGTATTCATCTGATGCAGAAGGACCTCATCTATATCTTCTTTTCCTTCAAGTGGTCTGTAATAAATTCCCATAATTATACCTGTCTTCTCTCAGTGAAGAAGGCAAAGTGTTTTATTGTAATCACTAAAAGGGGCATATATGTGTGTGTGTGTTTGTGTGTGTGTGTGATCAGCTAAAGGAGATCAGCTCTGTCTTGATTGTTTGCAGAAGTGAAGTGACACTCCTCTGCTCGCAACAGAATACCTTATGCCACCAGACTTGAAATTTAGGGCTTAGACAACTTAGAACTTCGTTGTCTTCTATCCGACCTAAGCGTAGTACATAAAATTATCCGCTACAATGTCCTACCTGTCAATGAATACTTCAGCTTCAACCACAACAATACACGAGCACATAATAGATACAAACTTATGGTAAACTGCTCCAAACTTGATTGCATAAAATACGACTTCAGTAACAGAGTTATCAATGCCTGGAATGCACTACCTGACACTGTGGTTTCTTCCCCAAACCCCCAAAACTTTAACCTTAGACTGTCTACTGTCGACCTCACCCCATTTCTAAGAGGTCTTTAAGGGGAGTGCATAAGCGCACCAGCGTGCTTACCGTCCCTGTCCTAATATTCCCTTTTATTCGTATCCATTTCATATATTCATAATCATATTTATACTTATATCTGTTATATAATACATGCTTGACGAAATAAATAAAATATTTTTACCATGTTATCATATAACGATGCAATTTCCAAAAGATGTAGCATCATGTTGAGACATAGCAAACAAGATCTACTAAGACCTTCATTCTAAGCCTCCAGCTGGGTGGTAATGTGGATTTGTTATATCATTCTTTTGCTGACTATGATGCAAATTATAGAAACTTGAATTATGGAATTCTAGCTAAAAAAAATGCTAGAATGTTCTAGGAATATTTTGCTTTCTCTAGCTTTTAGCATAGCCTGAAACAGTTCATTTCATCATCCATGATCACACCAGATATAATCAGCTCTTTTCAAAATAGTCCAAAATCTACTGAATCTTGTAATTCTATATACCCAAATAGTAACCTGAATATTTGTCTCAAACTCTGACTCAGTTAGAATATATCTATGCCAAAATACAAAGAGTATGCTATTTTATTTCAGAGTGTCTTGTTTTTGATTGCTGGGACTGTGTTTAGCTTTTGGGGAGTTGAAGGCCATATCGTGTATATGTGTAGAGATCCCAAGAAGAATTTAGCAGTCGATTGTATAAGTCTATATTAAATACTTAATAAAATAATTAAATTACCTGAAATCACTAAGGCATAGCTCAAAGATATGACACTGGCATTTAAAGCAGAGGCAAGTCAAGTGGGCTTAAAAATTAGTAAAGACAAGCTGATGCAAGTTGGCAATGTTCAAGAGAACAGTCCGACAACATCAAGAGGACAGACCTTAAAATCTGTGGAGCAATTTAAGTACCTTGGTGGCATCATGGATACAGACGGGGAAACAGAAGCAGATGTGAAATGCTGAATAGATAAAGCAACTGCTGTCTTCCCATAAATGTGCTAAGTATGGACCATGTCCACCATAAACACAGCAACCAAGATCAAATTATTTAATGCTAGGGGATTTAATTAATTTTATTTAATGCTGATCCTAGAGAAAGAAACAAATTGAAATATTATGGCCACCACATAGGATTCTCCTACTCTATGGACCTGAGGTTTCTCAAAACCGATCTTCATTCAGACTCCTGTAGCAAAGATCATTCCCAGGCCATCATCCCCAGCCTATCCCAGAAAGAGGCCTAACTTTCAGCTGGATTGGCTCTAGCTTGGATTTGACTGGCTATTACTCATGCAATTAACCATTGATGCTAAGCTATAACATTTTTGCCAATAATACTGTTTTTCCTCATTTTTGATTTCAAAACACCGGCATAGCTGACATTGATTCCATCAAGTAGAGGGAGTAGGAAACACTCTATGGCCGTGATGGCGAACCTATGGCACGCGTGCCACAGGTGGCACACGGAGCCATATCTGCCGGCATGCGAGCCGTTGCCCTAGCTCAGCTCCACTGCGCATGTGCGTGCAAGCCAGCTGATTTTTGGCTCACACAGAGGCTCTGGGAGGATGTTTTCAGCCTCCAGAGGGCCTCCGGGGGGGAGGCCATTTTCATCCTCCCCAGGCTCCAGGGAAGCCTCTGGAGCCTGGGGAGGGCGAAAAACGGGCCAACCGGGCACACCGGAAATCGGGAAACGGGGGAGCGGGGGGGTCATATGTGCATGCGCGAGGGTGGGGCAGCATGGGGGGTCATGTGCATGCACAGGGGGCGGGGCATGGGAGCATTGAATTATGGATGTGGGCACACGCGCGTGTGCGATAGTGCGCACGCACACTTTTGGCACCCGAGGAAAAAAAGGTTCGCCATCACTGCTCTATGGCATGGTCTGTCTGAGCCAAACAGCCACCAGCATCTCAAAAGACAGGCCATCCCAGGACAAGCAAAATGTTGACAGGGAAAAGCCTGGAAGATGGAAACTCTGAAGCTATGTCTCCCTACACCTGGCAAACCGCACAGACAAACCCACCCACCAAATTACTTCAAAAGGATGCAACTCCTGCAAAAGGGTGAACTGAAAGAGACACACAGTGGTACAAACAGTCCGACAGAGTTGTGGATCTGTTGAAGTTATTGCTTCAGATATCAACATTGTCTGGATGAATATGACGATAAAGTGATAAACTGAAGTGAATAATGCCCAGACTATCCCATTGAATCTAAAACTGTATTATTGCTTGCACCAATTTCAGCAGAGATAATTTAGTGCTATGGAAGGGAAGATCCATTTTCCCTATATACATGGCACCTTGAAGTAAAAACTTGACATTCGAGTCAACAGTGGTCAAAGGCTACATCACAGTTTCCTGCAGCTGTCACAGCCTGAACAGACTCATCCTGTAGTTAACTGGGCAACTGTCTTGTCTGGGAAATCTATAGGCAGGGGGTTTCTCATATAGTGTATTTTCAGCTCACATAGTATACACTCCAGGCATCTCTGCCATCTCAACTGTGTCAGCATACACAACTTCCTACGTAGCTTCTACACCGGCATCTGCAAAAGGTCACTTTCTTTGTTCAGCCAATCCTGATGGATAAGCTAATTTTGGCAGAGAATCAGGGAGCATGCTGGGGGGTTTGTTTTTTTCAAGTCTTCACACATCCACATTGTCATAGCATGGATACCAGAGCCAGAGCCTTCTATACAGCACTGAACTGGTTTTCAGAAAATCCATTAGAAAGAACAATTGAATTTGAATGGCATTGCATTAAAAACAATGATTGGAGAAAATCTGACTTTAATACTATCATTGCTCTAAAATGACTTTATACTGGTTTAATTTAGAAACAATGTAACTTTTCCTCTGTGCATGAGTCCACAAATCCAAATTTCCCTAGAGAAAAAAAAACCATTCATCAATAAAGCTACAGAGACAGTCTGTAACAGTAATTATGTTGATATTTTGGAATTTATTCTGTCTACCAAGATAGGAAAGAATATGAAATTGTTTTCTAAACTAACATTTTGATGTATCTTTCCCAATATTACTTTCTCCATCTAGCAGCAATTTTCATATATGGGTCTTTCTCAATCTTATTCCCCCAAATCCTTCTCCTTTCCCATTTTATCTCCCCCATTTCCCATTCTCCTTTCTTTCTCAACCCTAGAAAGAAGGCAGTGGCAAACTAATTCCCAAAAAAAATGGCATAAATCCAGCACACAGTTCCAAGCAGAAGCCTTGTGATCCATGAATGCACTGTAGTTCTTTTAAAAATCTATGGTATATCCACATTTGGAATACTGTGTACAATTCTGGTCACTCCCTTTTTGAAATAATATATAGACAATAGAAAAACTGCAAAAGAGGGCAACAAAAACAGTCAGAGAACCCAAATACCTGCTTTACATGAAAAAGGTAGAATGTTTGAGTCTTAGAACAAAAATGACTGAGGGGGAATATAATTAAGGTACATAAAACCATGGGGAGAAATTTGTCTTCCTTGTTAAAAATATAATTAGGAGTCATACACTGAAGCAGATTTGATACAGATTCAGAATAGATAAAGGGAAGTACTTCTTCTTTTACATAAACTGTAGAATTTTTACCATGAAGCAACTTGATGACCGTTGTCCTGGATAACATTGAAATAGATTAGATAAATTAATTCTGGAAAGCTGTATCAAGGTTAGTGGTCTTGAAATCTCAAAGTACCTTGCAGGTGATGGGCAATGTACTCCCAAATACCCATTACAATGTAAGGAGATAATTACATTGGTGGGTCACCAAGAGAAAGAGCGCTGACTCAGGTGGTCCTTGACATGGTTTAATCTCATTCTTATATTCTTATGACATCTCACACTCACAAAATGGCTCCCATAGGGAGCATGTTTTAGCAGAAAGTGAACTAGGTTCTCACCTGTGTAAAATCTTTAGGAATCCAAAATGTACTCCAGCAAATAAATATGTTGGTAGAAGGAATACGCAAATGCAGTCAAATGCAGATAGAGCCCAGTGTTTAAGTCTGTCAAGATCCATTTGATGAGTTTCCCTTTTATCCCCTCATCTAAATAATTGATGAAGATATTGAAGAGTACTGGGACTAAGACAGAACCTTGGAGTATGCACTGCATACTTCCCTCCATGTGGAGGCAGTTCCATTAAGGACTACATGTTGAGTGCAGTTGGTCAGCCAGTTACAAATCCATCTGATGGTGATGCTGTCTAACCCACATTTTTCTATCTTATCAAGTAGTAGGTTATGGTCAACTTTATCCAATGCCTTACTGAAGTCCAAATAGACACAGTATTTCACTGGTCCACTAATTTTGTCCATTTTGTCAAAGAATGCAATAAGATTTGTCTGGCATGATCTGTTTTTGACCAACCCATGTGGGCTTCTGCTTATGGCTTAGATGTTTGCAGGTTTGTTGTTTGATTATCTTTTCCAGAATCTTTCTGGGTATTGAGGTCAGGCTGATAGGTCTGTACTTTCCTGGATCCATTTTTTTCCTTTTTTGAAGATGGGAACTACATCAGCCCTTTTCCAGTCATGTGATAGTTCCCTAGTGCTCCAGGATCTTTTTTCACAGGACAGATCCATAAAAAGTATTCTACTTTGCTATTGTAAATAATGGGAAATCCTAATTCAGCATTCTGTCTAATTCAATAGACTCCAGATAGCTTACATTGACTGTGCCCCAAACAGCCCAATCAAAAAACAAGCAATTACAAACAATTAACTACTGGACCTAAAACAAAATGAATTAAAATTAACTAAAAATAGTGAAATGTTGAAGCTCCAAAGAATGGCAGAAAACACATTATTTTTTCCTTTCATATAAACTAAAAAAACAAGGTATTCCACCAACTGGCCACCTCAAGAGATAGGGATTCTTTCCTGGATTGATCCTGTAAGTCCTGTAAGTCTACTTGAAGAAGATGATCCTGAAGTTTTGATGGAAGTACAGTGTGCATCAAGATAAATTGAATGCTTAATAAGCAGTTCAGTACTGGGCTGGGAGTAAAATAATGTTGAGTGATGTTTTCTTGGTTGATTAACATGTTAAAGGATAAATGTACACTTATACACTTGTGGTGATGTCAGAGGTATAGTGATTAGGGACATGAGTGTGCATGTTTTTGTATGCAGATGATGCTGAGCCGTTGGCTAAGAACCTGAATGACTTTGAGGGAATGTTACACTGTTCGGCTTTTTAATATAATGGAACAAGGACTATAGTCCTTAAAAATAATCTATCAAAAATTAAAGAGTTGTATTAGACATAGAGAATGAAGTACTGTAAATGACCACTAGCTTTACATAAATAAAGAAGAATTAGAGCAAGTAGATGAATTTGTGCATCTTGATAGAGCATGTATTAATAGCAATAGCACTTAGACTTATATTCCACTTCCTAGTGCTTTACAGCCCTCTCTAAGCGGTTTACAGAGTCAGCATATTGCCCCCAACAAATTGGGACCTCGGAAGGATGGAAGGCTGAGTCAACCTGTAAATCTGGGGAAAAAAATGGATGGAGAGATTTTAAGATGTCCAAATGGTGGCAAAAAGATAGTGGTAGTATGTGGTCTATTACAAAGAATATGTTTGTCAAAAAAGTTAAAATGTATATAACTGTGTGCTTATGCTTAATTTGTTGTATGAAAGCAAGAGCTGAGTATTTCAGGAGAAACAGGAGAAATTTGGATGGAGTGGGAACAGGATAAAAGTACTTTGTGTGGTAATTGAAGATGAGATTGATTCAAAAATAAATGAGTGCTGATTGAATACAGATTAAATACAAGAATGAGAAACTAGTATGTTAAATTGATTTGGTCATATTGACTGGCCAAATAAGAAGTGACTGAAAAATGAATTACAGAAGAAATATATAAAACATAGTGAAGATGTTGAGATAAAGGGAAAGACTAAGTTGTGGTTGGATGAAGTTGATAAGACCCTCAAAAAGAGAAATGAAATAAGTTTAGAGTGCTAAGATGTAAAACTTTTGAAGAATGTATATTAGTATATATAGATGTAGAAGTATATGCAGATGTAGAAGCATTGATCTGCAAGTTTAAAAAGTTATAAAATAGTATAGTAAATGTTTTCTGCATAAACTAGATTTAATTTGGTTTCCTTTTCTTTTCCATTATTGCTTGCCTTTAATTTTTTTCTGTACTACTTACTCTTTTTCTTTGTGTTGCATAATATTGATTACTTTGAAATCATCACAGTTCTGTGGAAACATTATACAGAAAATGCTTACAAGTTAAGGAAATAAAAAAAGAAGGAAAAGAGATACATTTGTGGAAAACAGAAGGAGAAAGAGAGGATAATTGTGAATAGAACAGATTAATTTAAATCATATTCCACTAGAAACAAAGAATGGGAATTAAGGGTATGTAATATTCTCTCGGAGTGCTGAAAATATAGCCTGGAATAACTTTATGAAAGAGGTAAATTCTGTTGCTTTTATTTCAAAAAAAC
>QLTV01003479.1:2539064-2555462 GCA_003457575.1 Thermophis baileyi
ATTAAGGAGAGAACGGGTGATCCTAAATAGGGCGGCTGGGCCCGAATCAGCGGATGCAATAAGTGTGGAAAAATGCGAACATTCTGCCGCCCGTATCGCCACTAAATAAGTCCTAATAAATGCTCTTAAAAGTGTTCGGTCACATTCGGAGTTACTGGCCCTCCAGCGTCGCTCTACACGTCTCTTCTGGCGTTTCATCTCCCGAAGCTCCTCGGTAAACCAGGGAGCCCTCCTGGATCCATCGCCATGGAGAGGTCGCAGAGGCGCAATCCGGTCCAGTGCCCCCGATGCCACCTTATTCCAGGCAGCCACCAGGGACTCTGCCGGATTGTGGACAAGGAAGTCAGGTATCTCCCCAAGCTCCTTTTGGAACCCTTCCGGGTCCATTAGGCGCCTGGGGCGGAACCATTTTCTTGCAAAAAGAATCATATTATTCTTGCAAAAGTCTCTGGGATTGCTTTTCAATGGTCTGAGCCGAGGGAATCCATTTATTTCTTAACTATAGTAGAAATATTGTGTGGTACAAATCAAGGGCAAGATTTTGAGGTAAATGTTACATTTCTTTAAATTATTGCAACAATTCTGTTGCAATGATAATTCATATTATGAATTCTGTAACATTATTAAGTGGTAAATTAATCAATTACATATAATCATGGGATATTTTTTTTTACAAACTGATGACTGACATGGAATTTAAATGGAAATTTCAGCGCTGATGAAATATAAATGACAGAAGTGTCAGACCCAATATTATTAGTTTTGTTGGCAAACACTACCTAAACAATTAAAATTTATTTCATGCTAAGCATAAACCAAAAATAGAAAATGTTATTTCCTTCAGTAATTAAAACATTATTATATGTAAGGCCTGAACATGCTTAGAGAGAATAGCTGTTAGCTGATAAATTAACATATACCATCCAATTTTGACTATTTTAGTGATGACAACTGTATAGACTGCAGTCAAGCAACAACTAAAGAAAAATAGAACCTCTTAATAAAACTCAGTTTTAATTATGACCATACATCAGTTCAGATACATCAGAATGAAGAACAGATTTACCATATGGACTAGCAAATATGTCTCATAAGGAATGCAGTTTTTGTGAATTCTAATATGAACTATTGGCTAATTATCCTTAATACAACTATCACAACATCTACCACATTATTCAAATAATGCTGTGTAGTTCTTAGCTTAAAAAGAAATTTGAAAATGCTGATAGTGAGCAATTTACCTTTGGGAAATTATGTGGGTTTTTTAAAATATTTGAATATAAGTTTTTTGTGGGATTTACAGATTAAAACAAAAACAGGTTGGAGAATGAATGTGTACATAGACAGATTACAACATGCTGGCTATGGAATTCTGGGAGATGAAATCCACATATCTTAAAAGTTATTATGGTTGAGAAACACTGATCTAAATACAGAAATTTGAAAAGCTATCCTGGAAGAAGGGAGAAGAAAACCACTTTCATACTGTTGCCAAAAAACAGTGGGGACATACAGTATTCATGAAGTCACCAGGAGACACAATTCACATGGAGATTTCACCGTAACAATTGCAAATTTCAGCGCAATTACTATCTACTGGTGGTGTCTGTATGTGTGCACATGTATATAAATATAAAAAAAATAGGAATCTTAGTCTTGAAAAATTCTCAGTGCTTATGAAAATAATGTTATTAACAAGTACATTGAAGCATGGAATATAGGTTTTTATTAGCATCAATTTAAATAGTATTCATTTCTTTACATTTACCTCTAATGTTGTTGTTAGTTGTGAAGTCGTGTCCGACCAATCGTGACCCCAAGGACAACGTTCCTCCAGGCCTTCCTGTTGTCTACCATCCTCTGGAGTCCATTTAAGCTCACGCCTACTGCTTCAGTGACTCCATCCAGCCACCTCATTCTCTGTCGTCCCCTTCTTCTTTTTTCTTCTAATACTTACATATACCTTACATACCTCTAATACTTACATATAAATATATACATGCATACGTGTAAATGTTTGTATTTAAAAATTAGTTATAATGATTTCAGTCAAAATAGCAACCAAGTGCATTCTGTCTGGGTCGCTGATAAGACAGTGATATATTTACACAACACAACTGAAAAAAAATCTGTCTTATGCACATGTGCCCACTGGCTTGTTTCTTTGAGTACATGACTTAATTGACAATACTCTGTCCATGGCTTGTTTGAAAGTTGTTGCATTGTTCTTCTGATTTTTTTCAGCCAGAAGAAGCCACAGAAGCAAGCAGCACATAAAACCATGCTGAATTTGCACAACTTAACAATAAACCAGGCAAATGGATTGCAATGCCAAAAATGAAATCTGGTCATAGACGTAGCATTATCTATGAAATCACAGATAGTATCAGTTTTGGGAGAGTCAGCACTCACAGCACTGATCTCTATCAAAGCAATGGATCCTTGACAAACTTATCACGACGAGGCCTGGAATTAAATATTCTTAAAGCCATTATTTGGGGGGAGCAAGAAATATGTATGCTATGATTAGGGTCATAGATATGAAAGACCAGTCATTGTGTTTATGGCAGAAAACAAAGGGCTGAAACCAAGAGCTCTTCAACACAAGAGTTTTGTGCTAGTTCAAAGCCAGGTCTGAACTTCTGTAATCCCATGATACTGATGGTGTTTGAAATAAATAAATAACATTGTGGTTCTGTAGAACTTGAGGGCAATCGGTGTTCCCATTTTCAGGAACTCCTTGACATGAATACAAGAGTGTGAACAACATTTTCTTTCCCTTTGATATTTTTTAATGAATTGAGGCCAGTGAATTTTATGTTTTCTGTTTTTTGAGTTTGATCAGTTTGAAGCAGAGGTGGTTTCCTACAGGCTCTAACCAGTTCTTTAGAACCATTAGTAAACCGGTGATGATGTCACGGAACCGGTTCTTTCGGTGTGTTCCGTGGGCGCCACCATCTTGGATTTTGCTTCTACGCATGCGCAGAAGCGAATTTCTGCTTCTGCGCATGCGTAGAAGCTATTTTTTTATTGCTGCGGGGGGGCGCGCGCGCAAAGCAACCCTGAGCGAACCGGCAGCAAACGGATCCAGAACCCACCCCTGGTTTGAAGGTATGTGATTGTGCTCCAACTGCTTTGAGGAGATAGGGAGTATGGAAGTGTTCCAATTTAACATTTCTGGGTATTAGGGGTTTCCTCATAATCTCATTTGATCCCTCCTAATTCTATGAAAACCTCCTTCATTAACTTGCAGCTTTCACCAGTTATTCTTCCTGTCATGTAAATTACCTGATAAAGCCTAGACTGTTGCTTGATGTTTCCTGAACAGAAACTAATACTTGGAAATAAATACATATTTCTGTGTTTGGGTAAACCTCCCTCCCTCCCTCCCCCCTCTCTCTCTTTTGCCTTTCTCACAATTTTGTACACATACTCATACACAAAGAGACTGGTACACAGACCTGTAAAGCTGTATGAAAAGCATCCAACTTGATTTCAAATGGATTAACAAGTTTACAGCACTCTGCAATCAGAGTTTAGATCTCATGAATCATAGCCTAATCTCATATGTTTATGAATTTTACTTATTTTTATTTTGTTTTGATACACTAATATAAACTACAACCATGCAAGCCACAAAACAGATCTGCTTTAACTATATTAATCTTGTTTTCAGTTTCCATAGACCTGACTCATCTCTTCATGTTCTGTTCATCTGTTTCTAATGCTGAACAAGCATGGAAATTTCAGTTCTTTCAATCAGTAGTAGGAAACAGCAGTGGTTACATGGCTGACCACAATGGATGACCAATGAGGAAATAAAAGGCAAGAACAATCATAATATTTTGGCAAAAACACAATGGAACTCGATGATGTTTACTCAGAAGTCATCGTTACAGTTCTTTACCTTGAAGAGGAACCAAGAGTGAATGGTTAATTAGAAGATATTTTCATGAATGAATTTCAGTTGTGGATAAGGCTCTTATTATACAATTTCCTTGCATCGTTGAAGACATGGACATGAAATCCAGATGATTATATCTTCCCTTTATAATACTTCTATATGTTTCTGCACTGCTTCTTACCATCACGGTTGACTCAGCCTTCCATCCTTCCGAGGGGGGTAAAATGAGGACCCAGATTGTTGGGGGCAATATGCTGACTCTGTGAACCGCTTAGAGAGGGCTGTAAAGCACTGTAAAGCGGTATATAAGTCTAAGTGCTATTGCTATTGCTATCACCATCACCCCACACACACAACCTCCATAAATAAGAGAAAGTTTTCTTTGACTAGTTTCACTCAGAACTTCCCCATATAACCACCTTTTTCAGCCGAATGCTCACATGTATTCACAGAAAAAGTCAGCTCAAAAGCTTATGACTTCTTTGTTCCATCTGCCTCTTATTACTGCAGCCCAGCACTGTCTTATACTAATGCGAGCTCCATATAGGTTAGATACTATGAAATCATGGACCAAAAGGCATTTTTGATTTTATAAACATAGTCCACAAAATCATTAATTACATAAAATAACCAAACAACATGACTCATGTACACTGAAGCATAAATTCAGAAGGGAGACATTTATCATGAGAACATTTGCAAGTAGATGGCAAAACTTTATCCACTTTATTCCTTTCCCCAAGTCTTTTTATAATAAAACTTGCCTTTGTTGTTTGGGAGGATTTGAAAATTCTTCCTGTTTCTGGCTATGGATATTATTGTCCCAGTTCTCAAATCGCAGTATATTATTTTTCTCTTGAAGGTGAGATTCTTTCTTTATAGGGAGTGCTTTATAGGATATCAGCTGAGTTTTTCCCATGATACTGCTAATTATGAAAAAAAAAATCTCTATATATAAATTTGCACAAGTTGTTTTTCTGCTGTAGAAATCCATTTTGTGTTACCCTCCCACCCTTGTCTTGCTTTAGGCTTAGTTTAAGAATTTTCGAACTGTATTCCCCTCTTTATGTTCCATTCACTTGAATGGAATGAAAGCAGATCTCTCATGTGACTTATCATGATACAACCGGACTTGCATGGAAAGGGGAAAAAAAATACTTCCCAGGTGAGAAGCAAAATCCACCTTACACAATGACTGTTGCTGCATTCCCATGACACATTTAACTGTGCTGTATTCACTGGAAATGAAGGGGGTGGGGGGAGTCAATAAAGGTGCTGAAACATGACCTATGGACACATTCACTGCCCTCTGTGCTTTAAAACTCAATACTATTTGGAAGCAATGTTTGAAAATGCAGCATAATTAACAGAAGGGTTTGGTATCTGCTCTCCTGTTTTCTGAGGCCTGCCAATCTTAACCTGTGAGTCCGGGATGAAATGAATATGCCCTGAGTTAGTTCTTTTTGCTTTTCTTCCCAGATGCTTCTATACCTACTTGCTGCCTGACCAATGGATGCTGCGGTAATAAAACCTTACAATGAGTCTTCTTGCACAATGCACAAGAGCTAATAGGATACCTTATTATTACAGTTCGTTGCACAGTCAGCCAGATGTTCAGACTGGATTTGGCATTTTTATCCACCTATTGAGTCTTTCCCAAGGATCTGGGATAGGCACATTGTTTTGTTTGGTGGGGTTAAAGGTATTGCTGTAGGATGTAAGCCGTTTCAAATAAAGCTGTTTTTTGCAATTGACTGATGCCAATTTTGTCAGTACCAATGGATTTTAAGTGGTGACAAAGTAGCAACAATGGTGCATTGGAGGATCTGCAAGAAATACCATTTGCCTGCAAGCAAGAATTGGTGGCTCCTCAAAATAGACACTATAATAGAAAATGAACCTAAGTCAGTGATGGCGAACCTTTTTTTGCTCGGGTGCCAAAAAGGCACGTGCGCGATAGCGTGTGTGCACACACCCATAATGCAATGCCCTCCCCCCGCGCATGCGTGCACAACCCCCCACGCTGCCCCCCCCACGCATGCACGCAGACCTCACTGAAGCCTCCGGATTTCCGGTTGGGCCGTTGGGCCGTTTTTCGCCTTCCCCAGGCTTCAGGAGGCTTTCTTTTCGGCATTCCAGCTGATTTTCGGCATTTCGGAGGGTGGGGGAGGCCGTTTTCACCCTCCCCAGCCTTCAGGAAAGCCTCCGGAGCAAAAAAGCCTTCAGGAAAGCCTCCTGAAGCCTGGGGAAGGCAAAAAACGGCCCAATGGCCCAACGGCAAGTTTGGAAATGAACTTCCAGTTGGGCCATTGGGCCGTTTTTCACCCTCCCCAGGCTTCAGGAAAGCCTATTGAACGGTTGGGCCGTTGGGCCGTTTTTCGCCTTCCCCAGGCTTCAGGAGGCTTTCCTGAAGCTTGGGGAGGGCGAAAAATGGCCCAACGAGAAGTTCATTTCCGAACTTCCGGTAGGCCCGTTGGGTCCGTTTTTCGCCATCCACAGGCTCCGGAGGCTTTCCTGAAGCCTGGGGAGGGCGAAAATGCCCCCCCCCGCCATCCAGAACGCCGAAAATCAGCTGGAACGCCGAAAAGAAAGCCTCCTGAAGCCTGGGGAAGGCGAAAAACAGTCCAATGGGAAGTCCGGAGGCTTCAGTGAGGTCTGCGCACATGCGTGGGGGGGGGTTGTGCACATATGTGCAGGGGAGGGCATTGCATTACGGGTGTGGGCACGCGCACACGCGCTATCGCGCCCGCCCTTTTGGCACCCAAGCAAAAAAAGGTTGTCAGCGCGCTGGAGCTGACATAGGGCAACGCCTCGCGTGCCCTCAGATATGGCTCTGCGTGCCACCTGTGGCACAAGTGCCATAGGTTCGCCATCACGGACCTAAGTGCTCTGGGACTTCAAACAGAAAAACATCTGCCACATAACACCCCAGACTTATAAATGTTGAATAAGAAAGACAAATAAAAGTCTGGACAGTGGATGCAGTAGTAGCTGGAGACAGAATAGAAGAGAAAGAACTCCAAATAGAAACAGAACCACTGTGGCAAAAGAAAGCAAAGATAGTATCAATAATAATAGGTGCCTTGGGGTGCAATCCCAAAATAACTGGAGTACCATTGGCATTGATAAAATCACCCCCAATCAACTGCAAAAGGTAACTTTACTTGAAAACAGCTTAGATTCTGCAAAGATACCTTTAACACCATCAAACACCACCACCAAACAACTCTATCAAACAATCTCAGGGCCTTGGGAAGGACTTGAAAGGCAGATAAAAATACAAAATCCAGTCTAAATATCTGTCTGATTGTGTGACAAACCATAATAATAACACATGCTTCTATTCCTCAGAGTATGAGAAAGCATACATGAGAGTTCCCTCACTATTTTCCTCCCCCATTCACATCATCTTGACAAACACATTTTGAGAATTTATATTTACCAGAGTAACATGTATCTTTGCCCTGAGGTTGTATATTTGTTGGTCACCACATGTAACACTTGTATAGCTTCACAATATTTCAGTGTCATATGCTAAGTTATAAAACAAGACAGTCCATAAGAAAAGGCAAGAATAAATCTCTTGGGCCACTTCTATAGCGAGCAGGAAAGTAAGGCCTCTTCAATTTCTACATGTCCAGGAGTAAAACATTGACTTAACAACTGGCTTCTTGTCATTTATATATGGGGAGAGGAGGAGGAAGAGGAGTAGAAAGGAGTAGCTATTCAAGGTTGACTCAGCCTTCCATCCTTCCGAGGTGGGTAAAATGAGGACCCAGATTGTTGGGGGCAATATGCTGATTCTGTAAACCGCTTAGAGAGGGCTGTAAAGCACTATGAAGCAGTATATAAGTCTAAGTGCTATTGCTATTGCTATTGCCACCCATTTTACATTGGCAGGAGAATGACTAATGAAATGTTTTCATTTGTTTTAATATAGAAGAGCACAAGAGAAAAAAGTATTTCAGGAATGCTATGCATGAGTGTTTCCTCTTGACCGAAACAAAAAAATAAAGATAACTTATACTTTGAACCTCATTTTTTTTCATTTGACCATCATCAAAATCTTTCTATCTTTGTTTCTCTTTCTTTCCCCTCCTTCACAATGCACTAAGTTTACAATAGTGGCCCACTATCAGTTTTAAAAGCTCAAGAGAAAAAGCAGCCTGAAGACTGCAAACCATCTTTCCAAATACAAACACCACTTGCTTTATACCCTCTATTTAACTGGGAGGAAAGAAGCAGCTGAGAGAATGGGGCAGCGATGAAGCCCTTTGTAAAAATTGGTCTGAAGAGAATTCGTCCCTTGCTATTCTGTGAGGAAACACTATAGCCTCCTTTAAACATTAAGGCTTGATTAGTCCCTATGTCAGCCTTGCAGGGTGCTTTTTTCTTTTTTTTTTACTTCCCTCCTCCTTCTTCCACTTCTTTTAAACAGCAACTGAATTCATCTGTGACACATTCAAAACAGGAAATTAACATCCTGCTGCGAAGCAGTAAAGCCTCAGAGGAAGCTGTGCAAGAGTATAGGAGGTGTAAGATGAGCAAACATAACACTTCTTTTTTTATAGACAGGAAAGCTACAAAGGCAAAGTGGACACTGGCAAGATTTTATTTGGCAGTTTGCATTATTGACCGCTTTATTGCTATATAAAGTTCAAAGTTGTCCTCTGGGAATTGTTTCTAAATAGGAGACATGCTAGGCCTCAAACTTTCCTGGAAATCAGTCTGCTGTGTCCTAAAAGCCTCTGTCCATAATCTCAGATGCCAATCAGTGCATGCTCTGAGGCAATCCATATTAAATTTTCACATTGCAAAAATTGAGTCCTGACACTGAAAACAGCATCTGAATCCAAGGCCTGATAACATCTGGCTTGGACAAGGAAGGAAAAAATGGCAAAATATTTGGCCAAGTCATACAAAATTAAAAAATGTAATTGGCCAAGAACAATGTATGGTACTGGGATTCTCTACATATTAGTAGATGTGGACCAAGCTAGAACTCTTGGATTTAGATCACAATAAGCTATTATTTTTTCCTAGGAATTAACAAAGATAAACTATTCTTCCTTTCTTTAATAGTGTGGCTTTCCTTTGTTTATTTGTCATTCTGCAGTGTAAACTTTGCCACATAATGAAGTCATTTTCTAATTCTAATTTTGAAATAGGTAAAAAAAAAAAAGGCTAAAGTTTCCAAACTTCTTCCTGAAGCATATTAAAGGGGGAAAATTGTGGACATATAGCAAAATACTTTTCTAATTACTTACCTAGGAAAACAAAGCTTCTAATGCTGCCACAAACAATGTTTTTATTGCAACATTTTAATTGCTTCATTGCTGTGAACATTGTTCTTAAAACTGAGGTTAGTAGCCAAGCGATCTGCTTGTATGTATCTAGTTGTTTATTTTGAGAAGCAGGATATCATGTACAGTGGATTTCTGGCCAGATTTGTGAGGCTTTTGCTTGAGGCATTTGAAATATCATTACTATATTATCAGATTTAAAAAGTATGAATGCTACCTTGAAAGATATTCAATCTCAAATGCTGGAGAATCATTAGATGAGTTAGTCTTAGTAAAAATTCTTGCCTGAATTCACCTCTCTTTTGTCTCTTAATCAGTGGTCCAATTTTTTTTACTACCGGTTCTGTGGGCGTGGCTTGGTGGGCGTGGCGTGGCTTGGTGGGCGTGGCAGGGGAAGGATACTGCAAAATCTCCATTCCCACCTCACTCCAGGGGAAGGATACTGCAAAATCTCCATTCCCACCCCACTCCTGGGGGAAGGATATTGCAAAATCCCCATTCCCACCCCATTCCTGGGGGAAGGATATTGCAAAATCTCCATTCCCACCCCACTCTGGGGCCAGCCAGAGGTGGTATTTGCCGGTTCTCCAAACTACTCAAAATTTCCGCTACCGGTTCTCCAGAACCTGTCAGAACTTGCTGGATTTCACCCCTGCTCTTAATTACTATTGTGGTTATCTCTTGCCTCTGCCTCTAGTACAATTCATTCTATTCTTGGACTCTAGACCAGTTTGAAAGCAGCTCTTGGTTTCTGTGTTCTCATGCTATTTGCAATATTTTCCACTCAGCTGTAGTGCACTGAAACTTCTGGAAAGGTATTTGTTGCTTATTAGATCCTTGATACCACTGAAGAGCACATCCTTCACCACCTCTGCCTGTTTCGGGCCTTAGAAGGGAAAGTATAGTTTCAGGGCTTTTCAGCTGTCCGTCCATTGCCTAGAGAAAAGGAAGAGGGATGAAATTGACAAAATCTCCTCCTAGCTTCAGCACCACACCAAGTACTGTGGGACTACCAGAGCTAGGGCTGGGGAATGTTTCTTTTCCTTTTGCATAGGCTTAGCTTATTGACATCCAGCTGGGCAAGACAGAGTACAAAATTTCACTCCTTGTGTCAAGCTGGCAGAAGTGAAGACATCACAGTTTGCTTTCAAAGTGCAGAGAAGGTTTGGACAATGAAAATTGTGCTATAAGGGAAATTCTCTAAATGTACAAAGGTAGCTGCTCCTTAAAAATAACAGAATTGGAAGAAACCTGGAGATCATCCAGTCCAAACCCCTGCTCAATATTTAAGACAAATTGTCCAATCTCTTCTTTAAAATCTCCAGTGTTGGAGCACCCACAACTTCTGGAAGCAAGCCGTTCCATTGGTTAGTTGTTCTGTCAAAAAATCCTTCTGTTCCTGCTTCTATACTGCAGAGGTGAGTTCCTACCGGTTCAGACCAGTTTGCCCGAACCGGTAGCAACCCGCTGGTGACGTCAAGGTGACATCACAGAACCAGTTCTGTCGGTGCCTGTCCGTGGGCGCCACCATCTCTTTTTTTTTGGATTTTGTTTTTGGATTTTGTTTTTAATTTTTTCCAGTTTTTTTTTCTTCTGCGCATGCACAGAAGCCGAGTTTCCGGCACTGCGCATGCATCGCCATCTTGTTTTGGGCTTTTTTTCCCCACGAGGCATGGCCACGTGGCACGGGAGGAAGCGAACCGGCAGCGAGGTAAGTTAGAACCCACCCCTGCTATACTGGATCATGTGTCTAAAGAGGATAGGTTAACAGATAAAGTGGGGAGTTATAGAGGCAATGTGCTTTCTGGTTGGCTGTGGGAGATGTATCTTGAAGTCTGGGCCTTGGCAAGCACCAGGAAATATGAACACTTGTCTGGGACCTACAAATCTGCAAAGTAGTAAAACACATTGAGTTTAATGAGACAAATTCTGGGTACATGTAAATAAAGCTAGCAATGGTATTAAAAGAAAACGAAGATAAGTGTCAAACCTCAAATTGTAGAAGGGATTTAATGTAAACTGTAATTATGTGAAAACAAAAACATTTGCATTTAATATATTTATCAGCTTTGTAACAACTGAATGAAGAATTCAAGCTGAAGATAAACTTATCAACAATCCTGTATGCTATTAAACACAATGATTTAGTGTTCTGCATATACCAATAATCAAGGTTGCTTCATGTATCATATGTACTGAAATCTCCAAACTTTTCACTAAAACACAATAACCTTATTCAGATCTGGTAATAAAAAGCAAGGATCTTTGCAAATTGCTAGCAATGGTCTCAGAAGGAAGGTTTTTTAAAAATCTATTTATAGGTGAGGATCATCTAAGTGGGTTAAACCACGGAACTTTTATTGCTGAAAATGGCCTGTGTAGGACTTTCTAAAAGCATTTATGTAGAGCATTATAGCTGCCTTGGGAAACTCCCATGTATTAATAAAATGAATTGTAATATCCTATACTGTGCTGGATCTCTATGGGAATAACTGAAGTATTATTTCAGAGTTTATTTCAGTGTCATGGTTAAAAGTACTTGGTTAGAGGGGATACCTGATGAAAAACAGAATGAGCAACTATTCTACATCCCTCTTGCTAAAAGGCTATTGTGGCAATAAACTCAGCTCTGGAAGATCTCAGCCACAATATCAAGTAACATCTCTACATTTCTTCATGATTGCTGTATGTTAGCATTTTGCCAATTTCATTGTTATAATTCAGGTCATGATATCTCTGGAGACTCTTATAGTTAATGCTCTAGCTAGGGTTGAAAAACATTAATTTTCATATGCATAATTGCAATTAAGAGCCAGCATTCAATATCACATCGAACACATGGCTTAATTTTTTACAAAAGAACTGCACAAGTTATGAGACATATCTTATATATCAACATTCAGCAATTATTGCTAGTGGTAGTAGTAGTACTGCAGTTTTAAAATATGTGCCACAAAATGGAAGGAGAGAATAGCAGAGTAAGTTAGAAAGAAAATTCACAATTTTCCCTTTGTTCATATAATCTTTTTTTATTTAAAATGGTTTTTCCCTTAGTCCTCTTTATCTGTTACTAAAGTCTTTAAGACTTTAAGCTCTTTCAAGCTTTGATTAAGATGAGTTAGTGGGAGCAGTAAATCTCCAGAGGTAAAGTTTTATCACAAGGCAAATTCCGCTGTCTATATTATACCTCAGGGGGTGGTCTTTTAATTTAAAATAAGATATAGTTTACTTTGGTCTGTCATGTTTAGGTCTGTCTTTTTTTCCCCTCAATCTCTTTTTTTTTAACCTCAAATCTTGGACATTTAACAGTACTGCAATATTATATCTGGACTTGTCTCATGATTTTATGCTTTCTCATTTCAGTCTGCCATAAGTACATGTCATTTGTCTGCTGCCTTGCTATTTTACTTCTCATCTTCTTACACTGTCATTTTGGTCATACGTGGCTGCCATTCACATGGCAACTCCCAGTGTTCCTAACCAAGTTGCCCAAAATCTCGAGCTGATATGAGCCTAGGCAAGTGCACTGGAGAACTGAGAGTACTGGCATTCCCATGATTTGCTTCCAATATTCATTTATAAAGGGATAAACCTGTCTCATGGCAGCCATTCAGAGGTGGGATTCAGCAGGTTCTGACCAGTCCTGGAGAACTGGTAGCAGAAATTTTGAGTAGTTCGGAGAACCGGTAAATACCACCTCTGACTGGCCTAGCCCCCATCTATTCTCTGCCTCCCGAGTCCCAGCTGATCGGGAGGAAATGGGGATTTTGCAGTATCCTTCCCCTGGAGTAGGGTGGGAATGGAGATTTTACAGTATCCTTCCCCTGCCACACCCACCAAGCCACGCTTACCAAGCCATGCCACACCCACCAAGCTACGCCCACAGAACCGGTAGTAAAAAAAAATTGAATCCCACCACTGCAGCCATTGCATAAGAACAGGCACCTTACAGTGTTAAAATTCCAAACATTATATGTCCTCCCTTAGTACAACAACACGGCTGGGCTGAACTTAAATCATGTATATAACATGGGAAGTTCACCCCTTCTCCTAATAAATCAGGACCAATTGGGCATTCACAATTAGATATAAGTGTACATTAAAAAAATACCATTACTACTGCACTGCTTCTACAAAGAGTTCTGAGGTTGCAAAGCTTATTATCCCCTTTTTACTTATTGACTGACTTATATTTCCCTGGGTGGTCTGGATCAGCCTCTTGGCACAAAATGAAACCATGAAGCAAATTTAGGGGGTTACAGAAGTGCAGAAAATGCTTATTTAGCTGCTATTGTATGAATGTGTAAATGAAAATGTATTTGTTAATTTACAGAAAATGCACGTTTGTTAATTTTCTGAAAGTGTAACATAAAAATGAGTAGGAATAGGAAATTTATGACATGTTTGCATGAATATGGATATAAGAGTTGCATAGGCATGTGCCAGGGAGCAATGGGGAGGAAATATTGAAATGTGTGTGAACATGATTCAAACTCCATCCCTTTGTACTTCCATTGTGCCAGTGCAGATTTAATTCCATTTTGACAAAATCTCAGATTGCTGCAGGTGCCCCTGGACCAGTGGTGAAATCCAAAAATTTTCCCTACCGGTTCTGTGGGCATGGCTTGGTGGATGTGGCTTGGTCATGTGACTGGGTGAGCGTGGCCAATTTGATTGGTCTCACCCTTAGGAAATTTCTCCTTAGTCCAACTCACAATAAAATAGCACAATAAAATAGCACTGTTCCAATATTTAAATAGAATAGAATAACAGAGTTGGAAAGGACCTTGGAGGTCTTCTAGTCCAACCCCCTGCTTAGGCAGGAAACCCTACACCACTTCAGACAAATGGTTATCCAATCTCTTCTTTAAAACTTCCATTGTTGGAGCATTTACAACTTCTGGAGGCAAGTTGTTCCACTGATTAATTGTTCTGTCAGGAAATTTGAGGGACTCCTACAAAAATGATGGAGTCAATCTATTTTCCAAAGCACCAAAAGGCACAACAAGAAACAATGGATGGAAACTAACCAAAGAGAGAAGCAACCTAGAACTAAGGAGAAATTTCCTAAGGGTGAGACCAATCAACCAATGGAATAGCTTGCCATCACTAGAGGCTTTCAAAAAGGGTGAGGGAAGTACACCCGAAAAGGACAGTGCCAGGAACCACTAAAACAATGCAGAAAACTTAAAACAGCCATTCCCCTTTTTAAAAAAAGTCAACCCCAAAGCAACCGCAGCAGCTGAGAGGGAAACTAAGAAACTAAGTTTTGCAGTGGTTCTCCTCCTACCTCTCTGATCATTCACAGTCGGTGTTGGCAGGGGGGCAAAGGTCGACCCCTAGGCCCCTCGAGTGCGGGGTGCCTCAGGGTTCAGTCCTCTCTCCCCTCTTATTTAACATCTACATGAAACCACTGGGTGAGATCATCCGACGGCATGGGGTGAGGTTCCAACAATACGCTGATGAAACCCAGCTGTATATTTCCACCTCTCGTCAATTCAGTGAAGCAGTGGACGTAATAGACCGGTGCCTGGACGATGTAAGGGTCTGGATGGGAGTTAACAGACTCAAACTTAACCCAGACAAGACCGAGTGGATGTGGATATTGCCTCCGAAGGATCATGTTGATCGTCCTTCCTTGGTTCTGGGGGGAGAAAACTTAATCCCCTCAAAACGGGTTCGCAATTTGGGTGTCCTCCTGGACTCACAGCTGAGATTAGGTCAACACCTGACAGCTGTGGCCAGGGGGACATTTGCACAGGTGCGCCTTGTGCACCAATTGCGGCCCTATTTGGATCAGGAGGCTCTGCTCACGGTCACTCATGCCCTTATCACCTCTGGAGGCAAGGTCACGGCTTGACTATTGCAATGCGCTCTACATGGGGCTACCCATGTAGAGCCGAGGTGGCGCAGTGGTTAGAGTGCAGTACTGCAGGCTACTTCAGCTGACTGTTCAGCAGTTCAGCGGTTCAAATCTCACCGGCTCAAGGTTGACTCAGCCTTCCATCCTTCCAAGGTGGGTAAAATGAGGACCCAGATTGTTGGGGGCAATATGCTGACTCTGTGAACCGCTTAGAGAGTGCTGTAAAGCACTGTAAAGCGGTATATAAGTCTAAGTGCTATTGCTATTGCTACCCTTGAAGAGTGTCCAGAGAGGGGGATTGCTACCCAGGAGTAGGTCTTTCCAGTGGGGATCTTCCTGATTTTGGAATTTCCTTTCCAGAGAAATGCACCTGCACAATCTTTTCAGTATCAAGCAAAACTATTTCATTTTTCAAAGCCTTTGAATAATAATACTGCTGTGGCCTTAAATTTCTATTGCTACTTTGATCTCTGTGATTGTTATGTTATTCCTGTTGAGGCCCGACCCAGATATTGACCACATAGCAGTGGGGGTGGGGTGGGGGGTGGAGCTGAAGGAGGGCAGCCACCAGCCGATGGAATATTTTTCTTTCTTTAGCTATTATTCTTTGGATTATTTTGTACAGTGTTATATATAAAATATATTTGTCTAAAGCATTTTAGAAACACTGAAGATAGAAGGAAAAGCAATGCATGTTCTTCACTCCCTTGGAATTAAAGGAGATCTTCCGAGTAAATTCATGAGGTTAGCTTCCCAATCTCAGGATGCATCTTACGCATTAGACATCCGTCACTCAGCAATTGTAGTAAGTAATATTTTTGTGATTATGAATCTTTAAACTGCCGCTAGATTCTTGGTTTGAGTTATAATGAATAAATGCCACGATGCCTTTGGCAACAACCTTATTTAATTTTGAAAATTTGGATTTGTTACAGAGCAATACTAAGAAGCAAAATGGTACTTTCCTGCCATTTCCACAGTCCTGGAGGCTTCTGCTGCTTAACAGAAATTGAGGAGAAAGTAGTCTTTGTTTAGATATTTTTAAAAACAATTCTTTTCCTTCTGGTGGCTCAGTGGCTAAGACACTGAGCTTGTCGATCAGAAAGGTCGGCAGTTCAGCAGTTCGAATCCCTAGCGCTGCGTAACGGGGTGAGCTCCCGTTACTTGTCCCAGCTTCTGCCAACCTAGCAGTTCGAAAGCACGTAAAAAATGCAAGTAGAAAAATAGGGACCACCTCTGGTGGGAAGGTAATAGAGTTCCGTGCCCCTTTGGCATTTAGTCATGGCGGCCACATGACCACGAAGACGTCGTCGGACAGCGCTTGCTCT
>QLTV01003479.1:2555484-2581133 GCA_003457575.1 Thermophis baileyi
CGGCTCCATTCCAGCTGCAACTGTTAAGTGGAGCTATTAACTGAAGGGAGAGAGAGAGGAAAAAACCCCCTCTCTTGCACTTTAATTTTAACCGGTTCTCCGAACTGCCTAAGCAATTTACTAATGGTTCGGGCAAACCAGTGAGAACTGGCTGGATTTCACCTGTGCCCTGGGCATTTAATTGCTGAATGCAATAAGAGCAGTATAAAGAGTGGAAATAAGGCAAGCATGAGAATAAATTAAATGCTGAAAGAATAGTAAAGGGAGTAAAGCAAGGATAGGATGTCTCCTTAGTTGTTTAATGTATTTATGCTACTAGATGATATGTAGGTGAGAGGTACATGCTGTATTGCTAGAGTTCTCTGAGATAGGTTTTGGAGATTGCAAACATTTCATTACCATACTTTGTAACATCATCAGTGCAGAAGAAGTAAGGGAAGTGAGGTTCACTAGTTGGCAAGCAATGCATATAGCCTTTTATTATGTCAATTATATACATGCTTGTGTGGGAGATTTCTATGAGTAGCAACTAAACTACATTGAGAATAAGTCTGTGGGTATATCTTTTTGATAGGCATAATATATTTATGGAATACTTATGATGACATTAGATATGTGTTGGTTTGGAACTGAAAGCTATGTAAACTTCCATACTATATACAGGTCATGCTGTGTGGGCTGAAAACCTAAATGGTCTTCAGTGTTAGGTTACATAGACTGCATGAGGCAACAAGCTTTATGGATCAAAAATACATACAACCAAAGTGGTTGGTTTGTTTGACAGGGAAAATGGAGTGAACCATTGCAAATTACTTACAAATGGTAAAACATTACAGCAAGTAATATGAATTTAACAGAATGATTCCTAAAGATGGATTGTTGTGAGACATGAATGTTTGTCAAAAAAAGCAATAAAGGCTGCAAACAGGAGTATGTTTCTGCCCACATGAAAGAGAGACGTTTGTCAGGAGAAGCATAAAACAAGCCTCGGAGGGGTGTATGATAGACAAGAAGACATAGGGTCATGAATGTATCTGGACTAAATATAAAAAAATGAGTGAGAAAATTATGTTGAGGTACAGAATGCATTAATGAGGATCACATGACAAAATGAATACAAAAAGGAAGAACGAACAGGCCAAAAGAGGGAGAGAGACACAGAGAAAGTTGTGGATGGATGGAGCTGAAATCCTCAAAACAAGAGAAGCAAAATTTAAAAAATTAAAGGCAGTGTATGAAGCAGCATACGGTAAAAACAAGGATGATTTGCAAGGATAGAAAAAGATGGCTAACCCATCCCTCCCCCCCCAAAAAAAAAAAAAGAATAGCATGTTGAGTGTTTGTATCTGTATATTACCAACAGGGCTTTCTGTTCCACGTACAAAAATAATTTGCTGATTTGAGGATGCTATGTACTTTCATTTGGGCAAATGTTGCACACAGATGCTTCGTGATGTTGTAGCAATAGCAGTAGCAATAGCACTTAGACTTATATACTGCTTCACAGTGCTTTACAGTCCTCTTTAAGCAGTTTACAGAGTCAGCATATTGCCCGCAACAATCTGAGTCCTCATTTTACCCACCTCGGAAGGATGGAAGGCTGAGTCAACCTTGAGCCGGTGAGAATCGAACTGCTGGCAGTCAGCAGAATTAGCCTGTAATACTGCATTCTAACCACTGTGCCACCACAGCTCATACACTAGTTAAGATGACTGCTTAACTAAACAGGGTACAGATACAGTTGTAAATACAGTTGTAAGAATAGTACAGCATACTAGACTAGAGTATGTTTTGGTCTTGGTTAACAGATATTTTACCATTATTTATTATTTTTATTTTTGCATCCAATATTTGCTTGTATCCAAGAGTTTATGAGAGGTTTAACCAATGCCTAATTTGAAATTTGCTATAATTAGAAGAGTACTTGCTATTGTAGTACCTAAGAATACTTCCCTGAGATTATTCCTTGATTCTAAATTCCAGGCAAGGTCAGTTTGTTTGTTTGTTTGTTTGTTTGTTTGTTTGTTTGTTTGTTTGTTTGTTTATTTGTTTATTTATTTATTTTATTTCTATGCCGCCCAACTCCCAAAGGACTCTGGGCGGCTTACAACAAGAACAACAGTTCAATTTCTTTCTGTCTAACTTCACACCATACGTGGGAAGGACAGAAGAGAATGAGTTGGTGGAAGTGATGGGAACAGACATTTTATGGTTGGACCACTGAAAAGCATCTCCATCAGAATTGGTTAGAAATGTGCAGCTTAATAATCTTTAACCAAAAAGAGGGAGTCAATTCATGGCTAGATTCCAGAAAAAAAAGTAATCATAATAGTGAAATAAAATATGAGAAGCTATAGAAAAGGTCTGGTCCATCTCAAAATATGACTCATGGTATTTTATTTCCACAGTAATAGAACTTTCTGGATAAGGGGAAATGTACCATTTCCCTTTAAAGCAGGAAAACTTAATTCATTAAGTTAAGGAAATCATCCCCGACTGTGAAGAGAAGTGCAAACAAAAAATGACTCAGAAGAAACTGTTCACTACATGTTCCAAATCTGCTCTCAAGCAGGACTTAGAGCACACCCCAAGTGTAGTTTTCCCTTCCCGTATGCTTTTTCCAAATAAAAAGAATTTTCCACACTTCTGTTGTTCCCCTTAGCACAAACATATAGCAAAGTAAAACCAACCCAGATTGGATCCTGCAACATTATCCTGGGACACGTATATTCGCCTTCATTCAAAAGTAAAATTAAGTTTCATTAAAATTGTTCAAACTTAAAGCCATAAATTTATCATTATGAGATTGAAAATAAAGATGCATTTGAAAATGATATTACCAGATTGATTTTATTCAGGGGAATAAATCTTGTTTTCATAGGCATTTTCTTGAGTAATGTAGATTTCAAGGGAATAATTTTTTTTTTCAATTTTGATGTCTTTCTATGCCCATAGATGATAGTCAAAAAAAAAAATTACATTAGATTAGTGTTTCTCCGGCTTGTTGGCTGGGGAATTATGGGAGTTGAAGTCCACACATCTTAAAGTTGCCAAGATTGAGGAACACTGCATTAAATCATTGCATATTCCCCTGAATATGTTCTTTTTCAACCCTTAAGTTTCCATCTGACCATAAATAATGTAAAAAAAAATTGGTAGTTAGCCATGGTAAGGCAACTGATCCTCCAAAAGAGCTTGAGGCATGTTTCTTTGAAATCTTTGAGTTAGATGCTTCTCCTAATTCAGGTTCAGGACAGACATGGTGAGAGGACAGATTATGTTTTAAAGCAGGGGTCTCCAACCTTAGCAACTTTAAGACTTGTGGACTTCAACTCCCAGAGTTTGCTGGCTGAGGAACTCTGGGAGTTGAAGTTCACAAGTCTTAAAGTCACCAAGGTTGGAGACCCCTGCTTTAAAGTATCCTCTGAGGTGTGGTGCATTGTTTCTCCTCTCTCCCAGCACTGTATCTGCAGCTCCAACAGCTCCTTTAAATGGGTAGGGCTGCATCCATTTTTCCCCACAATGGGGAGTTGAGAAGACTTAAATTATTGACCCTATATGAATCAAGAATTATTTTTCCCATTTTGGGATGTTTTAGCTGAGCTTGACTTGTCTTAATACAACTACACAGGTCAGCCTGGATAATATTCAGACAGGAGACCACTGAGAAATCCAAGTGCTATAAACTAGAACTGAAAGTCAAAAATATGCCAGAATATAAGTCACTATCAAGAAAACTACAATAATACATCCAGGATTCAAGCTAACTTAAAGAAAACTTTACTTTTCTAAGAAGTAAAAAATCTCTGCAAGGCCTGAAACATCAATATTACCTGGTACCCTTCCTGCTCATAACCTCCCCCTAACTTTTTTTTAAAGAAGAAATCACCCTTGCTCATTCTGTTGATCGCTTAAAGTCATTGATGACATTACAGAGCCTTTAGACAGGGGAGAATGTGTAATTGACCCACTACACAGAGAGAGAAAGAGAGGGGGGAAGGGAGAGAGAGGGAGAGAGACAGAGACAGAGACAGAGACAGAGACAGAGACAGAGACAGAGACAGAGACAGAGACAGAGACAGAGAGGGGGGAAGGGAGAGAGAGGGAGGGAGGGAGGGAGGGAGGGAGAGAGAGAGAGAGAGAGAGAGAGAGAGAGAGAGAGAGAGAGATGGCTGCCCTCTCCGCTCTGTTTAAAAGTCTACCAACCCAATTTAAAACAAAGAATTGTGAGCAGGAGAAGCCCCTTGTCTTGAAGCTACCTATCAACAGTTATCACATACAGTGCAAGTGGAAGAAACCCAGTCTCAGTCTCCTTTTTACGCCTTCCCCACTTAAATGTTTTGCATTTCAAATTAAACAGAATTAATGCTACCAATTAACATAGGCAATTTGTTAGCAGAACTATTGTCTTCTACTTTATCGCCTAAAGGCTGGTCACCAGTCCATTAGTTTCCACATGAGAATATCAGAAGTGGATATTACAAAACTGGAAAAATATGCACAGGACAAACAAAATAAAATTATGGAGCAACTCTCTTTTGATGAATAGGCGCATTTTAATTTAAGAGAGAAGAGGGGAGGCAAAGGAGACATGGTAAGTTTATAAAATTATGCACTACGTGAACTAAGAAATTTAAGATTTTTTTTCTCTTCAAACATGCAGACCTCCACTTTGTTACTGTTTTTCAAATTAATGACTCAAATCACAGATCAAGCAACTACAGAGAAATTCAACATATCAACTGCTTATTTGGTGAGATTGAGTTTTGTGGTGGTGGTGGTTTTTTCTTAAAGGAGGGGGGTATTAAGATACAAAACAGTTGGATAGGGAGCATCATGGAGAAAAGGCCAAACATACATAAAAAGCACTCCAGATTAGGGGTGGGAAATGTTATCTAATTTGCTGAGTTCCTGAGATAGGTATTCACCAGAAAATCGAAGTTGTATGCCAAGAAATCTCTTCACAGTAAGATATTTTTCAAACAGAACTTTGGGTGTTGTTATTGTTGTGGTTCTTTAACATTGCTATATTAATATGGGCTGCTGCCTTGTACCTGGCACTGGTGGAAAATCCAACATTGCTGTCTTTATGTGTCATCACAATTGGCTTCCTCTCATCTGATGAAACCAACTCTAAAGATAAAGACCTGGACAGCAAAATGTTTTCCTTCTTTCTGAATAGAGAAGATTTAGTAATACTGTCTCCAAGTAGGTTTATAAATCCTTCCTCTTTAAAAATCTCCATCTCAGATTCCCTTAATTTATTTACATTTCATAAAATAGGCTTTTCTTTCTGATCCTTTTAGAACAAGCACAATGCTACTTGTTCCATTTAGAATATTCCCACCTTCCTAATATTAGGTTATTATGTTTCCATCCACATCTTGGTTACATAACAGGATTCCTGATCTTCTGCTTTATATTTAAAATGGGTTTCTAGCCCCCCCCTCCCACTTTATATCAAGATAGGTATTGACCAGTTAGTAGCTGTAACACTAATGCCAATACTCTAAAATGGTAATAGTGATGAGGATGATGGAAACCTTTCTTTGTTAATTAATACAGTGTCACTGGAAGCCAGCATCCTCCATTTTATCCTTCATGTGGAGTTTGATTCTGATGACTAACAATGAAACAATCCAAAGTTAATGTTTCTCCCTCTCTCTCTTTTCCTATCATATTACTTTACAAACCCTCCAGCGGAAAAAGAAATCCCATATTTAAACTTAGTGAAATGTTTCTATTGGTGACCTGTGTTCAGTTTCAATATGAAGCTAGCTTTGTTGGAACCTGTTTACTAAAAATTGTTTTTCTGGGACTTAAAGAGCTTTGAAATAAAGCAGAAGAAACACGTCTCCTCACATGGAAAGAAAAACCGAGCAAAACAGAAGAAAAAACAAAACAAAACAAAAATAACCAGCAGCACTTCAGAGACTTCCCTTTGTGGCTTGACACCTCCGAGAAGCTGATGAGGCTGATCATTCAGTACTCTGATGCTTATCAGCGGCCTACACTTTGTACATAAGAAGGTAGCTGTACAACATGTGTTTATTGTGGTTTCCTTGTATGTCTTGTACCAAAAATTTCAAGAAAGCCAAGCATAATTTTATTTGTGTAAAAGAAATATTTCAAGCATAGCAAGTATTTCAGAGGGGGGGGGGAGAGAAACAGATCAAAATTCAAAACATTGAATCTGTAGAAGTAACAGTATCCACATGGTATCTTATGTGAGATGTTGGTGGTAAGAGATAAGAGTTATTAAATAAAGGCAATCTATTGATTGCTGTATAGGGAGATTTTCAACAATCTGATCTCAAGAGGTGAGAGTCATTACATGACCAAAGAAGACCATCATTACTCCCCATGTCCCATTAAAACTCTCTTTTCACACTTAAGTAGAGGAGCAAGAATGATTCTACAGTTTGCTTTATGAGTCTCCATGGGTTAATTGAGCTTTACACGTACATCCTTGCAAGCTTCCTCACCACCCAAACCTAGAGAATGTTCTGGTTTTCATATGTTCTTTTTCATTCCTCAATACAGCAAAAAGGATTCTTTGAATGAGTGAAAAAAAATAAATTCTCACACAGAATAAAACTCAATTCCACCAATAATGTAAACTAAATATTAGGATGACTGATCCAAGTTTTTCAAGTTTAGTTATAATATTTATTTTATTTCTTTACTTGTCAAATTTTTATGTAGCCCATCTTCCCATAAGGTGACTCTGGGCGGCTTTCTTTTATTTCTTACAAGGCATCTGAACAGGTATATAATGTTTCCCATGGTTTTTCTTCTGTTCAGATATAAACATTCCATCAGTCCCTTCTGGGATAAGCACACTGTTATGTTTCATTTTTGAGTTCCAGCCAGGAGAACCAGGGGGGACATAAATATAGCAATGATTTTTAAAAGGTCATTCTCCTTCAGTCAAAAATATATAGGTTTCCTATGGAATTTTAGTTACAGAACAATTGTGTGTACTTTTCACTAGACAGTTTCTGCTGGCTGAAATTCAAGAGTAAGAATAATGGAGAATATAGCATAATCCATGTTTATGTATCCCATCTATAGCCTTGGCTTAAAAAATAATGATGAAATAGTCATATTCCAGTGAGAAATAATAGTAGAAAGAACAGCAAAAAGGTCCATCATTCTTCTAACTATAGGATGTCGAAAATAGAATATACAAGAAACAAAGAAAAAATATATATAATTAAGATATAACCAGAAGAGAAAACTTTATAGATTCTGTCTGAATTCTCATACACATGTACAAAATAAGTTGCCACATCTAAAGCAGTAGCCATCAATTAACAAATTGCTGTGTAAAGATTTGAATTGCAAGACATCTTATAAGTTGATCTTAGATGAAAATCAAGTTACAATAAAGTAATAATCTCTGAAATGCAAAACTTTAGAAATATATTGAAAGGCAATTATTTATGGTGACTAAGTGTTCTTCAGAATATTCCAAGGCATACAAACCCTTATTGAAAGTGAGCTAAATTACCACCATCCCCATAATTAAGAGAATGAAAGAATTTGGATTAAACAACAGACTTCAGGATAGTGAATGGTCAGTTGTTGCTGTGATGATTATTACATTTTGCCATTCTGTCAGAGCTAGTGATAAAAGTACTTGGTTTTCAGGCTAAAGGCTAAAATGTCTTGTCCATTTCCAGTTTAAACCATAAGGCTTCAAACATATTCTGAACCAATCTCAAATTTTATTCTTACATTCTTCAAAGGATCAACCAGGGTGACTTGATTTTTAATGCATTTTGTAATTCTGAAGAGGCTATATGAATTCACCTAATTTCTCTGGACTCTTGAACAATGTATACTGTATATAGTTTCCTGTCTATAAGCAGAGATGAAAATAAGCTGGCTTGCACATGCCAAAATCTTGTGCAAACTTCTTCCAATTGCCAAAACGCCATCATCAAGCGATGGAAGTGTTCCTCAAGTTTCTCATCTCAAGCCAGGTGCATATAATGCTGAAACTTTCTCCCAAAGACAGATTGACCTCAGCAGTCCACAGGTGCAGGCTTCCGCTTAGTTATCAATCAAGATTCAGAGCAGCAAAGCTGGCCTCATATCATCTTCCCAAGACAGCAGAGTGTTCAATGGGAGGGTGATGACTGCTTCACTCAAGAAAAATCTGCTTCTGTCCAACTTGACATCTGAAACTATCAGCACAGCAAAAAAAAAAACACCCGTCAACCCAAAAACTGCTTCACAAAAAAACAGTCAAACAACATAAAAACAAAAACAAAAAAAAAAAAAAAAAAAAAAAAAAAAAACACCCGTCAACCCAAACTGATTGCCAACTCTCTGATGAAATTCTTGTATGGCTATTCCTTGGATGTAAAAAGATTCATAAAGGAAACTATTCTTAAGGGGTGGAAATGAAGTTCTAAAAGTTTTATAAAGTTCTTTTCATTTTAACATAAAATGTTTTATAATTCCACTTTAATTGCTGCAATGATCTCGAAAGTTAGCTTAATAATACATAGACACACATACACACACACATACACACACACACACTGCAGCAGTCCTTCCAGATTTACTTTACCACAGTGTGCTTACTATGGTAAAGTACTGTATGATCACAAGGCACAAAGAGGGACTTGCCTAGCCCTTACTCCCAATCTCCATCATAAAAATCCTATTAAGACCATGGTAAGTTACTATATGTTTACAATAGGCCACAAGTGCACATTCTATGGAAAATATGAAACCTACCTCTGAGGTTGAGCAATGGAAGATGGCTATATTAGTCCAATTTTTAAGAAGGGTTGGCAACTTAATATCTGTTCTAGGGAATATAATGAAAACTGCTATTAAAGATGTCCTTGCAGGTAATCAGGTGTAGTTATGTGTCCTGTCAACACACAACTCAAAGATTCTGTTTCACACACACACACACACACACACACATTGATAATCTTTCTCTGCCTTATCAGCAACAACATCAGAGAATAAGAGACAAAACGGTAGGGCTTCAATCAACCTTGCTATCTTGCTTTGGACTCACAGACACCAATGTCCCATAGATGGGAATATATATGTATGAGATAAAGTTTCACTTTTTTCTCCCTTACCTTTAAATCAGGGCATCAATTCAAATGGAATCATCATAAGTTTGTATACATGCTAAGCTTTAATAGGCAATAATTCAATAAATTTTAAAAAATAACATTTTTAAAATTAGTTGGATTTTCACCTCCCACCAACTTTTTAAATCTTTTCATATGGTTTCTGCCTTTTGACACTGCAATCCTTGACATGCATTTCAAAGACTGATGTGGCCTCCATCCCAAAATCTCTGGTCCTGCAACCTTACAAGGGCTACTGAACTATACTCATCTGATGTAATCTATAGTTTATTTCTTAAAGTTTTCAGCATGACATAAAACTGGACTTTTCATATTCACTTATGAAGCTCATCAGTTTGCTTTGGGTCAATGCATATCAATTCATATCCTGTTTCACAGGATTGTCATATAAGTCATAAAGTCACTCTAAGTCCCAAGAGGCATGCTGGAAAATAAATATACTCATTGTTTCTTAGGAAAAGTTCCAAATTTGTTGGAAAAATGTGTTCCAAATATCCTTTTGAGTTAGTTGAGGATATGGCCATTGTTTGTCTTTGACATGGACAAAGTATAAGATAATTTCCATAATTATCTCCAGTCCATTCAAAATATCAGAGCCCAATTATTGGCAATTTGACTGAAATTGCTTAAGAGAATGCATATATTAGTTCTGTCTGATTTGAAATGATTACTACTTTGATCAGTTAAATTTACAGTGCTAATTTGGTCAATTAAAACAATTTTAAATGACCTGTATCTGGAAAACCTTAGGCATCTTCTCTTTTATGATCATCTCCATAAATTAAGATCACTAGCTCCAAGCAATGATTAATTTTAAAGTTTTGAGTAATTTGTATGATTACATATGATTTTAATTTTAACTGTTTCTTGTGCTTCAATGCATGTTATTGATTAGACATGAGTGAGCATTATATCTTTTAGAATAATCAATACATTTACAACCTTATCAACTGCTTTATGTTGAAGATGGATTACTTCTGATATGGAAACAAATTGTATTTTGAAAAGGGTTTGGAATAAATATTGTGAAATTATAGTTGCATGCTAATTAGGTTTTCCTAGAAGTTCCTGGGCTGTAATAAAACTCAGAGGGAGACTAAACTAAAAGACAACTGAATAAGGATATTATCTGCTCTCAGTTTTCACTTTGAACTATTTGGACATGTCCTAATAAGCATTCTCATTTATGTTATCATTCCTGCAGGCTCAATATGGTTTCTAAATCTAATGATAGGCTTTGTTTTTAATGCCCATTGCCAATGCCCTATGGCAAAGACACTGATTGCTCACCATTTCTAGTTAAAATTATGTAAACTAAACACAGGGAACTGGTGCTCTTAGAATGTGTAAGTAAATACTTCTCATACCATTGGCAAAATTTCTTTTCTCACTCTCTATTGCCTTGTTCTTTTTACCACTTTCATTGAAAAACAGAGAAGTGGAGAGAAAAGATTCTGACAAAGAGACGAAATGGTGACATTCCCACAGAGGAAGCATTCTGAAACAGAGGAAGCTATTTTCAATGTGCCAAAAAGTCCCAGACAAACTGTAATAACCCAGTTTACCATTTCAGCTTCTGAGTTGCACTGCAAGAAGGCAATATTTTTGCTGAAACCTCTATAGCCTGTGCACTTTGATGTGTTAACCACATCAGAGGTGGGTTGCTCCCGGTTCGGACCGGTTCTTTAGAACCGGTAGTGGGAATTTCCCGCAGTTCGCTGAACCGGGAGCAATTGCTGGTTGACCATGCCCACAAACCGGGTCTCTCAGCGGCGCCATAGGCGCCGCCATTTTGTTTTTAGCTTCTGCGCATGCACAGAAGCTGTTTTTTGCTTCTGCGCATGCGCAGAAGCTGGGTTTTCAGCACTGCACATGCGCACGCATAAAGCGTGCGCATCCACGCGGTGTGGGAGGAGGCGAACTGGTGGCGAGATAAGTTAGAACCCACCCCTGAACCACATGTAGCATATGTAGCAAACAAATGTTTCTTCTATATCTGTATCTGTCTTGTCACAGAGATGGGAACCATCAACAAACTAAGAGACTGAAGAATATTGTAAACTGTTCAGCAGAGGGAGGCATTGACATAATATTTAAGTCCAGAATAGTGTTTCAGAATTATTATTATTTTCTTTTCTAAATGTATTCCCTCAGACAAATCAAGGGACTCTAAAAAGCTGTATAAGGATTGTGTCTTTTTTCTGGAACAAGGATCTATTTGCTTAGTTCTGAAGAGAAAGACATAAGAACATGGTCTAAAGAGGATATTGACATTTTAATGTGTGGAAAGACATACACCAAAATTTACATCCAAAGGAGGTTAAAAGCCAACCTAGCTCCTAAGCCATGAAATGAGACTGAATGATACAGTATTAAATTTTAAATTTTTAGATAAAAATTTATGGTTTTGCTCAAAAAAATATGAAAGGCTGGGAGAAATTTTAGAGAAGGTTGAAGGGAAAACCTCCATACAGAAGTAAATAATATGAGCCTCTGCATAAGCAAGCAAAAGAATAGTTAATCTGACTTTATTTATTTATTTATTTATTTATTTATTTATTTATTTATTTATTTATTTATTTATTTATTTATTTAGGATGCCGCCCAACTCTCAAGGGAATCTGGGCGTCTTACAAAAATATAAAAACACAACTATACTAAATAGACCCAACTAGACCCAACTTGCAACGGGAAGCAAAGATGGATGATATATGCCCACTTTATTTTCTGTTTCATTATATTTCTCTACAAAAGCTTTTATTTATTTATTTATTTATTTATTTATTTATTTATTTATTTAGGATGCCGCCCAACTCCCAAGGGACTCTGGGCGGCTCACAACAATATAAAAACCCAACTATACCAACTAGACCCAACTAGACCCAACTTGCAACGGGAAGCAAAGATGGATGATATATGCCCACTTTATTTTCTGTTTCATTATATTTCTCTACAAAAGCTGTAAGTAATCTTGTATCCTTCAGTTTGAAGTACAGACTTTAGGGGAGTTATGGCTACAGGAGAGTGTTCTTAATACCAAAATACAAATGCAATTGTGTCATTCACAAAGCAAACTGTACCCTTTCATACCTGCATTACGAGAATGCAAATAAGTGTGTAAGGGGAAGAGTTAGTGGTTATTGTGTGCTTCATCAATTTCCCCCTCCCCCCTCTCTCTTTGAACAATTATGGCCAAAAACATTTGGAGGGCACCTAACTGCCTATCTCTATCTTTAAAGCAGAAGTCAATTTTTAAAAGCTCTAACAGCTTCATTTAGTCTTTGTAGTATTCAGAGGACATAGCCAAGGTAAAGTAAGTAGATAGGACCAGAGCAAAAACTGGAAAAGCTACAATATTCATTCTTATTTCTATTTTCATAAAATTGTTAATTGGATGAACCTTTCACTGAATATTAAGTAGACTGTAATGCTCCCAAAGTGTTAAACTGGGCAGATCTTTCAATTCTACCAGCAGAAATTGAAGCAGAGACTCTGCAAACTGCACAAAATTATTTGGGGGAAGCACATTTTATCCATGATGCAGTAAAGGTTACTGCCAATATTTCAATGAAGAGTGAAAGAAAAATGTATCCACCATGGCTATCGTATAATCAGGATTCTATAGTTATATCTCTGGATTCCGTGCAGTACAATTTTAAAACATGCATTGAGTGGATTCACTGACTGTTTTGACTAGCATGACCTACTTGTTTGAGCATTTAGCCCAGAAAACCCTTGCCATAACTTGGGTATCAGGACTTTGCCTTTCCCACACAGACACCCAAGATATGTGGAAATAACAGTATTCATGTTATCAGACAAAGGTGCATCAACAAGAATGTAATGACATAAACAACAAGCACCATTCCCAAGTTCCAATTGGTCGTCTTCCCCTCTACCTTGGGATCAGCAGATAGAAATCTGTGCAATCTTTGTTCACAGTAATGCAGTCTGTAAGCATTTGTGCTTCTAGTGAGCCAGTAAAAATTGCAAACTGTATCCAGCAGGTGGCAGAAAACAATACCTGGATTTCCTTTTAGTCTCATCTGAAGTTTGACATAAGAATGCCAAAACCAGATTCAAGATGCTACCTTAAAACTTCTCGTTATAGTATGCATTACCATTAGAGGCCCAAGACAATGGCTACAAGCTTGCTTATAGACTGGCCCATATCAACCTCTCTACAGTCAATGGTAGGTAGGAGGAGGTTGGATAGGTCAGGGGGAGACTAGTAGGTAAAGGAAGATGCCAAGTTCAAGCCCACTCTCTCACCTGAACATGGTATATTATCATCCAAATGAGTCGCTTCTTGATATAACAATCCTGCCTTTAAGCCTACCAAAATGTGCAAGAGACTCTCATTAGCAACTAATTAGCTTTAGTTATGTTTCCCTGAAAATTGGAGACAGAAAATACCTCAATGAACAAGTAGGAGTATTTCCATTTAATCCAATGCTTGAAAAACAAAAGTAATTTGCATTGGGAAAGTTCTAAAAGGATGACACACTCATGTATTTGCAAAATATTCACACTCAATAATAAAGCCATGTTTAAAGCTCTCTCTCTCTCCCTCTCTCTCTCCCTCCCTCCCTCCCTCCCTCCCTCCTCTCCCTCTCTCTCTCTCTCTCTCTCTCTCTCTCTCTCTCTCTCTCTCTCTCTCATCAAATGATATATTCAAGACCAATTTATTTTTAAACCTCACAATGTTCAGGATTTATTTAAACTGAATTTCTGAGTAAAAGTTTTTATACTTCTCATGTAGTATGCTTGGCCTCTTTTGCAATCAAAATCAAGAAGCTGTGGAATTTCAGAGTTCTATTTAAACCAAACTAGCCTCAAAATCAGGTTCCTATAAAGCCATTTTAACCATAATATGTGCTAGGGGGTAGATAGCCATCATCCACTCATCATAAAATATACCATAAAGACGTCATCATGCTCCACAGAAATCAGCAGCTGCTGGGCCTCAATAAAAATTAAAGTCTCATTACAACATCTCTTTTATTATTTCTGGCAGCACAATTATGCCTCAAACTTCAGGTTTCCATGTCTAGAAACTGTCTGCCCTAAGCAAAAATTGCTGACAGCCAGCCAATTTTCCATTATCATCTTGAAAAAAATATACAATTACTTCCCTTCCCCCTACAACTCCCCTCCACACAAACACACACAACCCAAGCAAAGGGAAAGAGGTGATATATTGTTAAGAAATGGATGCCAGAAACCCAAGGAGCTTCTGTAATGTACCATAAAGCTGAATTGGCAATTACTTTGGTGGTGTTGTTTTTTTCTGTGACCAGAAAACTAACATAAGAAGTGAGATTTTAACTTTTCTTCCTGATGTGCATTATTTGTACTTATAAGGAGTTTTTTTAATGTTTATTCTTTCTGAGGTGAATCCATTTTATCATTTCATCATTTTCCTATCTCATTTTGCTGGACAGCTTAATTACTCTTAGAGTTGTTTTGTACATTAAAAGGATAACTAATGAAGGACAAAAAGATTAACATGATGGAATTATGCATTGCAGCTCACATACAGCAAGTGAGAGTAATATGTTTTGAATCTGGAAGAGTTGTGTATAAAATAAAAAACCATAAAAGAAATCCCAAATCCAGCATTGTTCTGAATATCACAATCTAATTCTGGGTAAGATGTAGATCATCTGTTCAGCTCCCTGTCATGAATGTGGGGTTCTCCTGCAAATTGTAAAAGATTGGATGACGTTATTCTTGTCCCTTCCAACTCTATAATTCTAGGATTCTAAGATTTATGTTACTTGGCTTTGCATCTTTTGGATCACTCTTAGGATAGCTTTTTCACAGGGAAATTCTCTGCAGATGTATCAAATATGTGTTAAACCCAGTTTAAATATTTAAAAAACCTGAAGAAAAGAATTTGTGCATCAACCATTTCAGGATAGCAGAATGAAAATGCTTAATCTAGTCACAATCTTCCACCACGGTGAGAAATGTTGCATATTATAGGATTTGTATCTACATGTATATATGTGCTTTTCTATTTAAACACTGAAATACTGTGGAACCCAAAGCTATATTTTTGTTGATTAACTGGTTTTTTTTTCCTTCCCTGAAATTACTATTTTATGTGCAAAACATAATCTGTGGCTTTTAGTATCACAATAGAAATGCAAGTGATAAAAGTACACATTGTGGAACAAGCTGATCATGCCACTTGCCACTGAATGTATGCAACTATCAGGGAGTAATATCACCTCACATGTCAGTTGAGGTCATGCTTATTGCTTTACAGCATGAGTCATTCAAAGCAAACTATCTATATGAGTTATTCCTCACCATCATTCTGCAAATGATATGCCAGGTTCCAGGCAACTCACTCAACCATAAAATAACTAAATTCTGTATCAAAATCTATATATTCAGTTTCAGAGGTTTGGAAGAGTGATATCACAAAGTTAAGATGTATCACAGTCCTGACAACTTTACTACAGCAAATGAGTGCAAACAACAAAATAGATTCAGACTGAAACAGATTGTTCCCCCAGTATTATTTCCTGATAATAGTGTTTTACAACAGAAAATAACTTCATGTAAGCAACATGTAACTGGAGGCTCAGAAGTTCCAAATGCTATTTAGTTAAGAGGAACAAATTATGGATCAGTTTTAGATTCAAATTGCTACATGAGATATCAGCCAAGCACTTTTAGGGAGACAAAATTATCTTATATGATTTTATGTAATTTTTATATAGCAATAGCAATAGCACTTAGACTTATATACCGCTTTACAGTGCTTTACAGCACTCTCTAAGCGGTTCACAGAGTCAGCATATTGCCCCCAACAATCTGGGTCCTCATTTTTACCCACCTCGGAAGGATGGAAGGCTGAGTCAACCTTGAGCCGGTGAGATTTGAACCGCTGAACTGCTGAACAGTCAGCTGAAGTAGCCTGCAGTACTGCACTCTAACCACTGCGCCACCTCGGCTCTTAATATAGATTTTCAAAAAAATATAGATTTTCAAGGACTGATTGGAACTCTGATATCCTTAGTTTCTAGCTTATCAAATCAGGGATGTGACAGAGCAGTTTCTAAGACTTACTAAATTCACTGATGGTTTTTTCTTCCTGCTAATACAAATATGCACAGATAATACTTCAAAGAATCATCACTTCAGAGGTCCAGACATAAGACCAGGGGTGCTAAAGTAGTGTTCTTATTCATCTTTTGAGTGCATGGAAGAGAACCAAGAAAAAAGGGGAAGAATACAGCAAGTGGGTTGATTGGGTTTACAAATGGTATCTATGTAAAAAGTTGCTTTCTAGGACCATTGCTAAAACATGGACTGCTGGCACAAGATGAGTTGTGCTTTGTAAGAAATGGGAAAATGTATTTGGCTGAAGCATGGCAAAGTTAATCGGGAGAATTTTTAAATGAATTGTATGGGGGTTGGAAATGAAAACCCAGACATCAAAGCCTAAGCACACTCTTTTTAAGAGTTGTTATAATTGGATCCATTAAGTCACTCAGTAAAAACAAAACAACAGAAAGAACATTGTCTCATAATCATGCCTTTTGTTCGCTGTAAACCATTGCTCTGAATATGAAAAATAAACAAGATAATGGCAAGATGAATTTGCACTGCATGTTAAAAATGTATACACCTGCTCAGAAATCTAAGGAAGTACCGGTAAATGTAATGATAATGTAGAGATCACCTAGATTAAAATAACTGGAGGAAAGAAGAAAAGCAGTACTGTTGTTGACATCTGCTATTACCCAACCAACCAAAAAAATTCCTACCAAAAGCAAATTACAAATCTCTCAAAGGGTCATAAGGTATTAGTGATGGAGGTCTTTAATTATCATAATATTTTTGGGAGACAATCTCTAGCAAGCATAGACTTCTTCTATTCTCCTTCAGAGACCCACACACAATTAAACAGGACCATGTGTAAACAAATAAAAAAGGAAAGAAATAAGATTTTAAAAAACCAGATCATAGAAGAAATCTGATATATATATTAAACTTAACAATAGTCACTGGTTTACTAATAAATGTTATACCCTACTATAATGTAATCAATACCAATATTATTATAAAATAACACAAAATCTCTGCCATTGTAATACACATAGCTTCATATTTTGATTAGAAGAAAATATTGCCTTTTACAGAAGAATTATATCACACATTTCCAAAAGCAATTCCTTAACATTTGGAACAATATCACTTTTCCAGTTTCTCAATCTTTTAGCCATCTGCAGTCCTATAGTGTTTTCTGGATTTTGCAGCTAATATAGAGTAGCTGTAGGAGCTACCATACAATTACAATGAAGAAATAAAAATTCCTGTAAACAGAAGAAGACCATATACAAAAAAACTTAATGAAGATCTGAAAATGGCTAAAAGTCTGTAGAGATTCTCAGTCATCCAGGTCATGGTTGTCCCAAAGGTGCTTTTTTTCAGGAGGCAAATGGACTTTCTTGTTTTTTCTTTGAAGACATTTTGCTTCTCATCCAAGAAGCTTCTTCAGCTCTGACAGGGAATGGAAGGATTTATATTCCTTGCAGACAGCCGGTCATTTGCATCCTTTTAGAGGATCATTGAAGCACTTGGAAGTTTATCTGTGTCCTCAGGATCACCTGAGTAGTGCTGAGTAGCCCCAGGAGCACTACTCAGTGACCCTGAGGACATATGTTCCGACCTAAGCTTAGTGTACAAGATCATCTACCATAACGTCCTACCTTTTAACGATTACTTTAATTTCAACCGCAATAACACTAGGGCTATCAATAGATTCAAACTAAATGTAATCCGCTCTAATCTTGATNNCTTTATATCCATTTATTTGTGCCATTTTTTCATGTGTCCTGTTTCCTTGCACTTGTTTTATTTAATAAATAAATAACAATAAATAAATAAATAAATAAACCTCCAAGTGCTTCAATGACCCTCTAAAAGGATGCAAATGACCAACTGTCTGCAAAGAATATAAATCCTTCCATTCCCCACTATCCTGTCAGAGCTGAAGAAGCTTCTTCGATGAGAAGCAAAACGTCTTCAAAGAAATAACAAGTCCAGTTGCCTCCTGAAAAAAGCACCTTTGGGACATCTGAAAATGGCATTTATAAGAGGAAACTATTTCAGAAGTAGAAAGAGGAAACAGTCAGCAAGGAAGAATATATAAAGGAAGTTTCACAATGTGGAGAAATCCAGAAGACTGAAGATCAGAATTACAGTACATATACAGTATTTGGCAAAGAATAACAGAATAACAGAGTTGGAGGTCTTCTGGTCTAACTTCCTGCAGAAGCAGGAGACCCTATACAATTCCAGACAAGTGGCTGTCCACTCTCTTCTTAAAAGCTTCCAGTGATGGAACACCCACAACTTCTAGAGGCTAGTCATTCCACGGATTAATTGTTCTGTTAGGAAATAGAATACTAGGGATATTCTTTAGATATGTTCAAAATAAAGATAAGAGAAAAATGTACCAGTTGCTCAGTGAAAAAGGCAAAATGCTAACTGATAACAGAGTTCCTCTTTCAGCTATTTGGTTCACAAAGGGGTATGTGCTCCACGGGCAACTCTGAAGTGCAGAATAAATGGACAAGCTTCAGCCTGGTAGAAATTCAGTCAGAGAAAGCTATTTACTTTGACTTTAACTTTCCACATATAAAAGAATTTCCTGTTGGTAAAGTTAAACTGCTATGTATTATCTTTGAGAAATTCTGGAGAACTGGTTAATTGCTAGAACGTTAGAGGAACGCCAATGATCTCCTATCTCCAATAAATAAATAGATAGATAGATAGATAGATAGATAGATAGATAGATAGATAGATAGATAGATAGATAGATAGATAGATAGATAGATAGATAGATAGATAACTGCAAGCTGGTCAGTCTAATACAGGAAGATTTTAGGGCAGACAAAAAATGAATGACTGTTTTAAGATGATTGTTTTCTTAAATCATAATGGAAATCAGCACCGATCTGTTTAGGCAAAACTGACCTCATTTTGTAAAAGTTGGACATCTTCCATAGCAGATTATATGAATGTTTTAAATATAACATGTTTTGATTTCAGCAAACATTTTAAAAGCACTGCATATCATTAAAATTCACAAATGTATTAACTAACAGAATTAATTTGTGTTGAATAACAGAATTGAAAGGAACCTTGAAGGTCTTCTAGTCCAATCCCCTGTTCAGGGAGGAAACCTTATACCATTTTAAACAAGTGGTTGTTCAATCTTGTCCAATCCAACTAAAGAATGGAAGGCAGAACAGTTTAATAAAAATACAGCTGGATTGAAAATTATATTGCAAGAAAGTTCACCAATGATTTCTCATCAAATACAGGGGTGAAATACAGAGTGGAATCCCACAAGTTCAGTCCAGGATCCATTTCTCAGCAGCATTTCATTAATGACTTGAAAGGATTACTAATAAAATTTACAGATAATATAGCATAGGGGGAAATTTATTACCATAGAAGCAAACAAAATACAAATGATCTTGGTAGACTCTAGCAGTGTTTTTTAACATAGGCAACTTTGAAATGTGTGGACCTCAATTCCTGGAAATCCCCACTCCACACTTAAACTTGCCAAGGTTGAAAAAAACTAGGCTAGAAACAAAAGGGCTGAAAATAATTGAATGAAATTTAACAGAGATAAGATCTCCATTTTGTAAAAAGAATTTAACTGTATACGACTGACAGGAAATAGGATTGGATGGATGGGAGTGACATCAAGTCATTTTCAACTTCTACTGGCCACATAGATGGATTTTATCCATGTCAATCTATCTCTTCCAATGGTACACTCATTGCCACTGTAAACTCCATCTATCCATCTGTTGGTCATCCTCTTCTCTCCCCTTTTCAGCTGTAGAGCCTTTTCCAGAGAAATGGATCTTTGCATAGTGTATCTGAAGTAGAATAATTTGAGCCATGTCAATTCAGAATTCTGAATTGATTTCTTTTATGATCCATCAGTTTATTTCCTTGGCTGCTCACAGTATTCTCAGGAGCATTCTTCAAATACCTGGAAGAATAAAGGTCAAGACTCATTATCCATTACTCCAGAGCATAGGAAGAAATAATGGCAGTGGTGAAATCCAATTTTTTTTACTACCGGTTCTGTGGGCGTGGCTTGGTGGGCGTGGTGTGGCTTGGTTTGGTGGGTGTGGCTTGGTGGGCGTGGCTTGGTGGGCGTGGCAGGGGAAGGATACTGCAAAATCTCTATTCCCTCCCCACTCCAGGGGAAGGATACTGCAAAATCCCCATTCCCTCCCCACTCCTGGGGGAAGGATATTGCAAAATCTCCATTCCCACCCCACTCTGGGGCCAGCCAGAGGTGGTATTTGCTGGTTCTCTGAACTACTCAAAATTTCCACTACCGGTTCTCCAGAACCTGTCAGAACCTGCTGGATTTCACCCCTGAATAATGGATATACATTATAAGAAGGCAGATTCTAACTGAATATTAGGGAGCATTCTTAACAGTAAGAGCTGTTCAACAGTAGAAGTAATTATCTAAAAGTGGTGGACTTCCCTTTACTGGATAAGGTTAAGTAGAGACCAAATCTGATTCCAATGCTTAATTCAGATACCTTCACAAGAAGTTAGGCCAAAGACTTAAATAGCCTCTTCCAACATCTGTGATTATAAATCAAGGTTGATCAAGTCTGCAATAATGAGTCTCAGGTTTAATATCTTTTGATATTCATACACACACCTGCACACACATACATTCACATAAAATAATGCATACATTTGTATATGTTAAGAAAATTTCATATACAAATATTTTCTATTCAGGAAAAAATTATCATAAAAATGCATAGGAAGGCAAGACAAAAAATGCCTGAATTTTGCACAAATTCTTTCCAAAATATCAACTTGATGAACAGAAAAGATGAATAAAGTATAAATTAGAAAAACAAAGAATGGAAGGGAAGTTAATTTGACAGATTTATCTATCCTTAATTCTAGAGAAAACAAGACTGCCAATTTGAATGCCCACTTGTTGAATTTTCACTGCTGCTTCTTTCATTGCCCAGTCTATATATTAGTGATGACATTAATTACTGTACATGACTGGAAAAAAACCCACAATGCAAGTTTTTCCTCATTCTTCTTTTGAAATAAACTTACTTTGAAAATGACTAATTTGACAATGCTTTTATCTGTAGGTTTGAGTCTATTATCAGGTAAAACAAACTTGGCTCTTACAGCAATTAACTCTAAAAAATAGATTAAAAAATGAAAAAGATCTTCGAAACTATTTCTGATTAATATCTGAAGTGTGAAGGCATAGTATAAGAAAAGCTTTGCTCATGGGGAGGCAGTTTTTTGGAAGACAAGTTTTTTGGGGAGATTCAAAGTATGGCTTTTGTATCTATTTAAAATTAAATTTAAAATTGAAGTTGGTGATATAGGCATTAATATCATGTGTTCTTTTCTTATATCTGTTCTACTCAGATAAAATCTCCATTTGGAAAGCAGATTTTAGTTAAGCATGAAACTAAATACATTGGAAAAAAGCAGTGCAATATAAACCAGTCCAGAGTAAATTGGCCACCTGGAAACAAGAACAAAAGTAGCAGGCTCAAATGCTGGACCAGAAAGCAGCATTGGAAAACAATCCAGAAGCAGGGACTAGAAGCAGTAGACATGCTCATGATTAGGTAGTCCTGGGTACTCATGAAACTATCACTTATTTCTGGTGAGGACAAATACTGTACTACTATAAGAATCTGGAAGACTCTTTCCTACGGGCCTGTGGTAATGAAATTGGCTCCATGGGTAGTAGCCATTGTTTCCTGACACTTCCATTGATTGATCTCAATGTGAAACTGCTCATCCTTCCTGAATGCTGCATTTTAGTTCATTCTTAATATCCCTATTCCTAATAAACCGAGAAAAGCAGGACCTTTGCTCAATAGTTGTAGCAGCAGTGGACGATCCAAAAGCTAATTACTTTCTCCAGTCCTGACCTGGAACAGCAAGTAGGCCCAGCTGGCTTGCTTGAATTCTGGCATTCTCCCACTTGCTTCCCCAAGTATGCATACACACTTATTATTCATTGTATCCTGTGTTAGCCAGGATGCTGACATCATCCTCTACCCAGTTGCCTGTTTATTTTCCTATTCTAAGCCAGCATGACTGCCGGAGGAATCAGTTTGAGTGAAGTTATTATGGAAAGCAAGGAAAGAGAGGTTGCACCTCAGAGAAACTCTGTAAAAACAGTCAGGTACACAAAACAAGGCACATTGTATTAAGTCACCCAGAGTCTATGGGAGCAGGCAGCTACAATAAATCTAAATAAATAAATAGCCATAGGTTACTTGATCACCTTTCCTGGTTTGTCTATCTTCTGTCTTTTCTATCACATTGTATCTTTCCCCAATGTGTGCTTTTGATGCTGCTCTGAGTACAGTTAAAGCTGGCAGGATGGGATTAAGGTAAACTCATTCCAGGCAATTTCTTTGGTGATTTAGCTCCCTGACTGCACCATCAGAGGAAAATACATCCACATTTAAAAAAAAAAAAAGTAAAAGAGCATTGAGATCTGCAAGATATTTCCATCTTACTGCATGCAATTGTGATGAAATCCATTTCAAAATAGAATGAGATTAATGGTCCAGGGGCTAACTGTCCACATTGCTGTTTCCAGGCTGCTGCTCACATTCTGCTTCTGGTTCTTTATTTTTCAAACACACCAGGGCTGACAGCTCTTCAAACACTCTCTTTTGAAGAATACTCAGAAGTGTTGATAATTTAAGGACAGCTTTATTCAAAAGCCTAAAAATTGCCCAAATAACATACCGCTAAATATATATACATGGTTCCAAACAAAGTTGGCTTTTGTATACTCAATTTGTGAAGTCAACTCATTCTAATTTTGTCAGCTGTTTCAACAATTCCATTGTTACAGCTCTTAATGCTCCAATAATTATGTGGAAATTTTTCCCCCAGTTTATTCCATAATTTCTGTATATCAGTTATTAAGTACCAACATTTTCTAATCCTTTCCAGTTCCTTTAAGACCTTGTCTAGTGTTGTTTAGTATTGCCATATCTGTAAGAAAAAGTTGTTTTTCTTCAACTATTGTGAAGGCACAATAGACATAATAGCACATTGAGTTCTTGTAGGTGGTCATCAGTTTCATCTTTCTCTGCATAATCTCCTTTGGCTTTATTTCCATTTTTTAATGTTCAGCTTTAAGATATTTGTTGCTAATGCTTCTTCTTGAGCTGCAAATATTAAGCCCTTCATTTCCTTCTCCGATCTCAAGCCATTGTTAAATTTTGTTACTATTCACATTGCCTTCAATTCCTGTCAGATATTGACCAGGTTTAGCTTTCAATGTTTCATTCACTTTTGTAACTGTTCATTTTCATGCCCCACTTTTGATTCTGTCACATTCAAAATATTTTCTTTGCAGAAATTTATTAATAGCCTTCTTCTGCTTCCCTTTACATAATCATTTAGACCGAGGATTTCCAGTTCCAATGTCTGCTTTATTTGCAACAATTTTCCATGATAAGAACAAGCAATCTATATTTTTGGAGGGTGTAGTGCATTGTCCTAAGTTTTTTGATCTTGCACACTGAAGTATCTAGTTTTGCTTATGTCCAATATCTGCTGTACAGGAACAGCCCAAATATTAATGGATTTGATTTTATTACCACCATTCAAGTTTGGCCTTAAAACTTTATTAAGTTATTTTATATATTCAGCACTGGTTTTCTTTGTCACTTGGACATGCAAGATATTGTTTTTAAAACACACCTATATTTCAAACTTCCTTTCATTGGCAATGCTTTGATTTTAGCACCATTCCATAGTTCATTGTCATCTAAGCATTCTTCCCCCCTCCCTTTTGTACACTTATCCAATCCAATTTCCATTTTGATATCATTAGTAAATATTTGAACTGTATCTAAAAGCAACAGTATTTGTCTACATGATTTTGCACACAGTATGGTTTCAAATCATCCATGCAGAGCACGTATGAGACTTTTGTGCCTTGTTTTGATAAATTATATTCAGATAACATTTTATTCAAAATTATCAGTGAAATCGGAGCCATATAAAAAGCAATGGAAACAAAACATCTCCTTGAAAAATTATTTTTTTCCAAGTCCTTCTGTAGCTGTCATCCATACCATTTTCTGTTTTTTCATTGCCTTTTTTATTGCACTGTTTAAAAACATTTTATTTTTCTCATTAATTCCAAAATTTGTAAACATTTTCTAAACCAACTATATGGTAGTGAATTGAATGTGTTTTTGTCATCAATCCAAGCCATGGAAATCAATCAAAAGGTGGTTCTTTGTAGCTCTAGAATTGTTGAATCATTGTTATCATTATTGCTTCAAGGGTGCTAAAGTGTCTAGCTCTGACTTTAGATATAGAAGTTTCCTTCCCTGACCCCACTTCCAATATTATGCCCTTATCTAATCCTAGATCCTGTCTGCTATAAGTTGAGACAGGGTAAGATTTATGAGCAACTCATCATATATTAATTTTATATTTCGTTTGGCCCTAATCCTGCAGTAGGCCTGTATATAAAGAACTAGACATCCTACTTTAAAAAAAAAGGCACTTACTTAGAAAGTTATTTCTTACCTTTTAATGCATATGCATCATTAGAAGTGCCTTGTAGATATCTGGGCTTAATGTATGGATCTCAGAAGAGAGGCTAACCCTCAGTGTAATGTTAGATGTGAGGCCAGGAAGTAAATTTTTGATTACCAGAGGTGGGTTCCTCCCGGTTCGGACTGGTTCTCCCGAACCGGTAGCGACCTGCTGGTGATGTCACGATGACGTCACGGATCCGGTTCGGTCGGTGCCGGTCCGTGGGCACCGCCATCTTTTTTTGAATTTTTTTATTTTTTATTCTTCTGCGCATGTGCAGAAGCCGAGTTTCCGGCACTGCGCATGCGTTGCCATCTTGTTTTTGGCTTCTTTTTTAAAAAAAATATATATTTTTGCGCGTGCGCGAAGGAAGCGAACCAGCAGCGAGGTAAGTTAGAACCCACCCCTGCCCACCACCCCTAGTAAAATGTTTTCAAAGGGGGTACTTGTCCAAAAGTAAAAAATAATAGATTGTGTATTCATGGTTTAAATTTGGTTTAAGGAACTAGCCAGATTTTTTGTCCTGAAATGACAATTACCAATATGGCCTATTTTCACAGAGCACCCTGAGTTAGAAAGTGGGTGACTGATTCCTTGTGTTGGGCAAACCCAGTTATTGATTGATAAAACCAGCTGCTTTCTATCTCAGGCAAAATATCAGCAACAAAATTGACAAAAAATGAAAGTACAGCAGAGGGAGAATTACAGGTAGTCCTGGACATACGACCACAATTGAGCCCAAAGTATCTGTTGCTAAGCGAGACATTTGTTAAGTGAGTTTTGCCCCATTTTAGGACCTTTCTTGTCACAGTTGTTAAGTGAATCACAGCAGTTGTTGAATTATTAACACGGTTGGTAAGTGAAGCTGGCTTTCCCATGGAGTTGACT
>QLTV01003479.1:2581732-2596796 GCA_003457575.1 Thermophis baileyi
GTTCACACAACAAGCAAGACCACAAAGTTAAAAGAACAGCTTTTGAAATCCTTAAAAAGTTACGATGCTGACCTTGGGCCAGCAATTTCTTTTTTTCTTTTGTGAAAAAACAAGCAGCAGGTATCTGAGCAGGCATCCCCGACTCTTAATAAGGGTGACATTTAAAAGCTGGGGGGAGGGGAAGTTGCCTTCTGCCCCAGTAAATGGAAGGGAGGGTAAAGAAGGAAGGAGATGGGAATAAAAAGGAGAGAAGAGGGGAGGAAGGAAGGAAGGAGATGGGAATAAAAAAGGAAAAAGGAGGGAGGAAGGAAGGAAGGAAGGAGATGGGAATAAAAAGGAGAGGAGGAGGAAGGGAGAAGGAAGGAAGGAGATGGGAATAAAAAGGAGAGAAGGAGGAAGGGTGGGAGGAGGGAGGGAGGAAGGAAGATTATAATGAGAGACAGTGAGGGTCTGAGATAAATCCTGCCTTAGCACTTGGCTACCAGCAGCCCTGCTGCCTTTTGACATGTGGCTTCTTGGGCATGCATTTTGGAGAAGTGTCAAAATAATTGCTAAAAAGGCAATCAGCTTGGGATTAAATTCCAAATGAAATTGGGTCTTCAGGATAAGGAGACATGAAGAACTTTCAACTGCAGGTTTCTAAAAATCTTATTAAAATGAATGTCTAGAGGCAGCTCAGCTCTAGAGGGAGCAAAAGAGATAGGGTCCCAATGAGGGTCTTAGCTATTTAGCTCAGGAATAACAGAATAACAGACTTTGGAGGTCTTCTAGTCCAATCCCCTGCTCAGGCAGGAAAACTGAGGATGCCAAAATCTGAGTAGAGGGCCTGGGAAAGGTGTCAGAATAACAGAATAACACTTAGAAGGGACCTTGGTGGGGGAAACTTATACCATTTCAGAGAAATGGCTGCCAGTCTTTTCTTAACAACTTCTTGCTATTAGTTGTTCTCACTGTCCGGAAGTTTCTCCTTAGTTTTAGGTTGCATCTCTCTTTGTTCAGTTTCCATCCCTTGCTTCTTGTTTTGCCTTCTGCTTCTTTGGAAAATACATTGCCCCCCTCTTCTTTGTGGCAGCCTCTTAAAAGCCTGTCGCCTATCACACTCTTGGGCAAAGCATGTGAGCCATTTCCTCCTTTCAGTGGTCCATAAAAGTACATCTATAGTATGTAGATAATAAAGTTGAAAAAAGGTGAACAACATTTTTACAGAACTACCGGTATAGATACGTTGAGGCTGGGTGTGACAAGGAATGGCTGGGAGGGGAGGGGCCAGGCAAGGCACCCCTTGACGTGAGTGACATTGAGTTGGCCACGCCCACCCAGTCACATGACTATGAAGCCACGCCTGCCCAGTCACATGACCATGAAGCCACGCCCGTCACATGACCATCAAGCCACACCCACAAAATAAGCCACACCCACAGAACCGGTAGTTAAAAAATCTAGAACCCACCCCTGTTGATTACCTGTACCCGGGGTCTGCAACCTTAAACACTCAAAGAGCAACTTGGGCCCATTTCCCACAGAAAACAAAACACTGGGAGCCACAAAACCTGGGTGGGTGTGGCCAACTTGACGTCACTCACTCACTCCCACCCAGTCACATGACCACCACCCCCAGCCATGCCTACCCAGGTTTTGTGGGTCCCCGTGTTTTCTTTTCCATGGGAAATAGGTATCTCCCTCTCTGTCTCTCTCCCTCCCTCCCTCCCTCCCTCTCATCTCTCTTTCTCCCTCTATGTCCCTCTCTCTCATCTCTCTTTCTCTCTCTCATCTCTCATTGTCTTTTTCTCTATCTCCCTATCCCTCCCTTCCTCTCTCTCATCTTTCTCTTTCTCTCATCTGTCTTTCTCTTTTTCTCTCTATCTCCCTCTCTATCTCCCTCTCCCTCTCATCCCTCTCTCTCTCTCATTTCTCTTTCTCATCTCTTTCTCTTTTTTGGGGAAGGCACAGGCAACAGAAAGTGGCATGTTTCAAAGGTGGCAGCTCGCATCTGGAGGTGCCGAACAGCATCCCGCTGCGAGAGCCAGGCCATGCCTCTCCACCGTCCAACTCGCCAATGAGGGCAATTCTGCCGGGCCATCTCCCCCTCCTGCTGGGCTGTTGTGCTTGGCACTCAGCGGGGGAGAGGAGCACTTCCCCACGCCGCCCCCTTCTTTCTCTTGGCCCCACCGACAAGGGAGGAGGAAGGCCAGACTTGGGGGATGGCCCCCACCCTGCAAGATCCGCCCCTGCCATTCTCTCCCAGCCCTCTGTGCTGGCAACAACAGCAAATGTACTGCAACGAAGGCGGAATGCTGTTTGCACTTTGCTCCCACACTAAGGCTCCAGCCATACCACTGCCGCAACAGGGCGACGGCTTTTTCATCCCTCTGCCATGACAGGGTGACAGGGAGCCACAGCAGAGGGCCCAAAGAGCCGCATGAGGCTCCGGAGCCACAGGTTGCAGACCCCTGACCTATACTTATATGGAGCCTCTTGATATGATTATTATATGGGTGCATTGATTTGAAGATCAAGCACAATTAGGTAACCTGGTGCCCTACTCATACCTGGCAGAGGTAGATCTCTTAACTGTAGGAGATAATAGCACCACACAGTGAACCGTTACCTCCCAGTGCAGTCATTGACCTATATCTCAACTGGTGGTACTTATGACAGCTGGGGATGTGCTTGATTTTAACGAAAACAATTGTTCTCCAGAAACAGAGACTGTGGAGGCTTTTTTGTTCTCTCTTATTATACACAAGAATATTTAGTGGAATTAGGAAAAAAACCAAAACAATTTACAGCAGGAGATCCTAAGATTCCCAACAGGAAGTCTTTTCCTCCCTCTTGTCTCTCAAAAAGCATTGTCTAACTTTTCCCCAACACTGTTTTCTAGCAACCACTCACTCCATTGCTTAACAACAAAGTCCCCTCCTTTCTCCTTCTCCCTTCCCCTCAGTTTTACTAAGAGAGAGAGAGAGAGAGAGAGAGAGAGAGAGAAATAAGAAGGGGATAGGCTGATTTATTTTAGTGGGTGCTTAAAACCTTTCTTCATGTTTTTTGGGGGGGATTTGAATTGTTACATGGTGCATCTCCTTCTTAGTCTTCTGCCCAGACTCTCCTCATCTGGAGGCTCCAGCAGGGGTGAAATCCAGCAGGTTCTGACAGGTTCTGGAGAACCGGTAGCGGAAATTTTGAGTAGTTTGGAGAACCGGTAAATACCACCTCTGGCTGGCCCCAGAGTGGGGAGGGAATGGAGATTTTGCAATATCCTTCCCCTGCTACACCCACCAAGCCACGCCCACCAAGCCACACCACGCCCACCAAGCCACGCCCACAGAACCGGTAGTAAAAAAAATGGATTTCACCACTGGGCTCCAGGCATCCTGGAACAGCCTCCCTCTGTCTCCATCTGCCTTAGTAAAGAACGTCCCTCTGTCTGGGTGTTCACTTCTTCCCAGGAAGCCCCTGGCTGATATCTTCACCCTCTTCTCCCTCTGGAGCCATGAAATGCAACTGCCTATTCTAGCAACCAACAGCAATGTCTCCCGCCAGCTTCCCCCACAGCCACCAGCTTCCCACACAGTCATTCCAAAACACTTGTTACCTCAATGTCTCAAAGTAGCAACAGACTCAAAAGAGGCAACATGTCTCTATCTTTCTTCTCTGTTTCATTTTACATTTCCCTAACAGCTTAGGAAGTTGTGCCCACCCATCCTCCTTTCAGGGCTTTAGAACCCCAACACTTTTATGTTAGGTTTGACCAATCAGAATGCTGCTTCCCTCTGCTCCATGACAGTCCTGGCTAATAGCCAGGCCAGCTCATCTGCCCTCCAAGGGCTTTCTGAATGTCTTTTCCACATTTTTATTCTCTCCTGCTGCTGAGTCACATCATATCAGCAGCAGCCCACCTGCTGGCCACAAAACCAACATGTTACAACCTTCACTGTTCACAAGTGTCCCATATATAATTTTATTAGGCAGGCTTCAAGAAAATGAGAAATTATATTCAGCTCTTGTCTTATTCACAGCAAATTTTTAAAAGTCACTTTTAAAAAGAGGAAACCAAAACTCTTGGACCTTACTATCTTTCAATAATTATTCCCTCTTCCCAATTGATTATTTTACATATTTTCTAGTAATAAGAGGAAGGAAGGAAGGAAGGAAGGAAGGAAGGAAGGAAGGAAGGAAGGAAGGAAGGAAGGAAGGAAGGAAGGAAGGAAGGAAGGAAGGAAGGAAGGAAGGAAGGAAGGAAAGAAAGAAGGAAGGAAGGAAGAAGGAAGGAAGGAAGGAAGGAAGGAAGGAAGGAAGGAAGGAAGGAAGGAAGGAAGGAAGGAAGGAAGGAAGGAAGGAAGGAATCCTATGCAGCTCATTCCTACCTCCTCCACACAAACATACATGCACATACATGCCAATAAATGCAACTGTTATTGCTCTTGATCTCTTTGACTTCTATGATTTTCATTTTTACACGAACCTTCAACACAGAGAAACCAAAAGAGGCAAAATGCTCATAGTGGTTTTCAGTTAAATGTAGCAGCTGCGTTTTGCAGCATGTTAAAACTGAACAAAGTAGCTTTTTTTCCTAACAATAGTTGCCTATAGAGCAATAAGGCCTCTCTTCCAGTTCCCATGATTCAAATTTTATCATTGACAGAGACACTTTTCCTCAACTCGGCCATAATAATTCCATGCTAATTCAAGAGTTTTTGGAAGCCCCAAAAAAGTCTTCTTGCAAAGATACCCTGCACATGCAACTATGTTATATATTTTATATATTTTAAAACTATTAAAAACCCATTGAAGTAAAAAAAAAAAAACTGGGCATCCAAGGTAGGCAATAAAACAAAACAGATTTTTGGAGATTCATACATCCCTAATTAGATCTGGTTTGGACAAACATTGGGGTTGTCCATCTAATGTCACAAATAAGTCTGAATAAATAGCAAATGCCCCATTGGCCAAGAATAAGTAAGGGAAAGGAATTTGAAGAATGATCATTGGAGTCTAGGATTATTTCAAAATTCCTTGGTTCCTATCCCATCTCACGATTCTTAGTGGGGAACAAGGAAGCTTGAATGCTAAAAAAAATCATATGGAATAAAATAACAATCAATTGGATTGAATAGTATTCTGTTTGCCAACCAAGGAACAATGGTAAACCAGCATTACAGATGCCAAAGGAGAAATGAGAAAGCAGCTTGCTTCTGAGGCCAGCTGGCAAGTACCAGAAGTTAGATTCAACAGGGACTTTCCTAATTCATAGAACAATCATTCAGCCTCTCTATTTTTCTTGTATGAGCAAGTCTTATGTTGCTCTGAACACTTAAGCTGTTAATGGTATCCTTCACAACCATAATCATTCTTATGAATTTCAGAGAGATCATAACAGAATGTAATGTAAGCAAATAAGGCTAATCCAGTGACACAAGAATGCTTTATAACATTCCACAGTTAAATATTAATTAAAAGATTAACATTTGCTTTGAGTTACACTTTTAGAACTGCATTTTTTTCAACATGATGGTTATGAATGAGCTTGCTGCTTAAATTGACAATCACTGGAGACATACTAAAACTGGCATAAATATTTTAGTTCTCTCTTTTGCATCAAGTTTTCTATGTCATTAATATCATAGACTCTAGAAATGAAGGGACCCTGAAAACTCCAGCCCTTGAGGGTCCAGCCCCATGCTCAATGCAAGATATGCTTAAATTCCAGGCAAATATTCAAAGGTTAAAAAAACTAGTACCAAGCTGAAGCTTACCAGGTTGTAAGGTAACTCTGTTGAATTGAAACCAAGGATTCAGTTTGGGGGAATTGGCTACTCTGCAACCCTTGGGAAGAGGATAAGATGGAAAAGTAACAAAATGTAAAGCCAAAAAAAATGTGACACTCCTATTCAACAGATATGAGCTGACCTACGCAAATCTGACTCCTTAAGACTCTTGTCTTGAGGGTTATTATCAGATCTAATAATGGCAGACTAATGGCAGGGACAGGAGTGTTATGGTCAACATGGAGTAATTTATCTCAGAGGCTATTTAAATGTCCCAGAATTTTCCCAGAACTTGGGAAAATGCACTGTAGTAAATTACAATGACAGGTTCCACATTCAGCTATTCAGCTGAGGGAGTCCAGAGCAAAAACTAGCATTCAATTGATCACTAAGGACATGCAGCTCTATGCAAGAAGACAAATGCTGGTGGCAGGTTGAGGACATGGGTACTCTTTTCTCAAGAAAGCAGGGAAGAGAAAAAAAATGTAGGCTATGCTTTTCTCCCTTTCTCACACATTTGATACTTCTTTTCTATATGTGGATTTTGTACCACCTCTTTGCCACAGGCAACTTGTTTATTACTGGTTTGCTGGTGTATCTAAAAATGTCTTTGGGGATTTGATATCTTCTGGATGTGAGATCCTGGATGCACATTTAAGTCTATGCTTGAATCTAAGCATAGAATAAACATGCATTGTCAACTGTTTTCGCATGAGTCCCCATGATATTGCCTTAATCTTTGAGTGAAACGGGCTTAAGCAGTCTTTAGTTATAGTGGAGTTAAAGTAGCATTTCCCCTTTTATTCCAATTCTGTCCAAGGACATCTTAGTGGGGAGGTGTAAAATATGTTAGGCTTGTTATTCATTAACTTGGATGGAAATCAGGTGACTGTCAGTAATTGGGAGCAGAGGGAGGACAGGGATCACCAATGAGTTCAGCAAATTCCACACACCAGCATTGTTCTTTGGCAACCTATGGATGCCTAGGTAAGCACTTCAGCTTAGTCTTGGGGAAAGGCCTTATGTCAATTCTTTTAATTTAAATGAGCTCAATTTCCAAGCTGCTTGCTTAGGAGGAGTTTCCAGGGGAATGGTCTCTGGGTGTTTTTGTATTCATTCTTCAGCCAGCAATCATAATGCAAAGCAGAAAAAATAGCAATTCATATGAAACTGCAGAATATGTATGCCAATTGGTTGGGGATTTCATTTGGCTGGTTTGAATCACATCAGACTACACGTAAAGATGATCACCAGTGAATAATAAATCGGAAAGGATCAGCATAATTGGAATCCTGCTATTATGCATTTATACTGCACATATGGAAGGGCGTAGGAAACAGGACTGGAATTACTGCATACCCCTCACTGGTGTTGGGGGATGAGAGACCCCTGGAGTCTGGACAACACATGTTCTCTTTCTCAAGGTACAGGAAAGCTTCAAGAAGCAAAGATCAGCAGCTGATTCTTCACATGACTCCCATGAGACAGCCAGTTTAGATCTATTTAGTTTGCAATCCTATATTTGGTTTCCCAGGATTAAGTCCACTTGAATTCAATGGGAATTGTCTTTGAGTAGATACACCTTTTCTTTCACCTTCTTCTTGGCTTCTTTGAAACCCCATCCTTTTGTTAAGCTATTATGGAGGACAACAGGCATTTTGAAGTCATTCACTGTTTAAAACAGAAACATATGAAGAATGATTAAATTGGTTTGATGCCAATGTTGTAATACTCCAGATAAATATACTTTCACTGCCCATCCCAGGGAAAAGCTACTCTACAACTCTTCTGCATAGTCCATCTTGCAGGCATTTGTGAAGATGCCCCACACCAGCGGTGGGTTGCTCCTGGTTCAGACCGGTTCTTAGAACCGGTAGTGGCGGCGGTGGGAGGCTTTACCACCCGCCCAGGATGCTTCTGTGCATGCGCAGAAGCATCGCGCGCGCGTGCGCGAACCGGTAGTAAAGGGTTTTAGAACCCACTACTGCCCCACACCATCAATATCCATTTACTTTTAAGTCACTAATCTCTAACATTCTGACTAAAAAACAACTGAGAATGTTTCAGATGAACAACAGCATAAATTCTGTTTAGCGGGTGGGTGAAGAGCCGAGGTGGCACAGTGGTTAGAGTGCAGTACTGCAGGCTACTTCAGCTGACTGCTAGCTGCAGTTCGGCAGTTCAAATCTCACCGGCTCAAGGTTGACTCAGCCTTCCATCCTTCCGCGATGGGTAAAATGAGGACCCAGATTGTTGGGGGCAATATGCTGACTCTGTGAACCACTTAGAGAGGGCTGTAAAGCTAAGTGCTATAAGTGCTATAAATTATATTGTCCAGTTGAAATGAACAATATAAAAATGGCATTAATGCAAAAAATGTCAACAATAAAACATATAGAAAAATAAACAATCAAAAAAATTAGGATTTGGCATAATCACTATGTATTACAATACATGACTCTTCTGGCCTTTGAAAAGGTTCTCAAAACATGGTTTTGTCTGGGAATCTAGTGGTGGCAAGAGAGATCCAGTGGTACCTGAGGATCTAATGGTAGCAGGAAGCCTATTAACCAGTTGTATTGTTAGTCATTATATGCATTGTATTTGCCTGCAAATTAAGTTTTGAACTATTTTAATTGATTTTTAATGGTTTTTATTTTTGTTGTTTTATTTTAATCATTTTGGGGGGGTTTAATTGTGTGAGTAACCCAGAGTCATGTATATGAGACAGGTACATATATTAATTGAATAAATGAATAAATAGATATATAGGTAACTTATTATGTAAACAAATTAGAAATAGATCAGTTCTTCTGAGCCAATCTGAAGTGTAAGGCTTATCTGCACAATTGGGTTGCCCCATTGTCAAAACAGACAGGCAACTGGAGGACAGAAATGGACATCATCCTCTTTTAATTCCACTCCCCATACTGCCAAAGCAACTTAAGAACACACTGTTATGCTCCACTTTCAAAATATATTTTCTGTGTTATGTCCCTTGAATGCTTCTGTTCATTTCAGATACCTTAAATGACTTAATTTGTTGGAGACTAAACCCAGCAGTTCATTCGCTATTCTCTAGAGGGATGAACAGCCTTTCAACTGAGTCAGTGCTTACCATACTCTCTAATGTCTATGGAGATTCTCAGTCATCCAGTCATGGTTGTCCCAAAGGTGCTTTTTGAAAAGGCAACTGGACTTTCTTTGTTTTTTGCTTGAAGACATTTCACTTCTTATCCAAGAACTTCTTCAGTTCTCAATAAATGGTAGAGAATTACAGAATTTATATTCCTTGCAATCATCTGATCATTAGCACTCTTTCTGAGAGTGGTTGAGGCCACTTGGAGGTTTATCTGGATCCTCAGGGTCACCTGGATAATGCAAATGGTGTGGAACCTTCTTGGAACTGCTGAAAGGACTGTGTTGTAAACAGGAGAAAGGTGGTGTCGTATCCCTCCCCGTCTGTTGAGAGAGGGATGTTCAGTCTTAATGTAGATGGCCTCTTTGACCCCTCTTTCTAACCAGTGGTACTCTCTGTCCAGAATGTGGACTTTGCTGTCTTCAAAAGAGTGAGCTTTGTCTTTCAAATACAGATGGACTGTTGAATCTTGTCCTGATGGGTTTGTTCTCCTGTGTTGTGCCTTGCATTTGTGAAGTGCAGAAATTTGTATGCCGCCCAGAGTCCTTCGGGAGTTGGGCGGCATACAAATTTATTAAATAAATAAATAAAGTGGTTGTTTTGTTTCTCCAATGTACAGATATGCATATGTCTCACTGCATTGTACTGCATATATCACATTACTGAGTTTGTGTCTAGGTGCTTTATCCTTGAGGTAGACAAGCTTCTGCCTTAGTGTTGTTGTAAGGAATATCCTTCTGGGTTCAGTTCCAAGTGGGGAAGAAGACACTGGATTCCTGGAAGTTGCTTGGAAAGAAGGTTTAATGGTGGACAGGAGCACATGGCACGAGCTCCTGAACAGAAAAGGTGGATCACATGCTTCCAGATGTTGGGTGAAGAGAAAAGGGAAGAAAAGATGCTGAGTCTCTTGGTTTTATGACCTCTGTTGGGCCCCACCTCTTAGTTTCCTGTTCCTGTGTATGTAATGCGCTCCGATTGGCTGTCAGACTCCCAGGGCATGCTGGGGCAACTCTTGTGGGCAGTGAGTCCGTTTCCTTTCTAAAAGCATGTTTCTCAATTTCTCTAGGGATATTCTATAATATTCTGCCTTTTTAATATTTTCCTAGGATATTTCATATTTCCAGGAGTGGGGTGGGTGCTAACTTCCTACAGTGTATTTTGGGGTTTAAAGTGTATATCTATGTTGTGTTGGTTGAAAATCCTCCTTAGGTTTTCAGATATGTACACAGAAGCTCTGTTCAAAGTCTCTCTGACTCCAATAAAACCTTTGGGACTGCCCTATGTTTGGTACTCACAGATGAGATATTAGTCTTCCCAAACTTCCTGGACAAATTTTTCTTATCTATAGTTTTCTATTAAAAAAAAAACCTAGCATGACCTACAAAGTGAAGCATTATGCCAAAGTAACTGGAATCTGTTGAACATGTCTGCACATCAATTCTGCATGACCAAGATTCAATTGTTCCTCGTGCTATTATTTTGTCATTCCAAATTTTCTTCGTACTCAGTTACAACATCAAAATCTTTTGCATGGTGTAATTATGTTCAATTTTCAATGTAAAAAGTTAAATTAGCTCTCAGGTTACATTTCAGAAAGCAGTCCATTCTTAGAAGTTCCTCAACTGAATCGTAGGCAATTAAAATTTCTAAGAGAGACTCCAGATAATTTTCTTAAACAGGATGAAGTCTCAGAAGTAGCTAAAAGTAATTTCCTTTGTGGAAGGCCTGAGAATGCATATTATGTTGTATGAATAATGCATTGTTTGATTTAAACCACCTGAGAAACCAAAGCACGTTGATATGGAATGGCTACACACAGCAAAGAGGTGCTTTACAAAGATCTGCACCTTGTTTTCACACTGCTTATTTCATGGGATTGGCAAGGCGACTATGAGAAAGCTGAAATGGAACAGAGGAAAAAAAATTGGTTCTGTTTCTTGCAACACAACTTCTAGCCTGCTCACAATTCTGTTAGTATCTTGCAAATTAATCTCACTTCATCTTTTGGAAGATAAAGAGATAGATAGATGGATAGATGATAGAGTTCCTGTAGATGGTGTTGCTCATTTCTTATCAAAGTTCTTAAAGCAGCCTGCAAAAAAACACTAAGTATAATCCAACCAAATCATTTTGAAAGCCATCTATTTCAATGGGGGAATACAGAACATAAAATGTATAATCTTATTGAAGTTAGTGAGAATTAGGAATTTTGGTGGACCACACTTCTTTGTTTGAACTCTTCTCGCTAAAAAAAGTTACAAAATTAATAACACTAATCAATGTATAAATCATCTAAAATACTTTTAAAATGGAATGAAAGCTAATTGCAAGCATTTAAAAGTGGGTTTTAGTAGGAAGAATACATTAAAACTCTACTATTTTCCAAAAGCCAATCTAGAAAAAGAAAGTTTTATAGAATTCATTAGTCATGGTTTTATTTATCAACTATTTTCTAGGTCTTCAAAATGTTTAAAATCCCATGGCAATATAACATAGAATTTAGGGGGAGGAAACATAAGCAATACAAAAAAAAAAACAGCCAATTAAGTAAAGTCAGTTTGTTATCTTTAATACCCAAATGTCCTACAGAATAACCAGATCTTCAGAACTTCAAGAATTAAAAACTAGAATGTAAAGAAAATCCATTCCTTGGGAGGCAAGTTGTTGCTCTCTATGCAATTGAAGTAACATGCAATTCATGGAAGTTTATGTCTTTTAATAAAATTTATTGGTCAGAAAAGATGCTGCAAGACTCCTGCTGTGAAAATGAGGAAAGATTTATGAATTCAGAAAAAAGTTCCAACTTAAAGAGGTATACTAAAGGACACCAAAAAAAACAGTAATTGATTCAAAGAAGAACATACCAAGAGGGAAGACGTACACTGAAATTCTGTTTAGTAGAGGGGTCAACATCCAAGATATTTGAGAAGATATTTCACATGCTACCAAAATAATGGTTAGGCTCATCTAACACTGATTAGAGCCATACCTGGAAAGGGAGCTGTTAGATATTCAAGCTGGTCTTAGAAGAGGAAGAAAAACATTTTTGCTGATGCATATTGGATTATTGAGAAAATCAAAGAGCACCAAAAAGAAACCAATACATGCTTCACTGATTATTGAAAGGTCTTCATTGTGTTGATCACATCAAGCTGAAAAACATCCTTAGGAAAATGTGAATCTCAGAATATCCTTGTGAGAAACCTATACTCAGGACATGAAGCTACAACCTGGATGGAACATGAACAAATACAGTAGAGTATTGATGTTTTTGGACTTTGTTGAAGAAGACTTGAGAATACTATGGATAGCCAAGAAAGCAAACATATGATTTATAAAACAAATCAACATCTCTCACGCAAAGCACAAATGACTAGGCTTTTATTACCATTGTTTGGACACATTATGCAATAACCCAGCCCCCTTGAGACATCCATAATACTGGGAAATATGCAAAGAAAGAGAAGAGGATGACCAGCAGCAATGTGGATAGACTCGATCACAGTAGTAATAGGTCCACCATCTGCTGAAGGGTCAGACTGGGGACAAATCATCCTAGAGAAAGTTTAACTATGTGATCACTAAGAGTTGACACTGACTTGATGGCATATATTCAATGAGGTAGAAACATGCCAACTTGAGTACGTGATTAATAAATGCAACTCAGTACTGATGTTACATGTTTATTTGTGTTCTAAAAATATTAGCAACCCCTCTGACAACTTCTGTGAGAAGCCTTTATAACATCACAAAATGCTTGAACATCTGCTAAAATGGATGATAAAATTGTCACTGGCCATGTATTAACAGGTGCTGTAAAAGAAATCCATGATCAATCAAAGTTCCCTCTAGGAATGACTGCTTATATTGTCAGGACCTGCTGTATAGCAGCAGTGCATATTGGGAGTAAAAAAAAAAGTAGATGAAGTGAGTGTGGTAGGGTGAAGAAAAGTAGGAGGGATGTTGTGTGTTGCTTCTAATAATGGGGAACAGCAATCTTGATTGCTGAGCAGGAAATTTACAGTAATTCTCAATCCTATGAGTGATTTTAGATACAACAATGGTTATACTAAGAATTGGCTGAAAGTACATTTTGTTGAATTCTGTGTAGTATGCATGTAGTTAATTCATGGTGTGTGACTCATCCACTTAGCATACATTCTGAAAAATGCATGTAAAAATGAAGGTGGTACAAAGTGTTCTGAAAATATTCAGGAAACAAAATAAACAAATCATATTTTTGTTAAAGACCAGAGAAAGGAAGATCCTGTCTTAGAAAACCCACAATTCAAACATAACCCCTTTTTGTCTTTTTTGAATATAGTACATCATTTATTTATAAGGCTGGTGTACTACCAAATAACCTTCTATTGTTCTGTCCTCAAAACAACCTGAAAGGAAATGTCCCATAGAAAGTGTGCCAAAAGCCACACAATAAAACTTCACATTTCCTCATCAAATCTCCTCTGCTTTTGACCTATTGCCTTCTTCCTTTTACAGTCGTCAGCTGTCTTGATAACTGTAATGTTGAATCATAGTTATTTCCTTTCTAAACAAAATTTGCCCAGCAAATTTACCTAATCAGAAAAATATAGAATATAGAAAAATATAGAAAAATATAGAATTCAATGATCAGTTGTAAAAAAAAAATATGTTTCTTCCCACATCATCAACCTGCACCTTTTTGACATCACCATGGTTGGTTCTTCCTCCTTGTCCACCTACTCCAGCCTTGATGAAACATTAACATGTGAGAAAATTACTGGTCTGAAAATTGCAATCCCTTTGGACAATTGTACCTTTTATTTTGTTATATAATTGTGATATTTCAAGAGAGGCCTTAAAGGGTTTTATTGGCACAGTCTTTTTATAGACTCAGTTAAAAGATCCCAAAATACCCATTTCGATTCTCGGATGACTCTTTGGAAAGAACACTCAGGACAAAATAATTCTTACAGTATGGTAAGTGAAAGTGTGTTTAGCACGGAAGATTACTTCAGGGATCTCAAATGGTACCACACTCAGGTTGGCATGTTAGTTAATTTCCATAACTTTCCATGAGTCATTATGCTCATGCTTTATACTATGGCTACATTATAATACATCTTTGGATTTATCTAGGAAGAGATGAAATATTTTATTTTTTCCATTTAACAATGTATACATCCAAACTCATAGCATTCCATTTTATTCAATGCTTGTGATATAGACATGTACTATAAGTTTGATCATATGCATGTTCATCCATCGATCCCAGCTTTTTAAAAGAAGTGTTTTCATATTTTATATCAGCTTATGTGTTCAAGAATCAACACTGACTTACAGGTCAAGTGTTTTTTCTTTCAGGTGATCAATACTTCAGAGTTCACACTTACAGTTGTTGATACAGAGCCTATTGAGCAGATTGAGAAAAAATTTAATATGGATAAAAAAATCTGAGGGGTGAATTAAAATACATTGCATGTGACAAAAAGGAACTTCCTTCAGTTTATATTTTCTGTTTAGAGAGTTGAAATTGGTGGATGGTCAACCAAACAAAGAATTTTTAAAAATAGAAATGCTTTAATAGTTCTAACAGAAGTGTTTTCATTGTCTTAGTAAAGTTTAAAATATCTGAATGATCGCCAACAATGATATCAGAAGAGTGTCAAACTGAAGTTTAGTTATCCTTAAAGTGTTAAAGCAGCAATAGAATGACTTCGTTGCAGTGCAGAGTTAAATCACAAGCTATCTGAGTGCAGAAATGTTGCTTTTGAATTGGAATTTCTTATAAGTATAGTATGTCACAGAAGTGAGTACACCCCCTCACATTTTGTAAATATTTAAGTATATATTTTCATGTGACAACACTGAAGAAATGACACTTGGCTACAATGTAAAGTAGTGAGTATACAGCTTGTATAACAGTGTAAATGTGCTGTCCCCTCAAAATAACGCAACACACAGCCATTAATGTCTAAACTGCTGGCAACAAAAGTGAATACATCCCTAAGCAATAATGTCCAAATGGGGCCCAAAGTGTCAATATTTTGTGTGGCCACCATTATTTTCCAGCACTACCTTAACCCTCTTGGGCATAGAGTTCACCAGAGCTTCACAGGTTGAAGTATAGGTAACAGCAAGATGTATAACGATTAAGGAAGATAATAATTATAACTTG
>QLTV01003479.1:2597556-2627946 GCA_003457575.1 Thermophis baileyi
TGTTGAACTTCCAGTGACCAGTATGAGAGAGAGAGAGAGAGAGATAACACCAAATTTAACACACCTGCTCCCCCTTCACACCTGAGACCTTGTACCACTAACGAGTCACATGACACCAGGGAGGGAAAACAGCTACTTGGGCCCCATTTGGCCATTATCACTTAGGGGTGTACTCACTTTTGTTGCCGGCAGTTCAGACCTTAATGGCTGTGTGTTGTGTTATTTTGAGGGGACAGCACATTTACACTGTTATACAAGCTGTATACTCACTACTTTACATTGTAGCCAAGTGTCATTTCTTCAGTGTTGTCACATGAAAAGATATACTTAAACATTTACAAAATGTGAGGGGGTGTACTCACTTCTGTGACATACTGTATATAAAGAAAGAAAGTGCATTTAATTTTGAGGACAATTCACTTTCAGGATGAGGCGTTTGAAATTTTGGGAACATGCCACGGACGCTGTTCAGAATGTCTTCCATGGCAGGTATGACTGGTCACAACCACCAAAAGACAATGTAGTTTTCTGCCACCATCTTGAGCCTCCCAGAGTACTTCCAATTTATCTTTAAAGAAGCAGCCATCTACCATTTTTATTTTTTAAGAATGCCTTGGGTGACTGTGTGCATATTGATGGGAATAATGATTGGCATTGGCTGGATGTTGGTTGGAGCTAAGTCAATTTATGCATATCTGCCTCAATATATTTTTAATCACTAAAAAATCATTTTGTAGACTTTGTGCCCGTTTACTCATAAGAGCTTTTAAATATAATTAGGTTGGCAGCATCTAGGAAATCCTTGGAGGATGCTTTTTTGTCAACTGATTCAACTGATACTTTTTAATGGATCACTAGCATCTGTCTTCCAATTTATGAATTAGTCACAGTACTAATAATTAAGGCTCTAGAATGGATAAATAATGTTTTTTAAATGTTTTTCCAAAATGTAGTGACGTGTACACCTACCAAGTGATGGTAAACCCACTTTGTGTTCATTGCCTCCTAATAGTTTGGTAACACATCTTGCAAAACATACTGAACAATTCTTAGAATTAAATCTGAAGTGGCATTTTCTCTTAATAGTTTCTTGAATTGGCATAGTAACTGTTTGTTTCTGCCATAATTGCTTTTCTAGCTTATATGTGTATAGATAAATGGGTTTTCAGATTTTGACTGTTTCCTTTGTGGATTTGTTTCTGATTTCATGATTTCTGATTTTAGCTGAAAATCACCCAAACGTTTTAAGAGGCAATGGCTGTAGTAGTGATACTCACAGAAACTACTTCTAGGTTACTAGAGCAGAAATTGTTCCTGCTTTAAGGCCTTCTATCAAGTCCAGAGCAAGGAGAGAAGTGAGGAGGATATAATCACAGCTCCATGTCCTGTTTAATAGACTCCTAAAAAGATTAGGAGAGATCATAGGGAGATATACAAATTCCACAGCTCACTGGGCTAACAAAAGAGTACTGGTATTCCTTGCATCTTGGGAAATTGCTTATTGGTCTACATCATAAGCACCACTACCATAGATAATGCAAGATAATTAGCAGCTCTCTTTGTGCTAAAGGTGTGTGTTTTTTCCTTTGTAGACTATAAACCACTACTCTTCTGCCAGATAAACAAAACAATAAATGTTCAAAAACAATAAACCTTTGGGATTTTGAAACATGACTAGAGCAATTTGCATTATGAATAGTAATTAATTGAACATTTTTTAAAAAATAGTTTTTTGTCCCAAAGCCTAAAGACTGAAAAGGAATAATCCTAGATCCAGTGCAAAGAAGAGCAACTAAGATGATTAAAGGCCTGGAGACTAAAACATATGAAGAACGGTTGAAGGATTTGGGTTTGGCTAGTCTAGAGAAAAGCAGGACTATGAGTGACATGATAGCAGTATTCCAGTATTTGAGAGGCTGCCACAAAAGAAGAGAGGGTCAATTTATTTTCCAAAGCACCAGAAGGCAGGACAAGAAACAAAGGATGGAAACTAATCAAGGAGAGAAACAACCTGCAATTGAGGAGAAACTTCCTAACAATGAGGACAATTAACCAATGGAACAGCTTACCTTCAGACATTGTGGGTGCTTCATCACTGGCTTCATCATTTTTAAGAAGAGACTGGACAGTCACTTGTCTGAAATGGTATAGGGTCTCCTGCTTGAGCAGGGGGCTGGACTAGAAGACTTCCAAGGTCCCTTCCAGCTCTATTCTGATTCTGATTAGATCAAATGAACTGGGAGAAGTGCTGTAGTTCCGTTCTCTATATATACACTTATAAAAGAGATGCTAAAAGCATAATGTAACAAGAAAGGACTTCATACTGCCATGCTGAATTGGGTAGTAATTTTATTATTTGGCATGCTTTTATGAGCTACACTGGAAGGTCTGCTAAAAAGTAATATGCAAATAATTAAACTGTTTCTTGTTCAGCACTTTCTGGCAGTAAGCAGACAGCTAACAATGATTAGCAGTCTGAAATGAATCAAGATTTGGGAACCTAAGCCATGGTTAGGATGGAACAGAACATCAAGCCAGAAGATTGGACCACAGAACAAGTCGAAGGTCATGAACAAAGAAAAACCAAGGATTGGAACATACCAGAGGTCAGAAAGAGTTCATTGCTCAAACAAGGTTTAGATAGAACAGGAAGCTCCTGAAACTTCTTCCAGTTCAAACAGCAAGGCTATTTTATCCATAAGATTATGCATGCAATGTGGTTGGGTACTTTATTTCTGAATCAGTGTTTCTTAATCTTGGCAATTTTAAGCTGCAATGGTTAGCTGGCGAATTCTGAGAGTTGAAGTCCAGACAGCTTAAAAATTGCTGAAGTTGAGAAATACTGTTCTGGATTATCATTGTGTTGTTTTTCACTGTTGCTGTTACTCTGTTGCTGGTAAATAATGGCAGATGTAACTCACACAGGGAAGTCTTTGAACACATTCTAGGCATGGTGCTTATTATTAATCTCTATGGAAATCTCAATCTGTTTAAACAAACCTCCTTGCATTGCAAAACACTGATATTTTAACTTGCAGAGAATGATTGTGTTTGTAATTAGAGAAATTGCCAAAGTCATGAATTGTGGCAAAAGTGGAGCTACAGACATTCCACAAACTTCCCTGAAAGCCTTTTTTTTTTTTTCCAGCCGCTTCAGCGGTAGGCCCTCAGGGGCCTAAATAGCTATACATATTTCTTGCCTCCATTACCACCAAATTGAATGTACTTATGTCTACATATCTGATGCAAATTTTAAAAATAATAAACAGGAATAGCGTACCTGCCCAGAGTGGAAAAACTTATAATATTTGCACCTATTCAGTGAACAATTTCTAGGTTCCTTCTTTATTGTTAAACTTGACTTGACCTGGATTCTTTTCAAATAAATGATTGCCCTCTTTTTTTTAATGCTATTTTAAGAGCCACGCTGGTGCAGTGGTTAGAGTGCAGTACTGCAGGCTTCTTCTGCTGACTGCCGGCTGCCTGCAATTTGGCAGTTCAAATCTCACCAGGCTCAAGGTTGATTCAGCCTTCCATCCTTCCGAGGTGGGTAAAATGAGGACCCAAATTGTTGGGGGCAATATGCTGACTCTGTAAACCGCTTAGAGACGGATGTAAAGCACTGTAAAGCGGTATATAAGTCTTAAGTGCTATTGCTAGTGCTAATGCTGAATGAACCATCTTAAAATAGGACATTTTATCAACAAATGTTTTATATCTTGTTTCCCAAAATTCCCTGCTCAAATCTTTTTTTTTTAAAGTAAAATCAAGGAGAAAACTTTCAGATAAAAAAATAGAATTGGCCCCAGTACACATTTACAAAAACATAGAAGTATTTGTTGGATCCTGGTGATTCTTATTTAATTATACTCCATATTGTTATTCTTCAAATATTCCAAAAGATGCTTCCAAAAGTATTCCCCAAAACGTGTATTGTTTTACTAACGAACTTATTTGTCTGCTTCCATTTTTCTTGACTCACAGACTTAGATGTTTTTTTAAAAAATTATTAATTTAATATTTTTATTTCTGCACATTTGGAATTTATCAATAGAGTTTATAAAATATAGAGATAAATAAATGCCTGATCTGGTTTGCATCACTGATTCCATCTATGCATAGTGTTTACAGTATTTGACAACAACAACTTTGAATGTTTTGTTCACATGCCATCTATCACTGTCGGGCTGCGGTATCTCCTGATCCATTCCAGATGGAGATGCTGCTGAAACTCCATGCAGATCTTGTGCATATGCAGAGTAAAGGGATGGAAACGTGAGAAAGTCCTGCTATGCTACAAAATACATTCCCAGATATAATGAATTATGTGTCACATGCAACCTACAGATCTGCTGCTTCAAAGCATGAACATGGCCAAGTTAATCATTAATCACGTTTATAACAAAACATATGTAACCAATAGAAACAAAGATGTGACTGTTGATGCTCAAGTACCAGAATGAATTTTAAAATGTATGCAAAACTTTCTAGAGCAATTCTCCAGTGCTATCTTTAGTAAATGATATTGCCACATGATCCTACAATCCTGTAATTAGTTACCTAGAAGTGAGTCCTACTATTATGTTTGTTCATTGTTTTTTTTTTTTAATTCAATCCTGATTGGATATTGTTTCTCAGGCAGTGAATCACCTTGTCTTTTTACTGTGGTGGGTGTGTATGCGTTTGTGTGTGTGTGTGTGTGAGAGAGAGAGAGAGAGAGATAAAAAGATTCTATCTGTATTTACTGTGCCTGTATAAAAGATAAAGTAATAAATGAGAGTTTTTCTTCTGCATTGTATCCAGTCTCTTAGAGATGTCCCAGATTACGATCACACATGCACACACACACAAACAGTTAGGTTCATTTAAAAACCTCATGTGCAGGATGAAATTTTTGAAACATTAATATATTCACAAAGGCCTAGGAAAATAAAAACCTCTTTGCCTGACATTGGAAAGATAATAACATAGATACCAGGATACCAGGCAAATCTCCCGAGGAAGGCCTTCTAGATCCAGGTGAGATTACTAAGAAGATATTTATTACAGATCAGGATGGGAAAGCATTCAGAATTGCATTCAAGAGGATGACCTTAGTATATGGACAACAATAGATTGAAGAGCTAGCCCTTTAAATACATGATCTGAAACCACTAGAAATATTAGGTTTTTTAACTACAAAAAGATCAAGCTGGGAAAATCATGTATATTGGCTTATTATGAAACTGACGTTTTTAGTTCATCTTCAAGTTCATTTATAATGAAGTAGAGAAATCTAGAGAAGTTACCAGGACATGGATTGCTGATCTGAGGCTATAGCTAATATATCAATATCTTTTCCAAGTTATTTTGATATCTGCATTTTCTTTCTCAAAAAATTGTTCCATTTGCAGGATCATCTAACATGCAGACAACTCTTCTTCATCACCACATCTCCTGAAGTTCTGGCTTTAATGCTTGTGCCCATTACAGTTTTCATTCATTTGCATATTAATTGAAGAGGACACATTAATGAAATATAAATGCCAGGATAATGCTAAAGGTAGGGACATCCGGTGCTCATTGAAAACAAGTTTCACCAGTTGGTTTCCTGGAAGAGGCGTTTAATTTTTACTTCCAAAATTAAACATAATTTCCCCACTAAAATATAGTATTAAAATAGTTTTCTCTCTTCTATGGGTGGGTGTGAATGTGCTTACATAAGTGTTACATTTGAGGGCAAAGTCAAGAGGCTCTTTTGAGCAAAAGGTCCATCATCATCTTCATCCAGCTCTTACCTAGCATGGAGGGGGAAAATTTTCACAGGGCTAATAGCACCTTTGAAGATCGGATTTATCCCACATTATAATATGGATTAAAAGGGTTGCAAATCACTTTCAGGATGTATTGCTGATGGTTCACAGATGCTATTTAAAGAAAAACAATTCAGTAACCTATCCATATTTCACTTCACATCTAGTTAGGCTCTCTGTACTAAAGGGGTGGGGGGGGTTGTAAGCGTGTGCATGTGGGGGGTGTACATATGCATGCATACGTACAGAACTGTAACATGGTACTGGGTGTGTTGCTATCCTAAGAACAATAATAATACTTAGACTTCAGTAACCAAGAGCCAATAACCCATGAAAAGGCTAATTAAGCAAGAGCGGGGGAGGGGGATTAATTAAAGCTCAATCCAGCCTTTCTTTTCCCTTCAGTGGGATTAATCTTTAATGGTCATATGCTTCTCTCCTGCACTCCACTAGTTATATGAGCGTAGCCATCTATCAAAGGACAGTTTGACATTTTCTCATGGCCAAGGGATTCAATGTGTTGTTTGTTACCAGCATGCTCCTGGATACATCAAGCCCAGCTCTTGGCTTTGAGGAAGGAGAGTTATTCTAAACCACTTACTCATTTGCTCATATGCTGAATTCATGCAGGGAGAGTCTTTTGGCACAATATTTTATTTCTGACACATGCCTTTTTTTCTCATGCCCAGTATTGAAAACAGAAGGTATACCATTCTAAAAAAGCCCACTCCATTCTCCCTCTCCCCGAAAGCTAATACCAAACATAACAGTAAATGAACTTTTTCAAAAGGTTAGATTTGCTTTCATATAAAACATTTTTCTTGCAGGAAATGGAGGCAGAATGTTAAACTGAAAACTTAAAAGGAATCGTGCATGGGCTCCAAGGACTATATTATTATTTAAAACAAAATAAAAGCAAAAGCTAATGGAAGTTTAAAAAACAAAATAGACTTGGAACTTTATTAGGATAACAGGATAAACAGTCCAAGACAGAAGTTTTTACTCCTTTGTTAGTAATTCTAAAATGCAGTGCTATCTTTCCTATTTTAAATGGGATTAAAAAAGCTATTTATTAAATTCCCAAGTCCCAGTGACTGGGGGGGAGGGGGGTTTACACATTGTTAAAAACATTTAAAAACAAAAAATGAATAAAGAGCAAAGATGGCAAAAAAAATGAAAAAAAGTACACCTCTTGGTCAACTTTCATAATTATATCTGTACAATTCTGGAGAGTAGTGTCCAGAAAGGTTTGGTTAATGGGGTTCAGCTGAACTTCTAAGTAAATTTTGAGATAATTTTGCATGAAATTGAAGGTGAAATCAGAGGTGGGTTCCTCCCGGTTTGGACCAGTTGGCCCAAACTGGTAGCGACCCGCTGGTGACATCACAGTGACATCACAGATCCGGTTCGGTCAGTGCCAGTCCGTGGGCGCCGCCATCTTTTTTGGGGGGGAATTTTTTTGGAATTTTTTATTTTATTTTATTTTATTTGAATTTTTTCCGGGTTTTTTTTTCTTCTGCACATGCGCAGAAGCCGAGTTTCCAGCACTGCGCATGTGTCGCCATCTTGTTTTTGGCTTTTTGGGGGGGGGGGATTTTTCAGATTTTTCGGCACTGCGTATGTGCGTGCGTGTGAAGAAGCGAACCGGCAGCTGGGTAAATTAGAACCCACCCCTGGGTGAAATATATTGTGTGCACATTGTGTGTCCTGACCGAGGATCATCAGTGAACTTTGGACATCAGGAATTTTTGCTCCTAAAGTGCACCTGGTGAGATCTGGGGTGGCAGGAGCAGGAGCAGGTTGAGAGAACTAAGCCCCACAATTGCTTACCATCTATAGTCAAACTAGGCTGTTGTTGCTGCATCTGTCCCATTCAACTCTTCTCCATCTGTGTCCACTTCCTCTGCGCTGTGTGGAGTGAACTAACCTCAATGTGATCTGCGCTTTGCTCCAGATTGCATCTGTGCAGAGGCCAGGGAGTAGAGGGGGAGCAAATGGTAGATGAGAGTGGATGGGTATGGACGGATGGTTGCCCACAGCTATATTTTAGCCTAGGTTGCCAGGGGTCTGAAGGCAAGAACAGGTCATCACTGTACAATTTAGAGCAAGGGTGACAGCAAGGATGGTTGGATGTCTTATGGCTTAGAGAGGATGGGAGGAGTGGAAGTCAAGGGGGGAAGACAGGAAGTTCCATCTAGATTGTGAAAATATAGGAGCACAGGAAGATATACAGTAGTAGCAAGTTAAATCTACTGATGGGAATGGTGGACTCAGTGGCTAAGACCTGTCCTACTCTTCAGTTCTCAATATTCATCCCCAGGGCCAGATCATTGGATTCATGGCATCCTTGAGCTCCAGCTACTTGTTGTGGCCTGCCAGCTGCCAGTGGAGCTGGCGGCAGACTTGGACGATGAGGAGGTTGGGGAGGAACTTGGGCCAGTTCTAGAGTCTAGGGTAGGCTCTGATGGATGCTCTGTGTCAGACACAGAGATAGAGCCAGGGCCGTCCGACATTTCCCAGCTACTGGAGAGGCAGCTGCCTTTGGAGGCTGATATGAGGAGGAAGAACAGCTGGGACCTGTTCCAGATGCACGTATGCACAGAGCAGTTAGGAGAGGTGAACAACAGAGGACAAGGAGTTGACTCAGGAAGCAAAGCACACATGGACGCTGAATAGCCCCTCCCTGGCTGGGGAATAAATAGAAGGAAAGGGGAGTGGTTGTCGTAGGAGACAACAGTTCGTATTTCTGAAGATTTTGCTCATTGTGTTTCATGCCACAAAGACTGCATGCCAGAACTTATCGCAAGGAACTGATAAGGTCTGTTACTGCAGTTAACTCCTTGAAGGACTATTGCCTGGACTTTTCAGTGGGTGAATGCAATTAATTCACAAGAGGTAAATAAAGGTGTTTTTCGTGACCAGGAGTCTGTTTCTTGCTTCTGCTAAGGCTGGGTCAGAACACTACTGTTATTGAATATCAGGTTGGCAGCCATCCTTCTATGTACAACTAAGACCTGGGTAGACCTAGAGTTTCTCCCTTTGGAGATATGACCACCACAGTTTCAGATATGGCACCTATCACAAACCCAGGATGGGGATGGAGAGGTAGATCAGCAGTTATCATCTATAAAATCTTAATGGCTTTCTGAGGCTCTCTGATACGTATCAGGTATTGCACTTTAGATCCCATTGTTATGTCTTAGAAGTTGTGATATAATTTAGGAACATAAAACATCACCATCACTTTGACACAACATCACATTATCACAACAGTCATTTTGCCATGGTCAGATAACACTGTCTGTATTTAATTGTGCCTACAAAGGGGGGGGGTACTGTGATGGACTATAGCAGGGGTGTCAAACTCAAGGCCCACAGGCCAGATATGGCCCACGGGTGCTTAGATCTGGCCTGCAGGGCTGCCCTGGAAACAGCAAAGGACCGGCCTGCAGTGTCTCTGCCAGTGAAAATGGACCTCGTGGGGGCCGCACGCAGCTCCCTGGATCCTGTTTTCAGCCATGATGACCTCCTGCAGCACTCTGCCAGCGAAAACAGAGCTCAGGGGGCTGTGTGCGGCCCCCTGGGCCCTGTTTTTGGCCATGATGGCCTCCTGAAGCCCTCTGCCAGTGAAAATAGCCCCCATTTTTGCTGGCAGAGGGCGCGCATCCTCCCCCCGGGCTCCATTTTCACTGGCAGAGGGCTAGGAAAACAAAGTAAAAACAAAAGAAAAGGAGAAATGTTTCCCCTTTTGCATTTGAGCATGCAAGAAGGGACAGGAAAGGAGAAAGGGAAAGAGGAAAGACAAAGAAAAAGAAGGGAAGATGGGAAGAGAGTAAGGAAGGAAAAATAAGGAAAGAGGGGAAGGAAGAAGAAAGGAGAATGAAGAGGTAAGGAAAAAGAAGAAAAGGAAGGAAGGAAGGAAGGAAGGAAGGAAGGAAGGAAGGAAGGAAGGGAGGATAGATAGATAGATAGATAGATAGATAGATAGATAGATAGATAGATAGATAGATAGATAGATAGATAGGTAGGGAGGGAGGGAGGCAGGCAGGCAGGCAGGCAGGCAGGAAGGAAGGAAGGAAGGAAGGAAGGAAGGAAGGAAGGAAGGAAGGAAGGAAGGAAGGAAGGAAGGAAGGAAGGAAGGAAGGAAGGAAGGAAGGAAGGAGATTATAATGAGAGTTAGGGAGGGTCTGATGGAAGTCCTGCCTTAGCATTTGGCCACCACAGGTGCCCCCAACAGGAGTGACATCGAGCTGGCCATGCCCATCCTGGTTATGCCTACCCCAGCCCCTGAGGTCAAACACAACCCTGATGCAGCCCTCAATGAAATCGAGTTTGATACCCCTGGACTATAGTGAAGTGGCAGTTTCCTAGGAAAGAGAAACTACATATTCAAGTGTACAGAATATGCTTATGTTATTAAAATATCCTTGCTGGTTATCAGATCATCTTCTTCATAATCTATCTGGATCTTCTTAAACCATTGGAAAGATACCCTGTGACCTATGATTAATAACCTACTTCAGGGGAACTAGATAGCATGACAGGTAAATGAATCCATTCTTGACATAAAAAACTATACTGAAATGCTAGATGCATATAACAAGCTAAACCCTAAATTCAGGTGAGAAATCTTAATTCCTGGGTTCACATAGCTTGCTATGCCCAGAAATAAATTATATTTTATTATTGTTGCAACAATGGTTGGGTTCCTTCCAAAAAGCTGAACTACAAATTATTCAATCTTATTTCAGCTCAATCTGGCATGATGTGCCAGTGCAAATAAAGAATGCACATCAAGGTTCTTTATTGGATTGAAGGAAGGTATGTAGTGGAGCACCAGGGATACTGATTCTGGGCTCAGCACTATTCAGTATTTTTTATTGAAACCTTGAGGAACAAAGTGGATGGAATGCTTTTCACATTACCGGATGAGATAAAATAGGTTGCGCTAGCCAATAATCAGCAAGATGAGGAAACAACAAAATGATTGGAAAAGATTAAAGATATGAGTTGTAAATAACAGAATGAAATTTAACAGAGATAAATGTTCTTCATCTGGGAAAAGAAATCAATTGTACAAGTGTAGGATATTAATATCTGGTTTGTTATCGTGCTTGTGAGAAGGATTTTGGAATTATAGTTGATCACAAACTGAATATGAGTTCGTAATCTAGTATAGATGCAGAAAAACCAAATGTTATTTTAAGTTGCATCAATGAGAGTTAGGGAGGGTATAATCCCACTCTTCATTATTGTTTGGATCTATCTTCTTGAGTGAACTTACTGCAATATGACAGTATCCTTAAAATATCTGAAAGGCCACAGCTTATTTTCTATCACTCCAGCGTGCCAGTTTCAAATGAATATTACAAAACCTTCTTAACCATAAGGCAGCTTTGGAATTGGAAGCCAATGGTGGTTTTTCTCCCCCCAAAACATCTTCAAGTAGAATTTTAATAGACATTTGTTGGTGATTCTTTAAACTGGATTAATTTGGAGTCTGCTCAATGATCCAAGTAAGTGGAGGTTTCAGACTGATGGGCAATTCTACAATACCTAGGACAGTGCCTGAAAGGCCATAGGAAAATGAGGACCATTCTTTCTGTATGGAGGCAGCATGATTTTCATTAGCCATCAACCAGATGCTTCAGTGCTGCAGGTTTCCAAGGAGAGATAACTTGATTCCACAACATGTAATATATGATGATGTTGATGTCATCCATTTTATCGTGTCCGACTCTTAGCGATTCTATGGGCCAAGTCTCTCCACATCATGAAATATATATTGTACTACAGGTAATATTGTGTTAGATATGGAGGTTTAATTTAGTTATTGTGGCTAACAGAGTAGGATTTGGTATAGAAAAATCAGATAACATCTAAGCAAATGAATGAACTCAGGGAGAAGTAATTTCAGAAAGCCAATTCATAACATTGCAATTCATTATTAGTTAGCTTCCAGATTATATTAAACATTAAATATAAGATTATGTTAAACCAACAGTTAGTTGGTTACAGCTATATTTTTTAATATCAAGGTAATACTTTTAGAAAAACTAATCCCCAAATGACAATATTGTTGCCCCAACTTTATAGACCAAGAAATAAAAGGGTGAGGATGATAGAAAAGCCCAGTGATTGCCACAATGCAATTTCAGAAACATAGAAAATTAGATTTCAGAATGAAAAGAGAATGTTTTTCTTGCACAGCTCATGAGATCTCATATACGTATGGGATGTGCGTGGGAGGAAATCATGTTACAAGTTACAAACAGTAAATTTGTCTAACAGACATTTCTTCACTGATCCATTAGATATCTCTATAAAGTCCATGGCAGGATCTGAGTACACTAGTTCAAAATAAACTCAGTAGCTTTCTAAACCCTATGAACACAGGTAAGAAGGAATCTTCCCCATTATTGGAAGTATATTGTATATGAGGGGTCCTTGGTGCTGCTCTCTGAACTTGGTTCTTTTCTTACAGACGTTTCATTACTAGGTAACATCATCAGTGCACTGGCCCATAAACCATCAGAATAGTTTGGATAATAAAACATCTACAAGAAAACAACCAAGCTCAGAGAGCACCAAGGACCGCTCATTTCAACCCTGAGCTACAAATATTCTCCTTTATTATATTGTATATATTTGAATTAGTTATTTCTAAATGTGCACTTACATATTTGCATAAAAAGTATGCAATATTACTGAGGAATACTTTTTTGCCCTCTTTTATTGAGAGGAAAATTTTAAGCAGTCCTCAAACACATAAAAAAATGCTTTTAAAATGTTGAAATTAATCCAGAGGAAACTTGCAATAACTCTCTGGGACCAGGGGTGAAATTCAGCAGGTTCTGACAGGTTCTGGAGAACTGGTAGCAAAAAAATTTGAGTAGTTCGGAGAACCGGCAAATATCACCTCTGGCTGGCCCCAGAGTGGGGTGGGAATGGAGATTTTGCAATATCCTTTCCCCAGGAATGGGGAGGGAATGGGGATTTTGCAGTATCCTTCCCCTGGAGTGGGGTGGGAATGGAGATTTTGCAATATCTTTTCCCCAGGAATGGGGAGGGAATGGGGATTTTGCAGTATCCTTCCCCTGGAGTGGGGTGGGAATGGAGATTTTGCAGTATCCTTCCCCTGCCATGCCCACCAAGCCATGCCCACAGAACCGATAGGGAAAAATTTTGAATTTCACCCCTGTATGGGACCCTAGTGTTAGGAGATTGCTCTTGTGGAAAAGAGATGCTGGCTGGTCTTAAATAGTATCTAATTCAGTTTGATCTTGCTTTCTGCCACCCCACTAGTTTGTGTGTTGACACCCTATAAATCAAAAGACCCTTCTATTTTTATGCATTCATTTTGAGTGAGACAAAAAGGGAGTGGGGGAGGGAGGAAAAGACAAGGCAGAGAAGGAAGAGAGGGGAGAAAAACAATCATGGAATCAGACCCTACACAGTGGTGCCAATTCAGGAAATTTGCAAGACGCTTATCTGAATCTACTCTCATGGGCTCCAATTGCCAATTCTACAACTTCATTAGACTAAAAAGAGAAACATGCCCAAACAGTGATTAAAGCCAGATCTTGGCCTGATTTACATTTCACACCCTTTAAATGTCAAGTTTCCAATTTAAAATGTTGTTAATCACTGAATGGGAAATTGACACAAGATTCCAAACATCAGGAGTTTCTCTTTTATATGTTGTTTGAAAAGGCAGCAGCTATTGATCATTAAAAAAAAATGCTATGCTATAAAATTTCAGATTTTCCTGATTAACATTTTCAGTTGCCTCCTCCTGCTTCTATGAATTGTGCTCTGGTTATTTTTCTCCTCCAGCCATGGAAAAAAAATAAATTAAATCAGAAATTTCTATTGGGGAAAAAACTGTGAAGTAGACAATTCATTAAACCAACTTCTGCTGGCAGAAATATTTCTCGAGTAGCAGTGGAAGAACATGTGTACCCAATCCAGAGGACAGAAGGCCTTATAATTGTCAGGATGCTGGAAAAAGTCTTGCTACGGCAACTATTTATTCAGCTTCAAATGGAAGAGATTGGTTCTCACTCAATGGTAGAATATGAGTATCTGCTTTGGGTGTAGGTATTTTTGCCTTCAATTTTCAGCATTTTTAGGCCAGGTGATTAAAACAAAAAGAATTCTGCTTTAACCCTACATAAATCAACTAGTGAGATCAACTTTCCCCATTTTTCAGCCTTTAGCTTTGTCAGGGTAGATCATCATCTTTCACACTATTATTGGGTAGTCACCTTAAGTCAATGTACTGCAGATGAGGTGGTTGTATTACAACATGCTTGGAGCCTGGAGAAGTCTTCTAAAGTCTGGAGAAGACTTTAAAGCCAATAATGCAGAAGAAAATGGACACATTTCTATCTTCCTAAACAGTCCATATTGGAGATTCAGGGTATAGAATATGAACCAGCTTCTTAAGCAAGCTTTGAGTCATTGTATTCCTTCTTTCTCCTCCCATTCCATATATGCCATCCTCGCCATCTGCTCAGGGGTGGGTTTCTCTTACCTTACCTACCAGTTCGGAAGTGCGCACGTCGCATCGGAAGTACTGACCATCTGTGCATGTGCGCATGTGCGCGTGTGCGCGTGTGCGCATGTGTGCATGTGCGCATGTGCGCGTGTGCACGTGTGCGCGTGTGCAGAGGGTTATTTGCCAGCTGCTTTCAAGCAGCGGCAACCGGGGAACCTGTTCGGGGGCGTGGCAAGCCAGCCTTCAGTACCGTGACCAAATTTCCGCCACCGGTATGCGCGAACTGGTCCGCACCGGTAGCAACCCACCACTGCATCTGCTCCATGTCCTTCTGAAACCTATTTGAATCAGATTTCAGGTTTTGTTTTGTTTTGTTTTGTTTTTTTGGAGTTTAGTTTATCTGTGTCTGAGACTGTCTTTTACTATCTTGGACATATCAATAGCAAGTGGCAGCACATTTGGAAAAGTTTCAAGAGGTATGCAAAACCTTTTATTTGGAGGACTACAATACCATTATGTATTTTTTAAAGCATCCGTAGCATTTTTTTTACCGATAATCCCCATTATGCTGGCTCGTAAATTCTGGTCCACACAGATTAAAGTTGGCAAAACTGAAAAATACTGGTCTACACAGATATTTTTTAAGGGCGGAGGGATTTAAGCAGTTGTATTTAAAAAGTCACCATTCATTAAAATGATTTCCTGGCCTTTTGACCCATTTGCAACTCTTTTCTTTGTATTTGTGTGTAAGTTTCCAAATGGGGAAATATATTCGAATGAAAAAAAATTACTATACCCAAGCTAATACCTTTGATCAAAACTAGCATAACTCAACAATATCATATTTGGAGCCTACAGTAGTTATTTTATTACAAAATGCAATTCCATGATTGGGGGAAATGAATCGAAGTATGAAACCTTGTGTTCTTCGTCTTACAACAGTTAACAGCTGTCAAAGCAGAGAATTTGCCTGTAGAAACTGAAGCAAGAGCAAGGGATTACTCCCTACCTTTATATACATATAAACTGGGTAAAACCAGGCTTAATAGCAGTGACTGTGAGAGGGATCTTGGAGCTTAGTGGACAACCAATTAAATATGAGCCAACAGTGTGCAGCGGCAGCCAAAAAAGCCAATGCAATCCTAAATTGCATTAACAGAGGGATACAATCAAGATCAAGTGAGGTATTAATACCACTCTATAAAGCCTTAGTAAGACCACACGTACACCACACTATAAAAAAAGATATTGTGACTCTAGAAAAAGTGCAGAGGAGAGCAACCAGGATGATCAGGAGACTGGAGACTAAAACATACGAAGAGCGGTTGCAGGAACTGGGCATGGATTGTCTAGTGAAGAGAAGGACCAGGGGAGACATCATAGCAGTGTTCCAATATTTGAGGGGCTGCCACAGAGGGGTGGGGGACAACCTGTTTTCCAAAGCACCTGAAGGACAGACAAGGAATAATGGATGGAAACTGATCAAGGAGAGATCCAACCTAGAAATAAGGAGGAACTTTCTGACAGTGAGAACAATCAACCAATGGAACAGCTCGCCCTCGGAAGTTGTGGGAACTTCATCACTTGAGACTTTCAAGAAGAGATTGAACTGCCATTTGTCAGAAATGGTGTAGGGTCTCCTGCTTGAGCAGGGGGTTGGACTAGATGACCTACAAGGTCCCTTCCAACTCTGTTAATCTGTTAATCTATATCATGAACCCCATTCAAATAATATGCATCCCATAATTTGGATACTTTGGAAAAAGTTTTCAGAGCCCAGCATTGTACCTAATTTGTCTGTAAGCATTTAGGATGCCACAAAACTTTTTTTTTCTGCTCCATTTCAGTGTTCTTATTGATTCCAAGGAAATTTTTAGTTATTATTCTAACACAGAAATAAAACTTCATATTGGGTATCTGTGAAAACAAATATTTAAAAAGTGTCAGTAAAGCCACAGAACCTCTGGATAAAGACAAATTGCTTAAAGTAAAAATAAGTCTCAAGAGGAAATAATGTATTTTTCCTGACAAGGTATGTTTCCTTTACCACTGAAAGGGTAGCCTGATATTATTTACTATGAAATATTATCCTTTTGATTTTTATTATGTATACATATTTAAAAACATACAATATCTACACTAGTTAAAAAATATAATTCTACCTTCAAAAAAATATGAGTTTTCATTGAAACCATGAAACTATGTTTTGTCTGTATTACTTTAAGTTTAAGTTTAAGTTCTATCTCAATCTTGGAAAGATGGGCATCTCCCAAATGTGTCAATTTCAACTTCCTTAAATCTCAGCTAGGGCCTTGCTGGTTAGAAACCATAAGTTCTTCCTGCGTAGTTTCACACATGTAAATGCATCTTGTGTATTTATAACCCTGCTTTAGTTAAGGCAAACTGAGTCTTTGTATAAGCAAAAAAACAAGTGGAAATATCACGTCTCCAGCTTACACAAGTTGCTCAGGTGGGGAAAGGAGGGTGGGAATAGGGGAGAATTAATCAAATTATTTGGTTTGTAAATGTTTGTAAGCAGTCTAGGAACATCCAGAGCAATCTTAAGATGGTGTCCAAGGGAGGGGAAATGAGATACTACACTGGAGGCAAGCCTTAAGCAACACTTCTGAAGCCTATGCAAAAATTGTTCTACTGTCAAGCCTTAATATTTCTTGTACATCAATTAGTTCCTTCTTCCACTGCTTTGACTGAACTTTAAAGTGAATAACCTATATCAATTATACAGCTAAGAACTACAATCAAGTGATAACTACAGGCATAACTACCAAACAGATGGTATGCTGTCAGGCTCCACCCATTGCACGATACCATTTGCAATCTTGTGGTGGTGCATTGTAAATTTGCAAGCTTTGTTTTTCCCCCTCAGCCATAAAAAAGGGGGGGGCTTTCCCTTGCATTGGTGCAGTGATGGGGTGGTGATGGGGAAGATAATGTGGTGGAAGAGAAAGCAAGCAAGAGCTATTCCTCTACAGCAGCAGCAGAGAGCAGGGAAGGACAGGCTGTTGTCATTACCAGTGGAGGGATGTGGCTTTTTAAAATCACCGTATTACTCAAAGTACTAGTGTTGCAGCGTGGGTGGAAAATTTATTGTAAAAGTTTCTCACACTTCTTTGCAGAACGTCTCACTCTTAAAGTAAAAATGCTGCAGTATTCCTCCATCCTCAAAATGACAGAAAACTATTATCGGTATGGAAATGCTGTCCCCATTGTTGATTCCCATCTTGCCGTGGTTGCCTCTTTTGTGACTCAAGATTGAAGGGCATTGTTCTAGTTTGACTGTGCCTCCCTCTTCTCCCTCTGGTCCTCAGCCAGCAGGAAGAACCCCCACCTAATAGAGTATGACATTATAGCAGGAATGGGTCAGGTTTGGCTCTAGACCAGGGGTCCCCCAAACTTGGCAACTTTAAGACTTGTGGACTTCAACTCCCAGAATTCTCCAGCCAGCTGGCTGGAGAATTCTGGGAGTTGAAGTCCACAAGTCTTAAAGTTGCTAAGTTTGAAGACCTCTGCTCTAAACTCTTCCTGCTGTATCTAGGTTTCTTTCTGTGCTCCTGCTTTATATCCCATTCTGTCATGACCTAAGCTGGACAGAGTTTTTAAAAAACCAAACAGATTAAATTTAGAACAAACAATGATTTTAATTAAGATTTAGCTCTCTGGGCTTTCCTTTCCTGATATTTATTTATTTAAAAGATTTATATGACTGCCCATTTTGTGAGATACAACTCTGGGTGGCTAAAAGCAATAATAAAAATGCAACAATGAAGCAGTTCAACAAACAAAAACAAACCAGAAAAGAAAAGAAAAAGATGTACTAAAAAATGCTGAATTTGATTCCTTCGTGCTTGTTTTGCAACCATGGGGATGGGAAGTGCTGGGCCTCTCGTTTCGCACTTTCACTATTTCAAGCTCGCAATAAGCCAATGTTTCTCTACCTTGGCAACCTCTTTTCAGTACTCAGAATCGCCCAGTTAGCAATCCATACCTTGGAAAGTAGCCAAGGTTTGGAAATACTGCACTAAACCAATGCAGCTGTAGCATTAAAGCATTCGTTTTATTTTATTTATCAAATAAATTTAGATACTGCCCATCTGTCTCGCAGAATGTCTTTTTTAGTACTGCTGGTTGAGCAGTCTCATGTTGTTACATGATTTGGATGCAGCATTACGATCATAGAGCAGAACATGGCAGATGAACAGTGACCAGACCTGCCTGCATATACTTTACAGCTACTGTTGAATTATAACTTATTTTCTTTGTCTGCCTGAAGAGAAAAGCCATAATACAGCTAAAGCCTATTTCATTCAGTGTCTGGGGAGGAGATGGCAGGAATGTCATGGAGGCTCGGTAGCAAAAAAAATGTTGCCAAGGCATGCTTGTAGCACGGTTAGGTGCAAATAGAATAAGCCTCTTAGCGGCATGCTCACATACAGTACTTATCAGCCGCACCCTCACCTCCCAGCTCCCATCTGGAAGCTGATGGAATGCTATCAAGTGTTCTACTCACAATTTGTCAGGTACCGTGTAACTGCATTTTGGAAACAGTAAGAGGATTGAGGGTGGGGAGGGTTACCTTAAGGTTAGAGTCACTTTTGAACGGATGATCATGCACCAAGGCTCAATAGCACAGAGTTGATTTCATATATCAGAGTTTTCCAAACCTTCTTAGTTCAAGATACCCTTAGTGGTTCCCGAATTATGTGCCATGGCACCCCGGGGCACTGCAGCAAATTCACTAATAGTTCCATTTTTTAAGTAATAAAACATTCTACGGTGTCCCTTTGAGTTCCCTATGGCTCCTCCATTATAGCACAGAGTTTGGGAACCACAGGCATATATGAGCTTGGTCTTTTATACTGTAGATTCCTTTCATTTAGTTTATTGTCTCTGAATTCTGTTTATATTGGTTATTAATTATGATCATTAATGTTTTGATGTTCCTCTCTTATACATGGATTTTAGTGAAGTCGTTGGGCTTTTTCTGTTTAATTTATTGTAGTCTGTTTCTCTGAGCACTATGGCTAAACTTCATTTTGTTGCAAACTGTTATTGTTTCAAATCCAATAAAACACTGTTCCAAACATGTTAGTTTTTCTTTTTAATGAGAGGATGATCTAAAAACAGGAAGCCAATAGTTGTTTTGGTTAAGGGCAAATTTTTGACTGATTTGAATACAATTACATGGGAAATTATTCCTTTGCTATGTTTGGGGGAACTTTCTTAAAGACATTTGAGAAGGCATTGGTAAAATCAGATTTGAAACAGCAGACCAACAGCTGGAAATGGGCAGTGGCAGCTATAAACTGCACTTCTGATAAATGTAGGAATAACAGTGGCAATAAATCACATTCAGATTCTTTTCCTTCATGCTTTAAAAATGCACAACTAGGGTAACTCAGACTATAGACCTAATTAAGAGTTCTGTTAACATGCTGCCTAGCAACCACATGGCATTCAAAGAGTTTGTGCTATGAGTTGTAATGATTTGTCTTCCATGTTCTCCAGGCTGGTCCGGTCTGCTGAACACTTTATTAAAGAACTTTTTAAAACTTTTTTTCTTTTAACCCAAATAAAATTTCCCAAATTCATGTCCAGGAGTATCCAAGGGAAAGCATCAAAAAGTCAGGTTGCAGCCACAGCCAGGCAATCAAAGGTTGTCTCTTTCTTATGTATGTTGTAACACATTTAAAAAGAAGACAGGGCTTCATTCACACAGTCATAGCTGCCATCTTGTCTTTGACGATGCATGCTCCCATCACTAGCTCCCCTCACTCTGTCCATTTACTTAGGTGTTCTGTTAAAAGGAACAGGATAGAACAAGGGTCCCCCAACCCCTGGGCCATGGCCCACTATCAGGAATAAGCAGTTCGGAACCAGGCCACAGAAGTGGCAGGTGAGTTTGCACGCACACATCCCTACATGCACAAGCAGCGGGCAAGTGTGTGCACTCCATTTGCACGAGTGGTGGGTGAACGTGCCCGCCACTCTTGCAAATGGAGGTGTGCGCATGTGCATTCGCATTCAGGCTGCTCTTGTGGGACCATCCCCTCCCCCATCAGTCCACAAAGCCAGATAGGTTGGGGAACCCATCTGGTATACAATGTGATTCTGGGTGTAAAAATAAATTTCTCCTTTTTAAAGAATCTCATATCAGACATAGCCTGTAGAGCCACACTGGGAGTTCTGTAGCATATACAGTTATTAAATTATGGTTGGTTGCACAGTCAGCCAGTTCTTTAGACTGGATTTGGCATTTTTGTCCACCTGTGGAATGACTCAATGAAGGGCTGACAAAGAAACAGAAAAGTTCCTGACAATATTTCCAGAGCTGTGAGTTTGGTGCTCTGCATTGTTCTTCTTCCCTTAGAACTAAGCTGTAACCACTATTAAGAAATGAATTTGTTCTGTTACAAAAAAAAAAACACCTCTAGCTAACCTCATGAAAAAATTATGCAGGTTCTATGGATAAGGGAATGCGCTGTTTTTTCTGTCAGAAACTATTTTTTCTGAATACCATTTCATCCTATAAGCATCTGAGGCCATTTGGATGTGTGCAGTGTTTGGACTTGTCATCCGTAAGTAAAAGATATAACTGTGGAAATCAGGTGGGGGGTTTTTTCTTGAAATCAAACTGCCATGTTGTGGTTCACCACATGGGTCAACCACATGTACAAGTCCCAGGAAAATGCTAATATCAAATCTTAACACTTGCACCTGAAAAAATAAAATTCCCGTAACCTATATGATTTTGTTGTATTTCTTTCCTTTTTTAAAAGCACCTGAGTTTATAGCTATGATAAGCCTCTATGATACTGCACATCTTAAGTTATATTGCACTCATAATATCGCAAAGAAAGTTAAAAGACAGGACTTTTTCACACAGGTTCTTCAAACTCCCAGATAAACACCACTCTTGTGATCTCCTGGCGTCATTTGATGGCTGGGCCTTTTTATTTTCAGATGACCTGCAGAGCATCTCATATCACAGTTTAAACCATGTCCTTTTTTCTGCACTAAAAATCTGGATAGTTATTACTTTTTGCTTTTGAATTCTTTTAAATATTTACAATATGAAATAAAAACACAAACAAGACCAAAACTAGAATCAGAAAGCTGAGCTTGGAAGCTAAACAGAATTGGGTCTGATCTGTGGGCTAGACTCAGAAGTAAAAACAAAACCTCAGAAAAATGCAATGGCAAACAATGCTTGTATTATTGCCAAGAAAATTATATGCTAGGTCCCAGAAGTAACCAAGTTTGAATGCCATTATTTGCAGCTTTGTCCTCTAGTTTAATCGGAATAGAGTTGGAAGGAACCTTAGGGGGTCTTCTAGTCCAACCCCCTGCTCAAGCAGGAGATCCTATACCCTTTCAGATAGGTGGCTGTCCAGTCTTTTCTTAAAAACCTCTAATGATGAATCACCTACAACTTCTGAAGGCAAGCTGTTTCACTGGTTAATTGTCCTCAATATTAAGAAGTTTCTCTTAAGTTCTAGGTTGCTTCTCTCCTTGATCAGTTTCCATCCATTGTTTCTTGTCTTGCCTTCTGGTGCTTTGGAAAATAAGTTGACCCCCTCTTCTTTTGTGGCAGCCTCTCAAATACTGGAATACTGCTATCATGTCACTCCTGGTCCTTCTTTTCTCTAGACTAGCCATACCCAATTCCTGCAACTGTTCTTCATATGTTTTTGTCTCCAGGCTATGAATCATCTTAATTCCTCTTCTTTGCACTTTTTCCAAAGTCTCAACATCTTTTTTGTAATGTGGTGACCAAAACTGGATGCAGTATTCCAGATGTGGTCTTAGTAAGGATTTATAAAGAGTACTAATACTTCACGTGATTTTGATTCTATGCCACTGTTTATACACCTGACGATTGTATTAGCTTTTTTGGCTGCTGCCGCACACTGCTGGCTCATGTTTAAGTGATTGTCCACTAGGACTCCAAGATCCTTCTCACAGGTAGGTAGCTCTGAAAATGACAGCACACAAATTTCAAAGTATTTTGAAGAAATTAGAGAATGAAAACAGTGGCAATGTAGATGTACCCCAATATCTATCTCTATCTGTCTCTCTCTCTCTCTCTCTCTCTCTCTCTCTCTCTCCCTCTCTCTTTCTCCCTCTCCTCCACGCGCACCTGACACACACACACACACACACACACACATACACACACACATGAACTAGGAGTAGAGGGAGTGGAGAATAGAGAATTTAAGCTTTCTTTTAGTTTTTTATTTGAGAAATTAACTTGAAATTTAAAACAAGTGTTTTTGTCTTTCCCTCATAAGAAAATTATACTGACGCTCCTATTCAGGAAAACAATTTTAGCACATTTATATCACATTTTTGAAATTATTTTACAAATCCTAACAGAGGTGTGCACAGGACTATGGTCAAAAAAGTTAAGATGGCAATTATGATGATACAAAGTTCTGCCTGTTTTTTATGTGCATTTTATACTCTCCCATACATCCCTGAATCCTAAAATTGGGATGGAAATCAGCATTCATTTAATCAAATCATTTTTTGCAGGAAATCTTGGAGACATAGAAGATATTCTATGTTCAGGCATTGTGTGTGATTTGATTCAGAAAAAGTCCATATTCAATTTTTGTTATTGTAAGTTTCAAAAAGATTTAAGACAATGTTGAATTGGTCCAGGTTAATATAACCTCTAACACCACTGGATGACATTGCCAGGTCTCGCTGCTTTAGCAGAGTAAGGAAGATACTCAGAGATGATTCCCACCCTGGTCAGTGTCTCTTCGCACTTCTACCATCGGGCAGAAGACATCGAAGCATAGCCAGCTGAACAAATAGGTTTAAAAATAGTTTCTATCCTTGGGCTGTCAGAGTCTCAAACACAACCACAATCACTCCACGCACATACGGATACGTATGACTAGTTTTTCTTTTTCTTTCTTTTTCTTTTTCCCCCCAATTACTTGCATAGGGATTATTCTTTATGCTATTTATGTTGTTTGTATTTTTTGTCATGGATTGCACCAGTGAGGCTAAAACCAATTTCGTTGTATACACGATGTACAATGACAATAAAGGCTATTATTATTATTAAATTGAAAAATCCAGATGAAGGTAGAATGCAACAGTCATGAGCATTTGTGGTGGAGAATGTAGGGTTGCAATATGACAGTTTTGTGTATTATTATTATTATTATTATTCTTCCAGAAAATGTTGGGGAAAAGTGTCCACGGAAGGTTGTCCTTTCTTTCCCTGACTTCTCTGTATGTGGCAGATTTACTATTCTGATCAAGTTGGCACTGAATGCCTAGAAGCACAAAATATATCTAGATCAGTGTTTGTCAAACCTGGCTACTTTAAGATGTGTGGGCTTCAATTACCAGAATGCTACCTATGGAATTCTGGGAGTTGAAGTCTACACATCTTAAAGTTGCCAGAGTTGAGAAACACTGAATTAGACCCTGACCTGGTCATGCTGCTGAATGTCTTGATTGGTTCGTATTGCCTCTTTCTTCCTCCTGACAGATATATTTTAGACTAAGAATGGAATGACATCTGAGCAGCTGTACTAATCAAAAGCCATTGGATAATTATTTTAATCTTCCCTTTCTTAAAGGATTATTTTTCTTTCAGGAAAAGGGTGAATGAAGTAGAGGGAATGGCTGCTGATTTTGTTTTATTATTTTTACTTCACCCAGTAACCAAAACATTAAAAGTTTTCAAAAACATTTAGAGTTCAATGACTAATTTTTGCCATCTTTTTTATTTTTATTCTTCTTCTTGTCAGAGTTATTAGTTAATGTAATAATGTTTTCATTTTAATTTTTTATTGTCAATGTTATTAATTATTGTATTACACATGTTTAGTGTCTAATTGTAAACTTCCAACTGTTGGTCGAAAAGGAGGCAAGGAAAATGCAATTAATAAATAGGACAGGAAAAATATAAAATATATAACATTCAAAAAATAACATAACATTCAATGTTATAAAATATATAACATTCTTCAGGATAAACACTTAAAAAAATCAAACCAAGTACAAAATTATAAAAAAGCCTATGATGTTTGCAGTTACCAACCAATGGCCACAAATATAGAATTTACTGTCCGTGTGGAAGATTTCCTATTTAGTGAATGTATGATTGAGCTCTTCCTAACTTTGGTCCAGGAAGGAAACCACCAACTTCGTTTTTCACACCGACTTATGCCCCATCACCTGTAACATCAAAAAGGGAAAAGTTCAGGACCTAGTTCACCACATTCTAACATTAGAAGCCTCCAGATGGCTGTTCTTTCAGTTGATTCCTGAGAAGTCAATTGTTTACAAAGAAAAATGAATGTGGTCCCATGATATCATCATCACCTATCTTGGAGGCTTTTGGTTTTTTGTGGCAGACAGAAAGTAGATGACAAACTGTTATATAGTTTGTGAATAATGCGTTCATGTTACTTTTTTGTGTAGCAAAACTTCTAAGTAAAAGCAATATACAGTAGGGAAATTAAGGGGAATTTAATAGGACATTTTCCAAATGCAATGGCAAACCATGTTAGCCCCAAACAATTAAAAGCTTGGGACTAGATAAAAAATTGAAGTGATTTAATATTTCCTTTCAGCTTTTACCAAAACAGGAAGGTGAACATGCTGCTTCTCTGAGCATTTACAATTATGTTCATGCTGTACTATGATGTAATATATGGCATCTGATCCATTCCATATCTTTTTGGCACCCTAAAAGAGGATATGTTGGAAAAAAACAGAAATAATTGTTTTCCAGGAAGTGCATATCTTTTTTTCCTGAAATACCTCAAGATATTTTAAAGGCTCAAATATTAAAAATGTATCGCTGTTACAACTCAATTAGCAATATGTAACATGGCTAATTTTTTTAATTCTTTAATACAAAATTATTTCAAAATCTGAGGGATTCATTTTATATCCCAAAGGTAACACAGTTATATTGGTATAAAGAACAAGTTGTACCAGAATAGAAGAGTGAATTATGGCTACAATGATCAGCAGTATTTTAATTCTTATTTTGCACTGTATTGCCTAATGTTCTATATTATATAATATCCAATCAAAGCAATCATCAAAGCAATCTTCTGTAAAGAACTTGAGTGATAATCTGATTTTGTCCTGGATAGCTGTCAGATGTGAAAAACCAGGTCCACCCAGTAAAAGTTAAATTTAACTGATTTATTACTAAATGCCTATGCACTGGAGTTTTCTCAACTAACTATCAGCACCTGATTAGAGTTAGAGTCAATGGGAATCAAAGGCGAGTGGACATTGTTTGTGCCTGCATAAGGATTCTAAGATGATCCCTCTTTTTACGCCTCCCCCTGGCTTTGCTATTGCTTCTCCTACAAGAACAGACTAAGTGGTGCATTGGTCAGTCTTACACCAGTAGGGATGAGATATATTTCTATTTTTTTTTCCAATTATAATTGTGCTTTTAAAATTTATATTTGCATGTACTTAGCACATGCATATTTTATTCAGAATTGCTCTCTATTGTGACTACCCTATTTTATATTCACAATAACCCTCAATGCCTGCAAGTAAAAAAAAACCTGCCATGTATCCAGCTTGAAAGCAAGTTGGATTTCTTCTGTTTTATTTATTGATTTAAAAAATAGAAATACTATATTTCTATAAACAGAAATAAAAGAAAAATAAAACACCTCAAAGAATTGGAAACAGTATTCAAATAAGGTGACATTTTCTACAGTTAAAAATGACTTGAATTCTTGAAGGAGAAGATGCAAGTTGGCTTCTCCTTACTCCTAATTGAACCTCTCCATCAATTAATTTTTGTTGTTGTTGTTGTTCATTTGGGGATGTGACAGCATCTGAATTTGTTCAAAGGAGCTCCTCTACCCATGGATGCCTTGCCTACCCTTTATGCATGCCACAATTGTTCCAAGATCAACTTTTACTTTAACAGACTTAAGTAACAAAGCAAGTGTTTGCAAAGAGCCCTCCTTTCTAGATTGTTTATCATTCCTTAGATGCACTTCAAAAAGTACAGCTGCTTAACTCAAAACTACTTGGGAAATCCTATGGTTTACCTGAATCAAAAGCTCTTCAGTTGGCCTAAAGGCATACTTTTAATCTCTCATCATCAGTCTTTATCTACTGTTTGAGAATGTTAATAACTGGCCTGCCTTGAAAGGCTGTAACTATATGTGGAGCAATGAGCTACATAGAACTGCCTTGTAAATATATTATCTGAACAGAAATTTATATAGGATAGATGCCTATATGCACATATTTAATCAGAAAGAGAGAAACGTATAATAATAGATATGAGTATATTTTTATTTATTTATTTTTTGTTTGTTAAATTTATTTGCCGCTTATCTTATAGAGCCGAGGTGGCGCAGTGGTTAGAGTGCAGTACTGCAGGCTACTTCAGCTGACTGTTCAGCAGTTCAGCGGTTCAAATCTCACCGGCTCAAGGTTGACTCAGCCTTCCATCCTTCCAAGGTGGGTAAAATGAGGACCCAGATTGTTGGGGGCAATATGCTGACTCTGTGAACCGCTTAGAGAGTGCTGTAAAGCACTGTAAAGCGGTATATAAGTCTAAGTGCTATTGCTATTGCTATTGCTATCTCACTGTGGGGCTACTCTAGGCAGCTTATAACAATAAAAAGGAAGGAAGGAAAAGAGCGTAAACACAACAGATGTAAAATAATAGAACAAGAAAATGAACAATTACAAAGAACACAATGAGAATAGATCAATATGATAACAAAATATTTATGCATACATTACAAATATACCAAACTACAGCTATTAGGGAGCCGAGGTGGCGCAGTGGTTAGAGTGCAGCACTGCAGGCTACTTCAGCTGACTGCTAGCTGCAGTTCGGCGGTTCAAATCTCACCGGCTCAAGGTTGACTCAGCCTTCCATCCTTCTGAGGTGGGTAAAATGAGGACCCAGATTGTTGGGGGCAATATGCTAACTTTGTAAACCGCTTAGAGAGGGCTGTAAAGCACTATGAAGCGGTATATAAGTCTAAGTGCTATTGCTATTGCTATTATGAAATGCCCTAAAAACATTTTTCTAGTCATTCTGTATTATTCTTGTTTAAATGGCATGTGGTGGGAAAATACTTGTGATTGGCACATTGTTAGAAGGTTGGAAAGTTACAACCTAACCAAAAGGAATGGAGCCAACAGAAAACCTGAATGTGTTAAGTTGAACAGGAAGAAAAAAAAACATACAAAGAAATCCAAGTACTGAAACATTTCCTGTTGAAATGTTTGATAAGAAAAAAGCAAAAAACAAAAAGTGATGTCATTGTGGGAGGTTGTTGTTTTTTTGTTCGTTTTTATGGACTACCAAGTCAGGCAGAACATGTAGATGTAGGTGAGGCCTTTCTATGTCAATCTTTCTATCCTGACATTTGCTGGGTATCTAACTTTGCCAAGAATCAGAGTTCTAACAAATTCTTGTCTTCTCTTGCTGACAATTCATTTGTCAGGAGGAAGAATGAACAATTACCTGGACCTAATCCTCACCAACAGGAAATAATTGACTGAAGATATAAAGGTGATTAGTACCCCAGGGAAAAGAGATAAAGTTATCCTTGCATAAGGATAATCTTATGATTTCCAGGGGAAATACATCAAGGCAAAGTTCCTCACTATATGAGCTATCAGCCAAGTGAAACAAGACTACCACATGAAGTGGTGAGTTCTCATTTGTCAGCAGTTTTCAAACACAGGCTGAATCTTGTCAAAGGTACTTTAATGTATCCTGCTCTAAGCATGAATGGAACTAGATGACTTCTAAGATTGCTTTCAACTATGATTTTATGGCACTCACTTGCCATCATTCTGGGTCTCTTTCAAATTGCTGATTCCAACAAGGTAGACTTTCATCTTTTTTTTTAAAATAAATTTTAATTTTTTCTCTCAACAAACATTACATCATTAATCAATCAGTGTGTCATCTGGGTACAAAATTTTTGTGTCAATATATTTTACATTTACCACCATTTTCTTAATATATATATATAACTCTACTTTTACATTTCAATTTAACTTATCTTCTATTAAAACATTTTCCTTCCCGCTTTATTTAATTTCATATCTCTTTTTGTCTATATTCATTCTCTATCCAATGATAAAAACGCTCCCATATATTATAATACTCCGATTCTTCTTTCCCTTTAATTGCCATTGTTAGTCTATTCATTTCTGCACATTCTAATATTTTCTTAATTATCTCTCCCTTTGTAGGAATTTTTCCCGCTTTCCAATTTTGCACAAACACAATTCTAGCTGCAGTTGTTAATATGTTTCTTTGTCATTTTTTCTAAACACATTTAAATTTGTGCCCAATAATTTCTCACTTCTGCACATGTCCACCACATATGATAATACGATTCCGGTGTCTGGTGGCATTTCCAACATTTAGTTGATTTATCTTTAAACATTTTTGCCAATCTTTCTGGTGACATATGCCATCTATAAAACATTTTATACAAATTCTCTTTATATGCTGTCGCCATTGTTAATTTATAATTTCTTTCCCATAATTGCTGCCATTTATCTAGCTCTATCGTATATCCAAACATTTTTGCCCATGCTATCATTGTTTCTTTTACTTGCTCTTCTTCTAATTTAATACTAAGTAAATAATTATACAGTTTTTTAATCATTCAATCTTCTGTTCCTGTGAGTATTTCATCCAATTCTGTCATCTCCAAATCAAGACCATATAATTTAGCATCTTTTTCATATCTCAACTGTATTTGCAATTGTGTATACCAAGCCATATCAATCCCTTGTTCTTCTAATTCTTGTTTCCCTTTCAATTCCTCCTTCTCTGATAAAATATCTTTATATCTAATGATATTTACCATATTGATCATATTTGGGGGTATTAATGCTTCCATTGTCGAAAGCCATATTGGTATTTTCAAGTAGTGTTTCTCTCTAACTTTGTCCCATACTAGTAATGAAGTATTTCTTACATAATGTCTTTGAAAATAACTATGTATTTTATTCTTCCCATACCATAAAAAAGCATGCCAACCCAGTTGTAAATCATGTCCCTCTAATGTCAATAACCTTGTATTTCTTAGTACAATCCATTTTTTCATCCATGATAATGCTGCTGCCTGATAATTTAATTCCCAGTTTGGAAGTCCAAACCCTCCTCTGAGTCTTGCAAACAACTGAGGTGGCGCAGTGGTTAGAGTGCAGCACTGCAGGCTACTTCAGCTGACTGCTAGCTGCAGTTCGGCGGTTCAAATCTCACCGGCTCAAGGTTGACTCAGCCTTCCATCCTTCTGAGGTGGGTAAAATGAGGACCCAGATTGTTGGGGGCAATATGCTGACTCTGTGAACCGCTTAGAGAGGGCTGTAAAGCACTATGAAGCAGTATATAAGTCTAAGTGCTATTGCTATTGCTATTGCATCTTGTAGCATTAATTCTACAATTAAATATTAATTTAATTAATTAGAATTAAATATTAATTCTCGCTTTTTTGCCTTACCATATAAATTTCATTATTATTTTATTAAGTATTTTTTCTCTAGTTTTATCGGTATCATTTGAAATAAAAACAGCAATCTCGGTAATATATTAGTTATGGCTATTCTACCCATTAATGATTGTTCCATCTCTCCAAGTCTGTCTCAATTTGTCTCCTCAATTTATAGTAATTATCTTCCTTAATCATTGTACATCTTGTTGTTAAACATACTCCTAAATATCTTACCTTTTTAGTAATCTGAATATCTATTTTTTCGTTTCATCATCGTTATTCTCTCCTCTAACGACTTTTTAAATTTCTCTGGTATTTTAGGTAGTTCAGCTTTTTCTAAATATTGTAAATATTTTTCACCAATATTTTTGTTTTATCTTTATTAATTTTCAACCCTGCCACTTCTCCATATTCTTCTATTTGTCTCATTAATCTTGGGCCTGTTTCTACTGGATCGTCCATAATAAACAACAAATCATCCGCAAATGCTTGTAATTTAAATTCTTCTTTTCTAATTTTCATTCCTTTTATTTCCTCGTCCTGTCTTATCTTTCTATTTAGAATCTCTAATGTTAAGATAAATAAT
>QLTV01003479.1:2646049-2657842 GCA_003457575.1 Thermophis baileyi
TGCACACTTGAAGAAGAAATGGCTAGCTCTGGCATGCCTTTCCACGTATTTTCAGTGAGACTTCTTATTCATGTACATATCTATCTCTATCTCTATCTCTATCTCTATCTCTATCTCTATCTCTATCTATCTATCATCTATCTATTTTCCAGAGTTTTATTGCAACACATACAGGTTCAAATCTGGCACAGAAAAGACACAGATCGTTGTTTTTCCACTCACCCACCCCAAAAAACACCACCAAAAAACAGCATGCAATATTAAACAGCCTGGAAAAATGCTTGCGTGAGGCTGCATCGTGCTGTACCTCTGTAGCCTACAAATCAAAAAGGCCAGAATAGCCTTTGGAAAGAGAGTTACATTTGGGCAAATAAAAGGGGGGATGTGGAAGGTTCCCCCCTTTCCACCGACTGCTGGGTTAAATGGAAGCAAGAAAATTTAAATGAAATTCTCCCTGGATTTGCAGAAACTCTCCTTTTGAGGTTTTTTGCAGGGAGAGAAAAGAAGGTGGGATGGGAGTGGGGGTCTCTCTGGAGCTCCCTTGCTCCAAATCGACCCCCATATACGAGGGGCTGGTGAGTCCCGTCCTTCCTTGAGGATGTTTTTTGTAGTTTTGTAGTTCTCCTGCGTGGACGCGCCCGGCAGCAGTGGCGGCGGTGGCAGTGGGGGCAGAGTTTGCCTGGGCTCTCCGCCATCCCGGAACTGCACCATGCGTGGGGGAGTTTTCTGACGGGGTGCAGTTTCGGGATGGTGGAGAGCTTGCTTGGGAGAGCCAGCGGCGGTGGCAGAGATTGCTTGGGAGAAGCCAAGGAAGCTCTCCGCCATCCCGGAACTGTGCTGCGAGGCGGTGGCGGTTTACCTGTTGAGGCTCCAGGCCTCAGCGTGCCGAGCCAGAAGGGAGGCAGCCGAGGAGGCAGGCAGGAAGGTCCGCGGCCCTGAGCCTCAACAGGTAACCCGCCGCTGCCTTCGCACCTGCCAGGAGCCTCTTCCTCCGCCAGCCTGGCACGCCAAATTTTGCGTGGCAGCAGGAAGCAGCCCGAGAGCCGGGGCGGGCACCCCACATGCTCAGCAGCCGAGCCGAGCCCTGCACGCCCCTCTGCCTCCTGCCTCGCCTGCCTCCTCCTCCTGTCAGGCGGGGAGGGAGGGCAGCAAGAGAGGCGGTGCCGACCCCTGCCAAGCATAGCACACAGAGGCAGCGGGCAAGGCGTCCCCAGCACACCTGTTAATCCAGCCGGCCATGTGACTACAAGTGCGGCACGGAAGCCACTGGCGACTGGGTGGGCGGCAGCCCCCTGCATGGGGAGGGGAGAGGGCCAGGCCTGCACTTGGAAGGGGCCGCCGCTGTCACTGCCCTCCTTCCCTGCCTGGCTGCAGACATCCGCCTGCCCTCCCGAAGCAGTGCTGCCGCTGTTCGCTTTTGTTTCGTGGCAGGAGAAGGAAGAAAGCGGGCAGCAAGAGCGGCAGCTGCTTCCAAGCGCATGCCTGGCCATTTCCCCATGCGGAGGGCTGTTGCCCGGGCGGCCGGAGGCGGCTTCCACAATGGAGGCAGCGCGCGGCTGTGAAGGACCCTCACCGCCCGCCTTCCCAGAGCACCACAGCCGTGGTTCGCTTTCTTCCTTCTCCTGCCACCGCCCCTCTTAGCCCCAATGCAGCAGCTGCATCTCCCCCAAGGGCCGCCCACCCACCCACTGGCCGGGCCTGGCCAGAAGCGGCGCGTCTCCCGTCACGGGCTGGATGCCGACTTCGGAAGGCAAGCGGGCATGGGGAACTGCCGGGAAGGCTGTGTGGAAGGCCGCCAAGCATGGCAGGGCTGTGGGGAAGGGAGTAGACTGCTACCTCCCTTCCCCGCCACCCCGACATGCTTTCCTGCCTTCCACATGGCCTTCTGCATGCCTGCCTTCGCATGCTGGCCACAGGGAAACCAGGAAGGCCGCATGGAAGGCAGGAAAGCATGTTGGGGCTGCAGTGAAGGGAGTAGGCTACCTCCCTTCCCTACCACCCTGACATGCTTTCCTGTCTTCCATGTGGCCTTCCACTTGCCTGCCTTTGCAAGCTGGCCACCGGGGACACCAGGAAGGCCGCGTGGAAGGCAGGAAAGCATATTGGGGCTGCGGGCCACGGGGAATGGAGTAGGGAAGGCAGGCTGGGATGGTGGGGGGGGCAGGGGCAGCTAGGTAGGCCGCGACTTCGCAGGCTTACCTGGCAGGCAGATCAGGGGCGCAGCACTTCAGGCAGGCAAGCTGCAGAGCAGAGACTGGCGGGGCAGGGCAAGTGAGAGGTGACCGGCAGACCGGTTCGGGGGCGTGGCCAGCCAGCCATCTCTACCGGCTCAGCAAACCACCGGCGGCAGCCGCTACCGGTATGCACGAACCAGTCTGAACCGGGAGCATTTCACCCCTGGTGTCAGGTATTCAACACATATAATACCACTGCTCTGTGAGCTGCATTGGTTACCAGTGTGATTCCAAGTGAAATTTAAGGTGCTGGTTATCTTCTTTAAAGACCTTCTTGGCTTGGAGATGGGTTACCTTAGAAACCATCTTCTCCCAGTTGTTTCTAACCAATTCAGTAAGGCAGGTTGGGCATGCTGCAGGTCTCATCAGCCAAAAAATGATGCTGGTGGGAACCAGGAGATGGGCCTTTTCTGTCATAGTCCCTGCTCTCTGGAACATTCTTCCTTCAGATATCATGTTGGTGATAGACCCTGTTGACCTGTACTAGGGCTGTGAAGACTTGATTGAATGCATGGGCCTGAGAGCCTAAGTGTGTTAAGGGGTCCACTTCCTGGCTGTATCAATATCCATAGTAACAGTTTTACTAGGTAGCGTATCTATTTATTTTGTACTGTTTTGTTTTAATATTTTATGATGTACGCAGCCCAGAGTCATTTGTTGAGATGGGCAGCTACAGAAAGTGAATCAAATAAATAAATGCAGCTGAAGGATACCAGATTGGGGAAGACTACTCCAACCATGTAACTTCACTGACATTCTCAGGGTATTTCCCCCTCTTCCATTGTAACTGATTAGAAAAAATATTCCCTGCTATTTTGAGACATGTCACTTTTACAGTTGTTCTTATAAAATGCAAACAGAGGCAAAAGAAACTCTTATCGTGCTTGACATGCTTGTTTGCTGCCCATGTTGCAGGGGTGGGTTCTGGTTTTCTTTGCTGCCGGTTCGCTCAGTGTTGCGCCGTGCGGACGCTTCACGCATGCGCAGTGCTTTAAAAAAGCTTCTGCGCATGCGCAGAAGCTAAAAACAAGATGGCGGCCCCTACGGCGGCGCCGAAAGAACTGGTTCGGGGGCATGGCAGGCCTGGGTCGCTGCCGATTCTAGCGACCCAGGCCAAGTTACTACCGGTTCTATAGAACCGGTCCGAACCAGGAGGAACCTACCTCTGCCATGTTTATAACAAAGAGGTCCATCTATGTAATGAAAGACTCCATTTTGTCTTTGTACTTTGTTCTTTCTGCCATTTGTACCTTGTTCTTTGTACCATTGTTGGGAGTGGGGTGTGGCAAGCATTGGTAGGAGAGGAAGCTTTCTCTCCAGCAATTGGCTATAAGCAATGCCAAGTTCTTGCCAAAGATACCCTAATCAGTAGCTCTGCTGCAGGCATCAACCTGCTGGAAGCTAGCATGCTGACGTTGGCAGGGTTGTCAAAGTCTTTGCCTAACACTCATTTTTCCTGTCTGCTTCAGTTCAGAAATGCTGGCTGGCAGTTAAGCTCAGTTGCAGCCCTGAGTCAGAAGAGTTCTCCTTGTTTATGAAAGAGGCATTTAGAAGTATCTTCATTCAGAACTAGATAGATGAAACACATTAGATGTGAGTGACTTTCAAACAGAAGTTCACAAGCTTGAATTAAAAGGTTATAAAGAGAGAAATTCTAATTTCTAGTAGGAACTTGCTTAGTTTTTATATCCACATAATTAAAATTATGGCATTTGCCCACCATCCTTTTTCTTGGGGTTTTTTTTTTTCCCCTTATTCAGGAAATTTCAGAAGAGAAAACTGAAAGGGAATATCAGTGTGAAATACTTCAAAATGGTTCTGTGAAAAGATTCACTGAACTAAAAGAGCCAGAGTAGTATACATAAAATCAGCCTGACCATTTGCCTACTTTAAAAGTACAGTTCTCTGTTTAGAGAGCTGACAGGACAAACTGAGCACATATTTGCATAAAATGTGCATTTAGTGTTTGATATGTATCAATGCAAATTTAAAAATTATTATAATAGTGAAATGGCAGCCAAATAGCTCTTGTCACAATGTATTAAGGCTAGGAGCAGGTCTATGAAGTGTTAACCACTTTTCTTAAGAATCCAAGACATATGTTTCAACTTGTCCCTTCTATCAGAATACTCTCTTTTCTTTTGGCTGATTATATGGTGCTTTATTTGGAGAAGCACAGCTTCAGGATGTCACAAAAACCTGACTCATTTTCTACTATCTTGATTATCAGGTGTAGTTAAAAAAAATTAGCAATTAAGCAAGGGAATAAAGTGTTGGAATCTGTTGTCCCCAGTTATTATAACTGGATTAAAATACATTTAAGAGTTTCCTTAACCCTAACTTTTAAATCCGGTGTTCCTAAACCATCCAGATGTTTTAAAATACATTTTCCATAATTCAATTGTTGTGCTAATTGGGGAGGATAAAAGTTGTAACCTAGTACATTTAGAAAGCACAGAAGTGAGATGGCTGAAGTCCACTATCACCAAAATAACAAGCTGCATATTGCCCCTTCTATGAAATGATTAGGAATTTCTATCATTGTTCAGCCTTTTGTTATAACAGGAGTTCAAATCAGCTGAATCCTCTGCTTTTCAGAGGTCCAGCATTTTAATATGAAATGGGGCCAGGGAATCTCCAGGCAAATTTTACTTCAAGCATTAACAGACAGATCTGCAAGTAGATTTCAGCTGGATTCTATTATTGCAGGACCTCAACCTTCCAATAGTAAATGTTAAAAGCCATCTGTTGCTGCATTATAAGTCAAGACAGCAAGAACTACATGCCAAACTGTTCTAAAAAATATCTTTTTATAAATCTGGGTCAGACTTTTATCTAAAACCTTTTAAAAACTGAAATTTAACTTTAGTAGCTGACAGAATAAAGCACATTAAACATTCACAAGGATTCCATGAATCATCCTTTGCTTTAAAAATTAAATGGATCGTACCTAGGGCTTTGGTTATTCTGCAGTTCTGTTGGAGTTTTTACTTGAGGCAGAATTTAAAATGTTTTATCCTTTTTTTTTCCCTTTAGAAAATGTCTTCATGGTTTTAAAGATTGACTTGAATAGATGAGGTGCTAATATTAAGGATTAATTGGGTTTCCCTTTTATTTTTTTGCAAAAAAAAAAAAACATCACTGCAGAAACCAGGTTTGGCTCAGCAGGATGGCCCTGATGAAGGTGGAGGGTTAATTCTTTCCTTAGGCTTTTTTCCTAATGAAAGTGTATAAACATGTATGGAGAAAGATCTTGTTGCTCTTGTTCTCAGGGGGGAAAACAATTGAATGCAGAATATAAAAGGCAAAAAAAATCCATCATAGGTATGTTTAAACAAGCTTTTAGATGATTTTTAGAGAGTGATTCTGAGTTCCTGTATAATTCCTTATAGCTCCCATAACTAACAGAGGCAATAGCAGTTATGCAAAAAAGAAAGTTTTTGGAAATATAATTAATACAGATACAAGTATATGATAAGTATGCATTTATGTATCTGTCTATAGTTAACAAAAAGATGTCTCATCAGAAGGCAGAGAGGGTTGGGAGACAACTGGCTTGTCCTCCATGAGAATGCTGCCCAAATGCCTTCTCCCAAATAGCTACTAGTTTACCTAACATTCAACATAATTGACTTTAGATTACATTGTAATCTAAAGTCAATTATGCAGAAAGAACTTCTGAAAATATTAGGAGATTTAAGGCCATATTTTAAAATCATTGAACCAAAATTTCAATATGGTCAGGAAACACCTAAGAACAGAGGCCAGAAGGATAGAAACTGAAGCAAGGTTTGGAGTGGGGGCAAACTTTCATCTTGGTTGAAATCCTGATTTTCTTCCATTTCTTTTCTTCCACCTCCACTTCTTTCTTTGGAATTTCAGTGCATATTAACTGAATCCAGGCATAGTGATTTGGGAATGCATCTTAATGCCAAATGACAGAATTATATGGCTCAGGTACCAATTCACATCTGAATTAAGTCAAATCTAGGTTTCGAATTCAAGACTTTTAGGTTCTTATACCCCACTGTTTTCATTTCTGAAACCATTAAAAACAACCGACCAACATTTATTCTTAAAAATGGGACACAAAACCCAGTCTGCACAATTTGGTTTGGCATTTTAAACAATAGCACAATTGTAACCAGGAGGGGAACTACAAAACTGCCACAACACCATGCTCCCAAACTCCCTTGCTCCTTTTTATTATTGAAGCCACAGACAAATCAGTGCAGGAAATTACAGTGGCTTAATTTCTATAGAGTTGGAAAGCAGGGCAAAGCAAAATGTCCTAATAATAGGAAATCCATTTACTTCTTCCCCAACTTCAGCAAAATTGAATGACTGCTGAAAAACGACGTTCAAAGTATTTCATGTTGAACTAGAATCTGATCTGCAAATAAATAGGTTCAGTCTGGGAACACACAGGCACAAAGCTGACTTCAGACCATCACAAATTTTATTTATTTATATCCCAGATTTATTATTTTTATAAATAAGTCAGTGAACATACTTAATATTCTTTCCTCCTCCTATTCTTCCTGCAACAACTCTGTGAGGTAGGTTGGCCTAAGAGAAAATGACTGGCCCAAGGTCACCCAGCTGGCTTTCATGCCTAACGTGTAAGTATAACTCACAGTCTCCTGGTCCCTAGGTCAGCATCTTAACCACTAGAACAAACTAGTCTATGTAGGGAGATATGCAGAGATGGCAGAGCTGGGTAAAGACTCCTTCACTTAAAATTCTTTAAAATGGGGAAATATGGGATTAGACAGCATTCCCAGTTTGCTAAGATTCGGGGAATTGCAATCAACCAACATATCTGGAGGGAACCATCTATGTAAAGACTGGAGGTTCTACAATTCAATTTCCCCTTTTTAAAACATTGAATATTTCATATAAGAACCATGTGTTTTGTCTATTTTGATTGATCACAATAAAGGACTTAACTCACCTACTAAACTAAATCATTCATCAATGTTAGCTAGGTTTGTTTTTATGCTCATTTTGAAGTCTGGAGGAGGTCAAAGACTTAAATGTAATACTTGTTGAAGGGGAATTTCTACACGTTCCGCCCACATACCTGATACACATATGTAGTAAATGATAACTTAAAAACATTTGCTCCCATTATACCTTTTAGTACCAGCTCTTCATATAACAAAAAGAATTTGTACAATGCAAATTTAAATTCTGATAGGATAAACAATTCAGTTTCAGAAAAAATAGATACATTGATTACTTAAGTTCATTCAATTCTGGACCCAGTAAATATTCTGAAAAACCTAGTAACTGATTTATTTGCATTTAGAGAGGAAATCACAGAATGATGTAACTTCAGGAAGGAACAAACAGATATACAGAAATTATATCTTCCACTTCCTAATCTGTAACCTGTTTAACAATATTTCTAAAGGTACCGCAACAGAAAAATCTTGCAAATTAAGCATTGATTTAAAAAGAAAAATAATGCTTCTTCAAAATTTTAAAAGTAGAAAGAACTCAAAGTGCACAGAGTTGTAGCAACTTAACTGTCCCGATCCTAGATTCATTTTGAGAGCCCAATAAATAAAAAGGCAAAGCGATGATGATGATGATGATGATGATGATGATGATGATGATGATGATGATGATGATGATGATGATGATGATGATGATGATTTCTTAGAAGTCTTTGCCGACTAGGGAATTCTGGGAGTTGAAGTCCACCCATCTTAAAGTTGCTGAGGTTGAGAAACACTGTTATTGCACATTTCTGTTTAATGATGTTGTCCCAGACTACCAGTGAAGGATGGTTACTATTTTAATACATATTTTATTAGACAATTTCCCGCAGATGTAGATCCTTCCAGATAGAGGTACAGTTGCAGCATTAAAACTAATGCAACTGACATTGATATTGTGTGTTTTCCATAAAACGGGGAATTTGCATTTTCAGTCAGGGAGTACCACAGTGCATGGTTGTGGGAATGTTTTGCCCAGAAATTGTAGGAGGTGTCTGCTCAGCCCATCTCTCTGTTCTAGAGTAGAGAGGCTGGATAACAGGGCTGATTGGCTGGTTTTTTTGCAAGTGCTGTACTTTTACAAAGAAGTAAACATGCTCATTTCTGATCAACATGCACATTCTGATAGACAGGCCAGCCCACTCAAGTTCTGTTTTGTTTAAATTACACAATCAGCAATGGAAAACCTGAGTTGTTTGGAAGTGCCTTCTCTGATGTGCCCTTCACCCTTTCTTGAAGTGAGACATATAACACATAATCAAGCCATTCTGAACCCAACAATATTGGACTGCTTTCTTGGGATTAGAAATGTGTTGTACCAGGTAGAGAAAAAAAAATGGAGAATGCCAATCAAAAGTATTTCAACTTTCATCAATAGAGCTTTTGACCTCAGATTCTAGTGAGATTTTCTTCCTCAGGGGAGGAAGGGGAGAAATTAAAGTACCTCTGTTGGTTACTTTCTCATGCACATGCCTGTTATTTTCCTCCTGCCCCTTCCTCAGTTTGGGGAATTGAACATCAGAGGGCAATTTTATATTGCAGTGTAACCTACTTTTCTCCCATTCTGCTCTTGTCTGTTTGAGTCAACTTCAGAAGTTCCAATCTGGGCTGCAGTGGGATGGCAATGGGACCTAGTCTGGATATCAGCCACTGCAAGATCTAATCCTGAGCCTATTTTTTAATTTTCAGATGTTTGCACACATGGATGCTTTCATACACACATACACCTTTCCTCATTACCTCCTTTGATACTAATACTTTCTCCTCCTTCCTTCCATGGCACCATCATAGATCCAACGCTACAATAACCAAAGCAATATAGAACATATTTCATTCCTTCAATGCTCTGTAGGTCCATGAAAACATAACAAGAAATTTCAGTTCAGCTTCATAGAAATAAAGTACTAATGTTCCTATCTTGAGGAGCCGAGGTAGCGCAGTGGTTAGAGTGCAGCACTGCAGGCTACTTCAGCTGACTGCTAGCTGCAGTTCGGCGGTTCAAATCTCACCGGCTCAAGGTTGACTCAGCCTTCCATCCTTCTGAGGTGGGTAAAATGAGGACCCAGATTGTTGGGGGCAATATGCTAACTCTGTAAACCGCTTAGAGAGGGCTGTAAAAGCACTATGAAGCGGTATATAAGTCTAAGTGCTATTGCTATTGCTATTACAACTTTAAAAATGTTTAAAAAATAATAAAGGAAAGAGAGTAAACTTTGCAATGGGGTGAGCATGGGCATTGTATGGAAAAGTAAGGAAAGCATGCTTCATTCATCCCAGGGCCAGGGGTGGGTTCCTCCCGGTTCGTACTGGGTCGCCCGAACCAGTAGCGAGGTGCTGGTGATGTCATGATGGCGTCGTGGACCCGCCTTGGTCAGTGCCGGTCCGTGGGCGCCGCCATTTTTTTCCGTGAATTTTTGGCGGCTTTTTTACGTTTTGGGCTGTTTGTGCTCTGCTGCTGCTTTGGAAGGGCCCTTCCACCCGCCCCCGGGTTAATGCTGTCCTTTATTCTTCACCTGAAGCACAGCTGATCAGCTCAGCTGTGTTTCGGGCAGATTATAGTGACTGAGCATGCACGGACACAGAATTGCACCGGGGGAGCGTGCGCGCGGGTAACCCTAAGCCATGCCCACAGAGTGGTAGTGGAAATTTTCAGAACCCACCCCTGCCCAGGGCAGAATTTCAACAGTGCCTATTGGAGATGTAAGCATGGAATGGATCATGAGTTTTTAAAGTTAAAACTTAACTTCATTAACTTAACAGGCCACCAGTGGATCAACCACAAGATTTTTTTAAAAAACAGTAACTGACTAGCAGAGAAAATAACCACTTAGGAATGAAATGGCTGCATAGGGCAATGACCAGTCATTGGAGGAGAAAGATGTCCAGGCATTATATCCAATCACAGTTGGAACTTTTATTGAAACAGAACAAAGTGCTGGAGACCATCCAATGCAAAGGGTTTAAGATGGCTCAGGTTAGAAAACAGTTTTGAATTGCTGGAAAACACAGATGCCAGATGCATTTACAATGGGCCATGAGTGGGAGGAAGATGACATTACTTGTTCTTGCCCTCAGGAATGGCCCATGCCAGTGATGGGCCAAGAAGAATGTGTGGATTTGCCACGTCTCTTTTATGTGGTTGCACTTAGTTGTCTGGTTCAAAAATCTGGTCTTCTAAAGTGATATAGGAAAGCTGTGGGAATAAAATCTTCTCCCTACTGTAGATCTTTAACCCCATTATAGGTGGGCTACAGAAAAAGTTACAAGGACATGCATGAAGGTGGGAGATTACCTGGCTTGTATGTTTCCTCTCTCTTGATGGTAGTAACAAGTAGGGCACTATGCCTGGCTAGATATGCCAAAGGTTTGTTCCACTCCTTTTCATGGATGGCCCTGCTGGGGAAGCACACCTAGTAGTACCAAATGGAAATGTTCTATGCTATAAACAAAGCATACATTTTAATCAGAATCCACCACCTTAGGTAAATTGCTTTGCTTCTCAACACATCAGTTTTGTTATCTGAACAATACAGCTTCATCAAGATGTATTCTCCAAAGAGCCATATTAATTGAATTGAATTAATTTTTTGGAATAAAATTCATATGTGTTCTTAAAACTGCAAAAGCATAGTAAAAGTTGGAAAAAGCCTTCCTCAAACTCTTGCCCTCCAGATCTGTTGGGACTCCCATAATTTCCAGCCAGGATGGCCTTTGACACTCACTGTCTGAGTTTGATTCTAGAAAGAGTGATAACACCAATTCTTATTGGCTTTCCCATCTCAGCTTGCCTTTAGAGAAATAAAACCAACATTAATATAGTACAGATATCTCATTTTTTACCACTTTGTGTTTTCTTGTCCATCGTTAGAAGGAGTTGCAGTGACTTCCCTCAAATATACCTGTACAGAAAGTCTTTAAAATACTTAGCGGTAAGTGATTGCATAAATGCAGAATCAGATATTTTCCTCTAACAGTTTTTCATATCCAAATAGTTTCAAGCATGGAAATAGAATCTGGATTTTCCCACCCTCAGCCATCACACATTTCAGCTACTTATGAAAATCAGGACACAGATTCTGCATATTCACAGCCTCACAAAGTAGTAAGGTAGACAGCTGTGACCTCTATTTTAAATTGGAGAAATTTAGAAGGGAGATTCATTGAGCTGGTTAACTATACATATGTTCCCTGCTGCAAAACTAGAGCCTCAGCAGCTGCTTGATTTTGTTAGGCAATGTCAGGCCAGCAGCAAGTAAAATACATACATGACCTTTTCAACATACTAGGATATCAAAAGCTTAATAAGGACTGAACCCATATCTAAGTTCTATGGGTATTATGCTATTGTATTGGTGATGGTTGTTCAATTGCTTGCACTACTATTACATGAAATCCATACAGCTCATTCTGGAACTCGTTATTTCCAAGAAACCTATGAGATGCTGCCACGAGAGCATGCATTTAGATTTCTGCGTGTTTAGCTTACATGCCTTAGCTATCTTTTTCTTTCTTTCTTTCTTTCTTTCTTTCTTTCTTTCTTTCTTTCTTTCTTTCTT
>QLTV01003479.1:2657980-2686598 GCA_003457575.1 Thermophis baileyi
AGAACCATCTCCTCCCCCACCCCGCCAGTGGGATACATGTATCATGAAACGGTTCATTATCAGTTTGTTTCTGCCAGATTCATTTATTTGTTTAATATTTATTTATTTATTTATTTATTTATTTATTTATTTATTTATTTATTTATATTACTATAGCTACCTATAGAATAGAATAATAAAACAGTTGGAAGGGACCTCAGAGGTCTTCTAGTCCAACCCCTTGCTTGAGCAGGAGAGGCTATATGATTTCAGACAAATGGTTGTCCAATCTCTTTTTGAAAGTCTTCAGTGATGGAGTACCCACAATTTCTGAAGGCAATTGATTAATTGGTCTCACTGTTAGGAAATATCTCCTTAGTTCTAGGTTGCTTCTCTCCTTGGTTAGTTTCCAACCATTGTTTCTTGTCTTGCCTTTTAGTGCTTTGGAAATAAGTTTGATCCCCTCATCTTTGTAGGAGCCCCTCAAATATTGGAACACTGCTAACATGTCCCCCCTAATCCTTCTTTTCATTAGACTAGAGACATACCCAATTCCTGTAACCATTCATTGTATGTTTTAGCCTCCAGCCCCCTAATCATTTTTGTTGCTCTTCTCTGCACTCTCAACATCTTTTTTATATTGTGGCGACTAAAACTGGATGCAGTGTATTCCAAGTGTGGTCTTACCAAGACATTATAAAATGGTATTACAAAGTAGTATAATTCCAAGTTGGGTTTCAGCAGGAGTCAAGAAAGCATGAGCTGCATGTGACTCCCCAGGATTCCAAGATTATAATGCTGAAATTTAGCAATGTTTATTTTTTTATTTTGGTAAAAATGTGAATAAGGAGCAATAGGAGCAGGAAGCCCCTGGGAAGCTTTCTTATTTCTTTCTTTCTTTCTTTCTTTCTTTCTTTCTTTCTTTCTTTCTTTCTTTCTTTTTCCTTTTCTTTCTTTCTTTTTTCTTTTTTTTGGTTCTCTCTTCTGACAAAGAAATGTTTGTGATTATACAGCTGCCTTTATAAAGTTACAAAACTTTATAGTTTATAAACTTTATACAAAAACTCTCTTTTTAAACAATAAAGAAAATAGCCTTCACTTTATTTGAAACTGTGTCTTCTCCTATATGGTGACATTTTACATTTAAAAATAAAAAATAAAATCAAACCTAGCACAAGAATTCCAGATTCATTTATTTGTTTAATATTTATTTATTTATTTATTTATTTATTTATTTATTTATTTATTTATTTATATTACTATAGCTACCTATAGAATAGAATAATAAAACAGTTGGAAGGGACCTCAGAGGTCTTCTAGTCCAACCCCTTGCTTGAGCAGGAGAGGCTATATGATTTCAGACAAATGGTTGTCCAATCTCTTTTTGAAAGTCTTCAGTGATGGAGTACCCACAATTTCTGAAGGCAATTGATTAATTGGTCTCACTGTTAGGAAATATCTCCTTAGTTCTAGGTTGCTTCTCTCCTTGGTTAGTTTCCAACCATTGTTTCTTGTCTTGCCTTTTAGTGCTTTGGAAATAAGTTTGATCCCCTCATCTTTGTAGGAGCCCCTCAAATATTGGAACACTGCTAACATGTCCCCCCTAATCCTTCTTTTCATTAGACTAGAGACATACCCAATTCCTGTAACCATTCATTGTATGTTTTAGCCTCCAGCCCCCTAATCATTTTTGTTGCTCTTCTCTGCACTCTCAACATCTTTTTTATATTGTGACCAGAACTGGATGCAGTGTGGTCTTACTAAGGCTTTGTAAAGCAGTGCTAGAACTTCAGGTGATCTTGATTCTATCCCTCTATTAATGCAGTTTAGGATTGCATTGGCTTTTTTGACTGCTGCGGTACACTGTTGTATCATGTTATATCAAAATTGTACCATCTTATATCAAGCTGTGGCCAGCTCCCAGAGCAGAGGTCTTCAAACTTGGCAACTTTAAGACTTGTGGACTTCAACTCCCAGAATTATCCAGCCAGCTGGCTGGAGAATTCTGGGAGTTGAAGTCCACAAGTCTTAAAGTTGCCAAGTTTGGGGACCTCTGTCCCAGAGTATAATCCCGATCTGTATATATTTGCTCAGATATACTGTAGGTCCTGCTATGTTCAGTGGAATCTTCCTGGTTTTGAGAACTCCAGAGGCTGTTTAGGAGAGAGGAAGAGCTTCCTTTGCAGGACACAAAACAGCTTTGTAAACAAAAAATATCCAGCAAATGATAGACAGCATCCTCAGTATGCCCTTTGCATCCCAGGAACTGCTCTTCCCACCCTGCCACAATTGTACTTTTTCCTGTCTTCATCTACTAAAACTTGCACTGCTGTTCTGCTATTTCTTTATCAGAGGTTTGTTTTTTGTTTGGTTTTGTTTGGGGGGTAGGGGAAAGATACATGCAAGATACAAAAGCACAGGGCAATTCAAATAGAACACAACATCCTCTAGACTTTGAGCAAAATTTTATGAATGAGGCAGGCAATTGCATAATAAAAGCCAGGAAATTGTGAAGAAATTATTGGAAGGTAAACAAAAACACCCCTTAACAGTTCTAACAGCAAGCATGCATGCTATGCAAATAGATTTCCCAAATCAGCAACTTACTCTCTTTTTTCCCCTTTAACTTGTAGGAAGTTAGCACCCACCCCTCTCCTAGGAAAATGAAATATCCTAGGAAATATTAAAAAGGCAGAATATTATATAGAATATCCCTAGAGAAATTGAGAAACATGCTTTTAGAAAGGAAACAGACTCACTCTTAGTAGCCCCCACCTTTGTCAATGGGCCATCAAGGAATGGCCCAGCTCACTCATCCCCCCCCCTTTGTTAATAGCCTGGACCAGTCTATTCTACATAACAAAGATCTACCTCCTTCAGAGAGAGCCATATTAGGAATTGCCCAAAGCTCTTTCATTACACCACATGGGACCTGGGAAGATTACATCAGCCATGCCTGGGACTCAGGACAGCCCACAAGAGTTGCCTCAGCATAAACCTGGGAGTCTGACAGCCAATCGGAGTGCATTACATACACAGGAACAGGAAACTAAGAGGTGGGGCCCAACAGAGGTCATAAAACCAAGAGACTCAGCATCTTTCTTCCCTTTTCTCCTCACCCAACATCTGGAAGCATGTGATCCACCTTTTCTGTTCAGGAGCTCGTGCCATGTGCTCCTGTCCACCATTAAACCTTCTTTCCAAGCAACTTCCAGGAATCCAGTGTCTTCTTCCCCACTTGGAACTGAACCCAGAAGGATATTCCTTACAACAATCTAAAATGTGAGTTTGATAAAGCTTAGTACTGGATAATCATTAGATTGGAAACAGAGATACAGGAACCTTTAACTCTTAGTTGCCATATAGTGGTTGTCTGCTTTTCTTCCAGCCCACATCTAGTAGCCAAATACTTTAGATGTTCTTAGCAGGTCACAGACTGAATCCAGCAACTAAGTAGGGTCAAGCTTGATTGATTTGGATGGGGTTACTTCAAGTACGTCAAGGGGGGAGGCTAGATGAGAAGAAGATAATGACAGACCACTTCTGTAACACTGCCAAAACAAAAACTACATGACCAAAGCCATGAAGACACTACACCCAAAGGAGACTTTATTTTTTAGATTTGGAAGACGACAACTTTGAGAGTGAAGATAATTAATCCTTCCTCTGCAGGCTTTGTAATTTTTATCCACCCAGAGAATTCCAGATGCATATTTCCAAAGTTTGTATAGTCTAGCTAACAGTTGGCGGGGAGAGCTTAAGCTTACCATTTTGATCTCCCAGGGCTGTTCAATCAACCATGTTAACACAAATCATGGGTTTTAGTTGAGAGAAATCTATTTTAGAGGTAGAAGCCACCCTTTCCATTAATTGTCATCCCATCTCCAAATAACAGAAGAGACATTGTATTGTTGAATGTCACTAAGGTTGCAGAAATCCAGATGTCCCCTCCGACAGATATAGGGAAACACTCTTCCATTCCACCTAGTGGTTATTTGGAATTTTGCAGCCCATACTTTGCAGTTTTAATAAAATTGAGGTGAAGGGAGAGTTTTATTTATTCATACACCACATTTTAACACCACATTTTCATGACATTGTATGTAATGAAGTTTCACAGAGATAGGGTGGAACAAAAATGTGAGGGACAAGTTGATGTAGGGAAAAGATGTACCCTAAAAAAATAGCTAAATACCATGAGACATTGTAAAAGTTGTTAACTACAAATCCCAGCATCCCATTCAAGACTGGGACATTTGGGAATTGTAGTTTAGCTATCTCTGACATAATCCTAAATTGCAGGAAGCATTGGAGTAGATTAATCATGTAGATCTGCATCAGTGGTGGGTTGCTCCCGGTTCAGCCCGGTTCGGCGAACCGGTAACGGCGGCGGTGGGAGGCGCAAACCGATAGCAACGGGATTTAGAACCCACTACTGATCTGCATGCATTAAATCTGCACAGGTTGTGATTCATTTAGCCAAATACAACTGATTAGTCTGGGAATTTGTTCTTGCAGAGAAGAAAAAGGAAGCAGAATCATTGTCTAGCCACACTTTAGCTAGCAATAGGGTTAGGCCCCCTCAACACTCACTGTTTACATCAGAACCTGAATGCCTGAATGCCCAACATTGTCCCTCCCACCACCACCACTGCCCTTCAGCAAAAAAAATGTCAATAATCTTACTCAAACCTTCATGTTCCAGCAAATAACCAGTTTTTCTTGTTGAAGCAACTATAGAAATATAGTGTGTAAATGACTTTAGGTTTCCCCCCCACACACACCCTTCCTTTTGTGTTAGGTGTTTTCAAATGACCAAACCAGGCTTGATCTCTCCTGGGTAAATTCTGGGGTGGAGGAAGACAGAAAATCTTCCCATGGGCTATTTGTTAGTCATTTCATCACTTAGGACAGCATATTATTATCCCAGCAAGGCCAAAGCAACACTAGGAGGAAACCGTACTGTATATACCTTTGTTTGCGTGTGTTTACATATCCCAGAAATTGCTGAATTACTCCACAGCTATGACATCATTGTTACAGATGTTTTACAAACCCACTTTCAAAGCCAAGTTTAAATAAAGGTTTCCATCATGTATAAAGCCTTCTGCAGAAGAGCAAATTCTGTGACATTCATCTTGTTTACAGGGTGAAGCCCTTTGTGTGTGAAAGAGAATAAAAAAATAAAAGTTGACAACTCAGGAGGCTGTGAGTGGCTAGCAATTTGTGAAATTATTTTTAGTGAGTTTAGAAGGTGCTTTTTCTTTTGGTTTTAAGTCAAATAAGAGTAAGGCTTCTTAAAACCACTGAAAACTAAGCTAGGTTGGGTGTGTTGCTTATATTGTCTATTATTATAATTAATTTTAAATTTAATATGTGTAATCACTTTTTCTAACCCCACTAGGAACTCTGGAGTGACTAATACGGTGCAAGGAAGTTTCCAGAATTCTTCCTAAATCAGCAAAATTCAGGATTTCAATCTGTTTATCTTTAAAATATTCCTCCAAGTTAAATTTACAAAATGATATTTAACAACGTTCATCTTTCATATTTATTTTTAAAATGTATATTTCATTCTTCAAAATCACAGAGTCAGGACTCCATTCTGAAATTATGCCAATTTTTTTTTAAATGTGCATAATGTTGGATTTTGGTTCTGATTACTACTAGGTTATATGCTAGCATACTTTCAAGGACAAAAGATCCGGGCCACAGCCATAAATTAACTACACACTTTAGCTTTGGGACTAAATAAACTAATCCAAGTAGAAACAGTTTTACTTCACCATAATGTCTTTTGGCTTACCATTATGTATAAACCCAGCCACTGTGCTTTATAAATAATGATCGATGGCTTAGTAACATGCATGATCAAGGTTACTATGGCTTGTTCAGCAGATCATGGCATAATGCAGAATATAAACTGAGATGGTCTGAAAACTACTCCTGCTCGAGTAGTTTTGAGCTCTTGGTTACACGATTTTTTCCCCTCATTAACGTGTAAGGTATGTGGGTGCTCCAACACTGGAGCACCCACAACTTCTGAAGGAATGACTAGCCTCCAGAAGTTGTGGGTGCTCCAATATTGGAGGTTTTTAAGAAGATATTAGACAAACATTTGTCCAAAATGGTATAGGGTTTCCTGCTTGAGCAGGAGGTTGGACTAGAAGACCTCCAAATCCCTTCCAACTCTGTTATTCTGTTATATGACATACTTGTGAATATCATTCTATTTTTACTTTCTGAATTTTGTATGTTTGGGTAGATACACTTCCTTGACTTCAGAAAGCAATAAGAACAATACGTTTTTCTCCTAGTTGTTACAACCTGATAAATGTTGCTTTTATTCTGTTGATTTTTCAAACTCCATCATTGTTTTTAACATGAGAGGTGAGCCCACAGCTTAATACTGTGACCTTCAGAGCCAATGTGCTTGCATCATTTTCAGTTAGCACACCTTTATTTCATCTGCACTGTAAAACAAAGTCACTGGGGCAAACAGGTTTCACAAATCAGTCATAAACAGGGATCAACCCAAGCAGTTGTTGGGCATATATTTATTTGTAGCAATTGCTTGTATAACTGCAGTGCTTATTGTTAAATGCAATTTAAAAGATACTGACTTTGGGTTCACATAGCACATTAAACAAAGCTAAAATAGCATTGGGTAGTTTTGTGGTTCACTGTGTTCTGGGAACCCAGCTGTTTTAGTGGATTGTATGAACCAGACCATCACAAAAGGCTATAATATGGTTTATTTGTCTGAGTACATAGTGGTATATAAACACAGAGACAGGGTTTTGTTAACCCAAATTTGTAGTTGAGAATGCTGAGTGAACTTTGTCCTTGAAACAGTCCATTTGTATATCTTGCTCAACTTCTTCCTTAGGCTGGTAGACACCAGAGATCCTGGACTGCAATTGCCATAACCAACCATTAATGAGGAGACTAGGTGGGATATAGTATGAAATGTGTAAAAGGTGCCATGTTAAGGAAACATTGAGCTTTTGCTGTAATGAGCTTGAGTTTGAGTCAGTCATTTCACTGATCTTATAAATTCACCAAATTGTAATTGTATACAGAATTCCACAACATGCAGCCTGGAAAACCTGATTGTGATCAGTATAGGAATGATGAATGAATGGCCTCCTGCCTCATTCATACAGATTGATGGAAGGGTTAACGCAGGCTGAAGCATCCTCTATGCAGTCCTTTAGAAGAGGTCAAAAATGGTGGTGGTTATTTTTACATGGTTTTGTTTCCACTCCGTCTGGATGTTCCAAATGTTCTTATTAGAGTACATATGTGTTTTGAATAATTTTTAATCATATTTCCCATATAGACACATAGTTACGAGGGGTTTTCTTATCTTTATAAGATGTTCCTAAATGGTGGTACAATTGTAGACAGCAAGTAAAGATGATTTTACATAGAAAAGGAAGGAAGGAAGGAAGGAAGGAAGGAAGGAAAGGAAAGGAAAGGAAAGGAAAGGAAAGGAAAGGAAAGGAAAGGAAAGGAAAGGAAAGGAAAGGAAAGGAAAGGAAAGGAAAGGAAAGGAAAGGGAAAGAAAGAAAGAAAGAAAGAAAGAAAGAAAGAAAGAAAGAAAGAAAGAAAGAAAGAAAGAAAGAAGGAAAATCACTTTTCCTTAACCCAGGAACAATAACCAGGCATTTTAGGATTTTCACATTGGATAGGCAATAGACAGCAGAACAAGAAAGAGAATCTTAAACACCAAGTTGTGATCTCATTTGTTTGGTATAATTCAGAAAAGGGAACTTTATGTTGAAGTGAAAATAGGAAATGCAAAAGTAAGAACACAGCAGAGGGCCCAGTGGAAAAGAGTGCATTCTGTATTGGAAGGAAGAAATGTGTTTTGATTCAAGGTGTTCATGAGTTCACCCTTTTCCCTGTTCAGAAACAGCAACATTTGAAAATTACAGAAGTGTCCCTAACTCTGTGATGTTTCTGTTTATTATATACCAATCAGAATAGTGTAGCATGATTGGTTTTTAAATGATTTTTAAAAAAAATAAAGTAAAACTTATTTTAATCTGGATGCCATATTATATTAATCTCACTGATATTTATGGATCATATTTCAAAGTATACATGAACAAAATTGCAGTTATATAGATACCAACTCAAAAGCGAGACCTGTATTGTTTAATGGAATTTAGTCCCAGATAAGCATTTAAAAAGTCTATCTTAATTATGCACTCCTACACATGTCTTCTTGGCTTGGATTACAGAACGTGCAAGTCATAGTTTATTTTAGTTATGGTTTATTGAATAAAACTGGGAGATTGATCAATCTGCTAAGATGCAAACCATGATTTATATAGTGTCTAGGTTCACAATACTACTTTAACAGAAAACTAAACAAACTACTTAGAAAGGTCCATGAGCCCAGCCATTTGTTTTTCAGTGGAACTTATTCCCTAATAATAGTTTCCCAGAGACATAGACACATTACTCTTTGGCAACAAAACAACCTCATATTGTCTTATATCACTTTACCACAAACAAATTGATTGTCCCATAAGCTTATGTGCATCCCAGCATACTTGGTTAAGAACAGTGAACTGTGATCTTCAAAATATGATCATAATTTCATTCTCCTTAAGGTGCCATAAGATTCCTTATTTTTTTTATTCCAATCCCAATTGTGTGCATAGGTGTGAAGATTGCAGTCTTATCTGCTAATTAACTTGATCCATTTTAATTGGTAAGGAAGCAAATTAGCAAAATAAGCTTTATTGATATTTCTAGTGGTTGCTGTACTGAGCAATAAAGACAATTCTAAATATGGCCTTTTCTTCTAACAGCAAAGAAGCACAATTTTGTTTATTCTAATAAAAACTCATTCCTTTTTTTTTTTTTTACAAAAGCATAGCATTTATACTTTCCCCCCTCCCCTTTAGTTTCTCAATAATCTTATGAGATTAGACCTGCTGAGAGTTAGCAACAAATCTGAGGTCAACCAGTCAGTTGGAAATGTCTTATTACCAATTTTACTCAGAGATTTGGTTGCCACCCCGTACTCATAATTTTCTATTTTTCACTGAGGTCAAAGCTACATTTTAAAGTTTCCTTATCATCAGAGGATTTTTTTTCTTTGTAAATGCTTTAAAATATGCCTATTTCAAATTATTTTAATGGAATAATCAGTGACAAAGCATATGATTAACAACAAACAATCTCTTTCTTGAGTTCAGCTGGCCATACCCCATGAAAGCATGCTTAGGATTGCAGTCAAATCAATTTTTGTAATTGGTTGGCCTTCAACCAATTTCCTCATTGTTAAAGGCTATTGTATGGTATTTTAAGGAGACTTCTTGGTTTCACCTGAACAGGACAGAATGGTGACTTTTTAAAGCTGGACACCCAGCTTGAAAATTGCTTGAAAAACAATTGGTGCCACTATTATGAAACCAAACAGCAAGTACCAAAATTGTACTGCATTCTTAAGAATGTAGATTTCATCAATCTTTTACTAGAAACATTTGAGGGCAGTTTTTCAATTGTTTGTTGTTGTTGTTGTTGTTTCATTTGTGAGGCACAACTGAACAAAAAGACAAAGTGTTTTTCCAATTCAGGGATAGGCAACTTGCAAATATATATTTAGTTGCACATTCATCAGATTACTTGCCTCATTTTATTACTACTTTAACATTTTTAAGAATGAAATTACTTGAGAGAAAGACTATCTACTTATCTTATTGTTGTATAATTCACAGAGGAAAAAAAGAAATGCTTAATTGTAAAGTAAAAACTTTAAACTTAATATTGTAGGTACAGCAAAGGAGAAACATCTAGTATCTTGTGTATTTACAAAATACTTCTGGCCCCACAAAGGTTGCACAGGCCTTCATAAGAAATCAGTACTGTGGTAGCTGTCTACAGCCGATTGTTTGGTTTGGAAGTGGGCCACCTATAAAGGAAAGCTGGGGATTGTTAGGAGTATCCTGGGGGCTAACCAGAACAACTAAACTACTTTATTACTGTATAGTATAACCTCCATTCAACAGATTTCAGTTGCAGTGGACAAAATTATTCTTCAGACTATACCCCAAAGTCCTTTGTTTTTGAAGCAGACCAGATGGTTAGTGCAATTGACCTCATTTGTGTAATTACATTGTTGACACTTTATTGCATAATTCAGTTACATAATTGATGTCATTTTTGTCCACTTGTAAATGGGTTTTATGACACTTACAGAAATTTGGATTTGACATTTGGCTTTAATGAACACCCCTCCCACAAAATGGTCTATTAAATAAAGATTTTGTTGTTCTTTGTCTTTTAGTGATTTTTTAAAAATTTTGTAAAGTTGCTATTTTGTGAATGGGCAACCCCCTGATGGAAGCTATGTTATATACTCTCAAACATCAGATATCCACCAGTCTCTTTCCGCCATGTAATTTGTCCTAAGCTCTTCCACCACTTATCTTTTCACACACACAAAAAAGAAGGTAGGAAATATGGAAGACTTTCTAAATATTACAGGAGCCATTTCATTTGTTTAGAAATACCCCCAAACTTTCAAGTGGCATAATCTCTCAGGGCATATTATGCACATAACTTAAATAGGTGATATTGGGCCAAATGCATGTCTAGCCGGTTTAGAAATGGCTTGTGTTTAATTCAGCTATAGGCTTGTCTGCTTTTTTGCTTAAATGAATTATTGCAATATTACTGGTTCTGACTTGCAATATAGCCTTATTGAATTGAGAAGGGTGTTTCCTCCAGACAACAGGCATTAACCATGAGCAGTTTCTAAATAAGCTGGTTATATAGTGGGCTCAGAATCTCTTTTTTTAGATTATGTGCATAATGCATAAAGAAAACTGTTCCTGGTTCAAATAGCCAAGCAATCTGAGTGTACTTCCAGACAGATGACGCCCAGTGAGCTACCCTCCATTACCCTTTTATTTTTCTCTGCACATCCCATTTCCTCATGCTTACTTAGGGCAGAAGAAGTGTCACCTAGTTTCTAAATAAATGTCAGTCAGTTTTGCTCCCAGATCCTATAACTCTGCTGCTTCATGATTGACTGCATGGAAAACAATCTGAGATCTAAGGGCTGCCTGAAGTTTACAAAGCTTGTGTCCCCCTCCCTAAGTTCTCTGTAACTAACTTCTATACAATATTTTGGTATGGCTCAATAGTATTGTCTAGAATGTTTTGAAAGGTGGCACTATGGTGATTTTCTTCTCTTTTGCAACACGCATTCCCAAATTAAGTGAGGTTAGTTCTCTACAGAAAGAAGAGGAGCAAAGACAAAAGAGTCTTGACTAACAACATTCAGGCAGATAGCTAAGATGCTGTTTCCTAAACCAGGGGTCTCCAACCTTGGCAACTTTAAGACTTGTGGACTTCAACTCCCAGAATTCCTCAGCCAGCAAATTCTGGGAGTTGAAGTCCACAAGTCTTAAAGTTGCCAAGGTTGGAGACCCGTCCTAAACATCTTAAACATCTGCCAGTAGAATATATCATCCCAGCCCCCACTGCAGTCTGAAACACTTTATAGTAGCATTTGGTGAATTATAATTTTTAATGCAACAGAAAAGAATTACAATTTAATCTAGATGTGTTAACTAGCTAATTAATTGTATTAGTTTTACTTTATATTTAAATTATATTAAATGAAATTTGGTTTTGCCCTGGCAGACCGAACCCATTTTTATGCAGGTCCACCTACTTATGTACTATGGCCTTCCCACTCACTCTAAGGTGAAGTGTGGCTCTCAACTAAAAGGCAATAATAGTTGGATATCCCTTCATTATACACATACTTGTCCCTTTCTGTTCCATGAAGCTGTTGTTGTTTTTTCCTTTTATTCTTTGCTCAATTGCTAGATCTATCTGGGAGAATTATTGCTTCAACAAACAGTTGGCTTTTGCTGTGTCCTAGAGCACCTCCACTTAAGGCATTTATACCACTCCAGGATAGACAGCATGCTCTGTGATCTCATGATATTGGTCCTCTTCAGCAGCTGATTTTCTTTCATTCCAGTTCAACTGCAGTGCAACCAATGAGTCCAGATTTCCCCCCCCCAAAAAAAATCTGGAACACTGCAAAGCTTGAGGAGGAAAACAATGAGCTCTTGAACTCTCCTTCACCTCCCCCTACCAGACACACACACAACAAATAAATTTAAGCCAAGGTGGCATCTACCATTTCAACATTCACAGTTCTTTTAAATTTTGGGAAGAGGGATAGTGCTATGGCACTTGTCCCTATTTAAGTGATTTCCCCCTCTCAGTGATTTTTACAAAGCACCAAAGAAGCAAACACAGCATGTGAGGAGAACTGCTGGTCAGGAGGGAACAGTTCATGTGATATACTTAGTGTTTCAAGGTTCAGTGCAGTGAGGATTTACAATCTGAGTCTGTTTGAAGTTATTTCTGTAGAAACAGAAGAGACCAAAACAGCCAGAATTTGGGGCAGATGTTTTCCAGGAGGACTATGCAATAGTAGTTAAAGGATGAAGATTAACAGGTATTTCTTCAGGAGTTCTCTTAAGGTGGATAGAAATTTTGTAGACCAGCCTTTCCTAAACTGATAGCTTCTGGATTTGTTGGAATGCAACTCTCAAAATTTAACTCCAGATTCTGAAAGTTTCTTGAAATTATTAAATCATAACTTCCAGGATCCCTAGCCAGTACTGAGGAATGCCTGAAGATATGCAACAGAGAATTTTCTCCTCTTTTAAAGGCAGCAAATTTATAGGTGAAAGTCTGCCTGCTGAAATTATAAATAACTTCAAATGAATTCTGTTTATGTTCTCCTATATAAAATCTTTTTATTACAGTTTTTGAAAAGTGGCATATAAATAGTTCTTAATGATAAAACCTAATCTAAATAGTGCTTGTCCTAGTCAGATAACATTTTCTCAAACTCAAATTATTTGAAAAGTTCTGCCGTATTTGTTAGATTCGCGCGGGAAGAATGTCACTACGTTCATTTTAATTTGTCAGCAGGACTCTTATTCTGAAACAACAATGTACACTGATATGCAGTCATGTGATACCTGTACTGCGCATGTGTTAATTTTTATTTGATCTCTTTGTTCTTCATCATGTAGAGACAGATGNTATTTTTGTTATGCAAATATATTACTTTTATTCTTTCCTGGACTCCGGTCTTATTCATGAGGATTGAGGGCAGGGAAACAAGATTCATTTCACCTCTAATTATTTTTATCTCCGCAACAAAGAATAGCCAAGACGTAGGAATGGTTCAGCACCTTTATATGTGGTTAGCAGTAGCGAATGCAGACTGCCGGCTGGCGGCAGGGAAGCTGCTTTTAAGGGTTTCCCTGCAGCCTGCTGGCCAGTGACAGTGGTTCAATTTTCCCGCCACTGACTAAACCAATCAGCAGCGAGTATGCAAATACATACTCGGTGTGTCAGTACGTAACACCCCTCCCCTCTTAGTTCAGCAATTGTCCAATCCGGGTCCGATACGAGTAACGTAGTCGCGCAAGTAGGCGGGTCGCCATATAGTCCTACTGGGCCTGCGCGATTCAGTTCCTCGGGAGTTCTCACCAAGTGCGGACATGGTCTTTGTTGCTCCGTCTCCGCTCCATGGAAATATCTGGAACCGGCCTCCAGGCGTGGAGGCTGAACTTCCTGCTTCATCGTCCCCCGGTCCCGGTTGACGAGGCTGGATCTCGGTGATCTCTGGTAGGTGTTCGCGCTCTTCCTCTGGGCTTGAGACTAGCGTTCTCTGGTGTTGTTGAGTTAGGGCCTGGTCATCGTCATTGGTGTCTGTGCGCCTGGAACTGTATGGTCGGCAGGGCGGAGACCCGCGTTCTGTTGTTTCTGGGGTCACTCTGGGGTCTGGTTCTGCTTCTGGGTGCCTGAGCCAGGAGTCTCCCACTCAGGTTCTGAGTTGGTCGACGTGTCGCCTCCATATTCGGCCATCTTCCAGCCTGACCCTGTAGGACTTAGGGCTGGTGATGTCTGTGACTGTCACCTTGACCCATTTGGGGTCCCCAGAGAAATTTTGGGTGAACACTAGATTGTTGATATCCAGTGTTCGGGTAGGTTGGTGAGAGTCTAGAGGCTTGTCCGGGTTATAGGTCGGATTTAGCCTGTCCAGCTGGGATCGTAGTCTCCGTCCCATCAATAATTCTGCCAGGCTGTGGTTGGTTGCTGCACTCGGAGTTATGTGCTGGGCTAGCAGGAATTGATCGATTCATTCCTGCCAGCTTCCTGGGCCCATTCTTGTCAGAGCCTCCTTCGTCATTCTTACCATTCTCTCTACCTGACCATTGCTAGCCGGCTTAAATGGCAAGACGAGTATGTGTCTGACCCCTAGGTTTGCCAGGAATGTTTCCATCTGTCGGGCTGTCAGCTGGGGTCCGTTGTCTGACACCAGGGTGTCCGGTAGCCCGTGGGTTGCAAATAGCCTTCGTAGTGCCCTGATGGTGGCTTCGGTCGTTGCTGAAGGCATGTTGACCACCTCTAACCATTTAGAGTAAGCGTCCACAACTATTAAAAATGTTTGGCCCGCCATTGGTCCTGCAAAGTCTATGTGGACTCTTGACCATGGTGCGTTGGGGGTCTCCCATTCCACTGGGGTGGATTTCAGGGGAACTGGTCTGGTTTCTTGACAGGGCTGACAAGTGGCCACCTACTTTGCTATGTCTTGGTCCAGGTGTGGCCACCACAGTAGCTTCTTGCCAGCGCCTTCATACGTACTATTCCCGGGTGCCCTATATGCAATGTCCTGATCACCCTCTTCCGGGGTGTTTGGGGAATCAGAACTCGCTCCCTCCATAACAAACAGCCCTTAAGCACCAACAGTTCCGTTTGTTTATTTTTGAATGTTTTAAAATCTTCCCCTTCTTCCTCCTGTGGCCACCCCCTCAACACCCAGTTCATTACTTTGGAGAGCAACCTGTCCTTGGCTGTGTGCTCCGCGATGTCCCGGGATGTGACGGGGCTCGTTCGTTCTATGTCGATGAGCAGAATTTCAGCCACAGGAGCGGGGTCTTTCACCAGGTCGGGTTCAGGGCAGTGGCTGAGGGCATCCGCGTGGGCGATGCTCCTTCCGGGTCAGTGGAGAAGTGTGTAACTGTACCCCGAGAGGAAGATTGACCATTGTGTCAGTCTAGGCAACATGTAGTGTGGTGTCTGGTTGTTGCCAGTGAGTAGACCCAGCAGCGGCTTGTGGTCTGTGATTAATTTGAACTTGCAGCCGTACAGGTATTCATGGAACCACTTGATACCGGCCACTGCTGCAAGTGCTTCCTTATCTAGTTGACTGTAATTACATTCCGCCGGGGATAGGGTCTTTGAGTAGAATGCGATGGGGGCTTCTGAGCCGTTCAGTAACTTATGGCTCAGTACTGCCCCCACTCCATAAGGGGAGGCGTCGCACGTTAGTAGCAGGGGGAGGGTCTCGCTGTATTGCATTAGGATGCTGTCTGAGGAAAGTAGGTCCTTTACTGTGGCAAAAGCGTCGGCCTCTCTTTGTCCCCAGGTCCACGTGGCCATCTTCCCCAGGAGCCTATGCAGCGGTTCAACAACTGTTGCCTTCTGTCGCAAAAAAACGGCATAGAAGTTTAATAGTCCCAAGAAAGCTTGTAGTTCTGACTTGTTTCTGGGGGTTGGCGTTTCCTTGATGGCCTTAATTTTTTTCTCTGTGGGTCTTATGCCAGACCCATCTATGAGGAACCCCAGAAACTCGACGCTGGTGACCCCTATTTTACATTTATCTTTCTTCACTTTGAGCCCCCGTTCTTGAAATCACCCTAAGACAAGCCGCAGCCTTTGTATTAATTGGTCTTCTGAGTCCCCTGAGATGAGGACGTCATCGAAGTAGGGAACCACTCCGGGAATGCCATTTAAAAGCTGTTCCATTAGGCATTGGAATAGGCCAGGGGCCACGCTGACCCTGAACTGTAACCGGTTGCACTTGAATGCCCCCCTGTGGGTGACAATAGTTTGTGCCTCTGCTGTGGCTGCATCTACAGGCAGTTGTTGATATGCCTGGGTCAGGTTTAATTTGGCGAATATTCTTCCGTTGCCCAGGGAGTGAAGTAGATGCTGGACAACGGGCACAGGGTATGCGTTTGGTTGTAGGGCTTTATTGATGGTCCCTTTATAGTCCATGCAGATGCGAATGGACCCATCAGGCTTCATGGGGGTGACAATGGGGGTCTCCCACGTGGCGTGCTCTACTGGTTCTAATACCCCTTGGGCTATTAGCTTGTCCAGCTGCTCATCGACTTTAGGTCGGATCGCAAAAGGAACCCTTCAGGGCTTAAATCTTATTGGGGTTATGGTCTAGGCTAAATGATATGGGCTTGCCCTTATATTTACCTAGACTCCCATTGAAGACGGTCTGGAAGTCTTTGAGGAGTTCGTCCAGCTTGTCCCCTCTTAGTTGGTGCAGCCCCGTGATGCCGATGTTGAGCGGCTTGAGCCATTCCACCCCCATTAGTGTTGGCCGGTGTCCTTCAATGACGGTGAGAGGCAGGTTCCCTTTGAAGTCTTTGAAAATGACTGGAACTTCTGGTCTTCTGAGGACTTGGATCCGATTCCCCTGGAAATCGGTCAGGCGGATGTCTTGTGGTTTGAGCTGTCTTTTGTTGCTTTTGGGCATCAGTTGTTTCAGTATGCCCCAGGCCATGATTGTGAACACGGAGCCAGTGTCAAGCTCCATGTTGCAAGGCAGTCCATCTATGGCCACTGTGACTATGAACTTCTCTCCCTGGTTGGCATTTGCGTGGCCTACCAAGGTGTGATACGTGCCCCTGGACTCCTGGGCACCATAGTCATCGCGTCTTCTGCCCCTCTGTGGCCCGGAACGGTTCTGGGCATGCCTTCCTGATCACATGGGTGTTTTACTTGGGAATGGGGCTGGCTGGTATTGGGGTGTTAGCGTGGCTCTGCATGCTTCGGCTATGTGGCTGCGCTTTTGGCAGCGGCGGCAAATAGCCTCTCTAAATTTACAAACTGCTCTGGGGTGGCCCCCTAGGCAGCCGGCACAGTGGGGCTGCCTTTGGTTAAAGTCTCTGGGGTTTACCCACTTGTCCTGTTGAATCCAGTAGACATGGTCGTCGTCGTTGTCGGACTCTTCTTCTGCTTCCGGAACCTCTGTTTGCCAGTCCATTTGTCTTTGTGCATGGTGGACCCTGCTGTTTTTCTGGATGCTGGCTGCAGAGATGTCCGAGGACTCGGCGGCTCTGGCTTCTTCGACCACATCTTTAAAATTGGCGACCCTCTGGATTAGAAGTTTTTTTTGTAGGTTGAGGTCCCTCATACCTAGGATGATGCAATCCTTCATCATTTCCTCTGGGTTGACGAATTCGCATCTGGAGGCGATCTCTCGGAGGCTGGCAACGAATTTGTTGACTGTCTCCCCCTTGTTTTGACGACGGTGATAAAACTCATTTCTGTGCACCATCGGTGTGTCGGAGGGGGCAAAATGTTCCTTTAGTGCCGTTTGCAGCGTGGACCAGGAGATGGATTCTATATCTGTGGGTGCCACCAAGGTTTCCGCCAGTTTGTAGGTTTTGGGTCCACAGTACGTAAGGAAGAGAGCCCTCTTCCTGTCGTCCGGCAAATCCTGGAAATTATTAGCTTCCAGGAACATGCGGAATCTGGACATATATGTTCTCCATTCTTCAGTTTGTGGGTTGAAGAAGGCTGGTGCTGGAGATTGCTGCTGTGCCATCCTGTTGAGTTGGCCGATGCAGGTAGGAACGTGCTTAAGATGGCCGCGGATTGCCACGAGGTGTCCTTTGTCCTGTTGTCTTCTTCCACTACCTTCGTCACCAGTGTTAGATTTGCGTGGGAAGAATAGCCAAGACGTAGGAACGGTTCAGCACCTTTATTTGTGGTTAGCAGTAGCGAATGCAGACTGCCGGCTGGCGGCAGGGAAGCCGCTTTTAAGGGTTTCCCTGCAGCCTGCTGGCCAGTGACAGTGGTTCAATTTTCCCGCTGCTGACTAAACCAATCAGCGGCGAGTATGCAAATACGTACTTGGTGCATCAGTACGTAACAGTATTGCTTCACCATATTTAAAATTCCAGTTTAACACTGCACATAAAGTACTGGAAGGATTGAAATTGGAAACAGGTTTCAAGTCAGTTTATGACTTGGTGGCTTCCAAAAATGTATACCGTGTTTCCCCGAAAATAAGACCCTGTCTTATATTTTTTTGAACCCTGAAATAAGCGCTTGGCCTTATTGCCATGCACTCAAAAGCCCGATTGGGCTTATTATCAGGGGATATCTTATTTTGGGGGAAACAGGGTAGTTTAAAGCCCTTTAAATCTAAACCTATGCAACTGAAGACACACTAGCAAAGGATATATCAAAGAATAGATTCAAAAGTTAAAGCTTTAGATAAACCAGTAATTCTAAACTAATTGTAGAATTAGTTACCAGAGCAGTAATGGGCTGAGTTCCCTTTTACTACATGTTTCAAGACAGAGGCTAGATAGCTTTCTCTGGATGGTGCTTGAATGTGGAATGAGCTGGGGGTTGGATTTGATGGCCTGAATGTACAAATCTAGAATTCTATGAAAATGTACATTTCATTTTTTAAAAGTCCAGTTGCAGAGTCTCTTCCATCTACTCCAAAACATACAACAGTTGTATCAATCACAAATGAGCCAGGCATGTATAATTTTGTGTATGTTTGTATATGTGTAATTCTATTAAAGATAAATTTATTCTCCCTGTCTGAAATAACTGAAGCTTATTCTAAAATTCACACTGCAGCAATATCTTTATTAAGGACTATTGAAGGGTTATAAAATAGTGGAAAGCTTTAGAATTCTCACAAACTCTTATTCAGGTATGCCTCAGCCTTAAAGTATTCTCTATTTGCTGTCCAAGTACTAGTATTGTAAAAAAAAAAAAATGTCAGACCATCTTCTCAGGTTCTAGCACAAATTTATCTCTACAGGTGGGACAGCACTTTTTCTCTCTTTATAAGAAACAGAAATCTTGAACGAGTTCTCTCTCCTTCCCGCTCATCAGGCATTAAAATACTTGTGAGCAGACAAGATTAAAAATGCTTTGATGGCAAGATCCTTTGCTTAGGAAGTCAGCAGAAAAAATGTTGATGTAAGCTCAAATTAATCCTGATCAGTTTTGAAATGATATGTAAAAGAGATATATCTGAAACAAAACTTTAGTCCTATTTAGCAAATGTACTTTATCTCTTGATTTTGTTACCTCTGAATTGTATAAATAGCCTCTAGCTAATGCAAACTATTAAACCTATACTGGAAATTTAGTCTTGTCAAACAGGAAACTCTGTCTTAGGGTGGTTTCCCACATTTTGCATGTACATGCAATATAAATGATGGGAACTATTATGTATAAGTGACAGAAGCAAATATCTTGAAATATGGTAGACTAATTCAAAAGTTCTGTACTCTGGAGATCCACGACCAGCCAGGATCAACATCTTCAATCCTCCTAAGGTGGTACTTTTAAGTTCTCATCTGAAATCTTATAATTGATCTGGAGAGATGTTGGTTTAAATCTCTAGTCAATCATAATGCTCCCCAAATGATATGAAATTAATCACTGTCTTTAAGCTTGCCCCATTGTTTCTTGTGTATGTAAATAAGGATCAATTCTCCAAGTGCTTTGTTGGAACGATGGAATACAAGTATAAAATACTTGTAATACTAAAGAGAATTATAAACCAAGTAAATGGAAGAATGTTATACATCGACTTCACTGTTCAACTGGTGATATTGAGATCCATATTATCTATGTCTATCCCATAGGACTTATACGGTGCCAGACTGAATGTTCATCTAATCTAATGTACAGAATCACAGAATGACTGGTCAAAGATTTGGAGGAAGCCCATAAGTAAGGTATGGAGATAATAGCCAAGTATTGCAGTTCCTCATCCCTAAGGGAAGTTTTATTTATATTTCCTAGGTTTACTCATATTCACCAACAGAGTTATTTTTCATGAATAAATCTATTTTCCTTTTAAAGCAATGAAAGCTAGTAGTTATATTGCTGCGGTATATACCTTCCTTTTATATGTACAGCCACAGTTTGCCCAGAAGACCCTGTATAGGGAGTTCCACTGATGGCAGCCATTGTTGGAAGCAGCCTCCCTAAAGAGGTTTAACTTTTCATATCCTTTTTGTCTTTTCTTTACAATTTTTAATTTGGACAGCATCTTCAAATGGCTATTGTTCTTCAACAAAACTTTCTCACTTTGTGCCATCAGATTGTGTTGCACTTCTCCTGCCACAAAAACCACAGGCAGTTTGACTATTGTCCCTATTTGGGGCTTATAGAAAGTGAAAGGCAACATAATCTGGAAGGTTGACCTAGTTAGTTTATTGCTATATGTATTTTCTCTTCTTTTGATATCAGAGAACCCAAGGGTCTTATTTTCCACCTCCAATGTGGTCTTCACTCATTCCAAATAGAAACTCCAGAGCTTCTGGGCTTCAGCAAGGAGGTTACATCATTTTTCACAGATCAAATCAAGCTTAATGACAAGGGCATAGCTGGAGTACTGGTTTGCATTTATGGTTTTTGATGCAAGTTTTGGCTGTCTCTAGTATAATCGCTGACTGATATTAACTTGACATTTGTTTAATAATGATATCATTGTTTTAGCCTTAATTTCTAGGTCAGTGGGAATATTATTTTAGGATTCGGAACAGATTAAAATAGGGTTTTCTTTACAGAGCAGCTTTGAACAGAAGTTTGATAAGTCATAGAAGATAAGCTAAAATGGCTAATTGGCAGTTGAATAGTACAAATGAGCAACCTTTTTCAGACTAAGGGATGAACTTTGTTGGTGTGCCTTGTCTGGGGATCATGTAGATCTTCATGATGTCATGAAGTAGAGGGGGGCACATTATTTGGCATGGTATTTTATTGGTCAGCATAAGGACAGCATACTCTTTAAAAGGTACAATGGGTACAGTCCCTTAAACACTTCTGATTACCCCAAAAATGAAAAAAAAATCTATATATTTTTGCACCATCACATCTAGGTATCTAAGGGCCAAAATGGGTCCAGGAAACCTGCCAGTCTGCTACAGACTGCACTTTATCCATCCTTGAGACACCTCATAACCTCTAATATTGAAAGTCACTAGCTGCTATATTATCTGGTCTATCTTTTCACTTGGTTACCAGTTGCTGGGAAACAACTGGTAATAGCTGACCGGATCTGTTTTGAGTCCAATTTAACTTTTTGATGAATAGTTGATTGAAACAAGTAAGATTGCAATTGCCTACTTATTCTTCTTACAGCCTTTTCAGAAGAGTGGAGTCGCATCCTATGAAAAAACAAATTCTGGACTAAGATAGGTTTTAGATATAAGTTCTGCTAATCTGACCTCATGGGTGTTTTCTTATATTCTTATTCAAAAGTCCTGTTCCTACAACACAGTTAATTCAATGAGCCAGTAATCTGATCAGAGTTCTTTACAAATGATTCTGGCTGCACTAAAATTACAATAATTAGGTGAAAATTTACCATTTAGACGTGCAACCCCTCCCCCTCGATTGTCTACATGAGTCTTACCAATAATCTTCAGGAGATCCTTGGTAAGACTTCATTACTTCAATAGTGCCCTCCTATTGGCCTGAAAGGCAGCTGTAGGCATAACTTGGGCACTGTTGCCAGTCAGTATTTGACAAGGAATTCTTTAATGCAAAAGTGTAGCTTTTGGCTGCTTTCTCTCTCTTATTCTTTTGCTTGGAAGATTAAATAGGGAAATGAGACAATTGGTTGAGTTTGGGGTTGTCACAGCATAGCTGACTGGATCTGTTTTGAGTTCAATTTAACTTTTTGACGAATAGTGAATTAGCTGATGCTTTTCGATGTTCCCATAGCACAGTGGGAATGTACCTATTTACCCAGTTGTGGGAAACAGACCAAACAAGCCAGAGACAATACTAGTATTCCCTTTTTTTTAATGCCTTTAGCAACAATCAGACCCAGACCAGAACCCCATGGAATGCCAATTCATAACAGCCTTTTTGGTATTTGGCACACTGCATTATCTAAATATGCAATGGTCAATCTAACCATTGAGATTGATTAAATCATGATTTATGGATTAGAATGTAATGCAAACCCAGCCAATTGGAATTCAATAAACCACATTTAGGCAAACTAAGGATTATGTGTTGTACGAATCAAATTACACACAATCTAAATGCACAATGCTTTTATATAAAAGAAAGCTTTGTTTGCTTACATGGAGAGTCATTTTGTGTTTATAAATGGCTTGTGGGCTTCTCGGAGGCATCTGGTCAGTCATTGTGGGGACAGAAAGATAGACCAGATAAACCTTGGGGCTAATTATATATTTTTATACAATTGCATGATTGCATATTTTTTGAATTTTTTTTTTTAAATGTTAGACATGCATGAAATAGGGAAACAACAATTTTTGTGGGTCAGAGGAATGGAAATGTATATTTGATCCTATCAATAAGCTGAGGTCAGATTTTTTTTCATGAACCAGGAGCTTAGTCCACGAACCCCTTTGAATACAGAACACCAGAAACCTTGAATTAATAAAGAAAAGACTGACCCTCGAAGCAGTAAAGAGATTGAGTCTTACTGATGTCAGCAAGAGTTAAGTATCTAATTTGCTCCCAATGCCCCTAAAATGCATGACCAAAAATGCATATTCCGCATTTTTCTTTACACATCTGACACCTATAACTACCTTTAAAAAAAATCAATGCAATTTTAAGATTTAACTAAATCTAACAGATTCAGTTTCAAAGGAATGGCTATGTTCCAAAAATGCATTGAATTAAACAGTTTTTACTGTCTCCATCTGCCGATTAGCCATTTTAACTTATCTTCTATGACTCCATGCATATCTCTCTCTCTCTCTCTCTCTCTCTCTCTCTCTCTCTCTCTCTCTCTCTCTCTCTCTCCCTCCCTCTCCCCCCCTCCCTCTCTCCCTCCCCTACTCCATTCCCTTCTCTTTCCTTTTATTTCTCCCTCTCTCTCTCTCTCTCTCTCTCTCTCTCTCTCTCTCAAAACTGATAAAATTTCCATCTTCTTTCTGATTAAACATCACATTAGTTATAGGAAACAGTTAAGCTAACAATGAAATCTGTAGCTCAAGATTTTCCTCTGTTAAATGCCAACCATTGAGAAACAAACACCACAATATAGGTGATAGAAATACAGAAAATAAAATAAACTATAGAAACTTTACAATATCTGTTCTGTTTTTGACTAGTTCAGCACTATCACCTGAGTGTATTGGAAAGACATTTGACTCTATGAGATTAAAGCATAAGGAAAAAGTTATTTCCTACACATAAACTGGAATGCTATATTTCTGAGCCAACACTAACAGGGAAGTTTTAGCAATCTTTTTCCAAAGAAACTGCAATCTTCATAAGTGGAAGCCACATATTAGAAAACTCCTTCCAACACTCAAGTCAGGATTTGAAAAATTCAATTCTCCTCGGGGCGATAATTATACATACGGTACATAAGCAGAGTAAGTGTCTAGGTTGATGCATCACACTAAACTATGATGTGATTTTTTTTCTAGTTGTTTGTGTCAAGCCGGATAGAATGGGTTTATGGCTAAACATGATGAACCAAGCCAATTGCAGCTTAGCCAACAAACCATGCTTTAGTGTTACCATGACTCAATGTGAAGTATAAATCCTATATCACACACACAAATACATGCTAGAATCACCATCACACCAGCCCATAACATAATTTGTCTGAGTTTGACTTGGCAAGATAGAGAATCAAGATAGGTTTCAGTTATATTTTCCTTCTTATCTGATCCCCTTATTTTCTACCTTTGGTTATTCCAAATTGACAAGGTTTATTTATTAGGTGCTGCTTTTAATCTTGCCTAGGACCTAGGAAAGTTAAATCCTTTAACTTTTCTGCCAATCTTTCCATTTACAAACTCTCTGCCTTTCTTGCCTCACCTCATGAAGGAACTTGAAATGGCTTGCCAGCACCATTGCACAGAAGGCTTTTCTGGCACTGGGAGTCAATGGCTATTTCTTTCCAGTCAGTTGCAGCAACTGTTCACAGCTGACAGGGAGATCATTCTCTTCCATATGGGACTTTGTCCCTCTCATGCTAATGTACTTGCACATAACTTTAAAAATATCATTTTTAAAACTGCACAATGCATTATTGCCAAAATATATTACATTGTCAGTTTGAAAACTATACCTCTTTGAATCAGCGCAGCACTACCTATCTGCAATACTGAAATCACAAATATTTTAATGACGTTTTAGCAATAGCAATAGCACTTAGACTTATATACCGCTTTATAGTGCTTTACAGCACTCTCTAAGCGGTTCACAGAGTCAGCATATTGCCCCCAACAATCTGGGTCCTCATTTTACCCACCTTGGAAGGATGGAAGGCTGAGTCAACCTTGAGCCGGTGAGATTTGAACCGCTGAACTGCTGAACAGTCAGCTGAAGTAGCCTGCAGTACTGCACTCTAACCACTGCGCCACCTCGGCTCTTTTAAGCATGAGAAGGTGGTTTCTTCAACTATCAAACCTTTGCCCAGCACAGAAAGGTCTTCTGTTTCATTCCTACTGGGAAAGCATCTTTTAAAGGCCTAAGGAGAAGGAACTTTTGCAAACTACCAACATCTTTGGCATGTTTGTTGTCAAACTGCGTACTCCTTGAACACTTCAACTGTACCTGCTTGCTTCTATCATCTATTCAGGTTTTTTTCTTCTTCTCCCCTGCCCTCCTTTTAATGACAGTGGAGTGTAAAGGCCATCTTTTTTTTAAAAAAAGTATCATTTTGTTCCAATATGTTTACTGGCAGGCCATGAAGAGGCCCCAACAAGACATTCAAATATGTGTAGCAATGCTATCTGATTCCAACCCTAACTGACAGCACACCCTTTCTGTGGGAAAGGCCCAAATCTACACAAACAGAGACAAACAAAGCTAGGATAAAGCAGACCGGGGCTTGGAAAACACTCTAGGCCAGTATTGTGTGGTTTCTAGGTTTCCCACAGTGACAGAGCATCTGGGCAACGTTAACCATGGCATTCTGTAAACACAGGCTAGAGGAGATAATAGTCCATAACATGAGGGAACAAAGCAGCCTGCATAAATTGGTTTCCTCTGTTTCTGTCGTAATCAGATTGATTGGCCAATTGTAAATGCCTATAGAAGGAAACCCTGGAAGTTGTTTAACACACGTTCACAGAACAAGGATCAAAAGATAAGAGCCCAGAATCATCTGCAACAGTTTGAAGGCCAACTATAACACTGGAGAGAAATGGAGCATGTCAAATAATATGTTTATTGGATCTGCTAATGTTGAAAATGCAGGAAGTAAGATTTATAGTTGCCCAGAAGCCTTTTCTAAGAAAAGATAGGCAGAGCATATTATTTGCATAGAAAAAGAAACAATTTCTAGCAAATCCACTCTACTTCAAAATTCTATCACAAACAAACAAGAAGATTTACAAAGTATTGGCGTCCATATCTTCTCAAACAATCTTGATTCCTTTCGTAACTCATAGCACTTACTCTGGCCTCTTCTTATGTCTGCTAAGGGACTCTGGATCATCAGACTCAGACAAAAAGGGTAAATTGCACTGATGCTTCTGACAGAAATTGCGGAGTTTCAATAAATAGCCAACATTATGAATATCAGTTCACAGCCTTATGTGCTTGATATTACTGAATGATGAGCCCCTACCAGTACCAATCAAAACATTATGTAGCAGTTCTATTTTCCCTATCTTAACAGATTTTCTCTGATAAGAATTGGAGGGAAAATATGGAAAGATTTCCAATTAAAAAACAATTATGGCAGTCCCCTCTGTAAAATTCTATGGTTATAGACAGGGTAAGGATGTTCTAGGTTGCCTCAATCTACTAAATTATACCATCTTGCAGAACCAAGGAGATGTAACTTCCCTGACACTTGGATGATCTCTTGGCCTTCCAGAAACTATTAAATTACAGCTGTTCCCCCAGAAATTAGGGCTAGGAGGTTAGAGAGGCCCAATATACATGTGTTTATTCTGTGAACTTGTTATATGATTCCTTTTCTTTTATATTATTTCTAACTTTATTTGGTTATGGGGTAATATTTTAAAATATTGTTTTTATAAACTAGCCACTGAAATTACAAATCTAAGTGGTGGCCATATACATTTTCTAAATAAATAAAATAAACTATAAACAACAGTGTAATTTGAAAGCGTCCTAAGTGCCAATGGAATATTGGCACTTAGGACGCTTTCATTTTTCAGTTTCTGTTTCCTGACTACTGATAGATCTTCTAAGTTTGTATACCATTTTAAACCATGGCAACATTTGAGGAAAATGATGAGATAGTGTGATGTTTACAAAATGCTAAAGAAGAACCCACAAGGGATGATAGCTGAAGTGTTGGTATATGACTGTGGAAACATTGGTTCAAATCCATCTTCAACTCATTGATTGATGTTGGTCCAATCCCACTCAGTCCAATGTACAACTTTGTTGTCTTTGTTTCATTAGGATAAAATGATGGCAGTAATCCACCTTGAACCCTTAGAGAAAAAGCAGGATAAGTCAACACCCCCACCCCAAAACTGTAATGATTTGATGTGATATGATACAGGAGGTAAGATACAGCCTCATGACTAGTAACTGTTGATAGCTTACTAACCAGCTCCTTCTTGTTGTTTTTCTTCATTCCCCTTTGGGAGTATTGTGTCCTGCTTAAAATTGCATTCATTCTCTCTCAGCTCTTGGGCAACCCAGAAAAGTTAGAAATGTTTAAGCAAAAACAAAGATAAAACCCTCAACCCACCTCCCCAAATCTCCCCAGTAAGAAGGAACACTATTCCTTCACCAGTTTAAGCATGCTCAAATTATATACACTGTATGCGTCTTTGGGTGTTTTCTCCACCAGTCTAAGCCTACTCAGTATATGCGTGCATGCCTGTTCCACTTTTGTAATGAATTTGTCAAAGTTTATGAAAAGAAAATAGAGAGGAAATCACATCTGGCTTGTTCATGGCGCCACTTCTAGCTGGAGGGTGACTGCTTGGAAAAAGGTGATGAGTGCTCAGTTGGTGACTGATATTAATAGAGGGACAATGGACGAATTGCTTTCAGGTTAACCCTTTCATATGCTAAATTCTCAGTCTCTCCTCCACTGTCAAGTAAGAGTCACTTCTTAAATTAAGGCTGATAAGTTGTTCCCTCTTTTCCTGTTGACAATTGCCCACTAACAATTTCTTTAAGAACAGGGAGAAAGTAGAAGGATTGGAGAGAGATAGGAAATACGGCTTGAATTATGGGGAAGGTTGGGTCTCCCTACTAAAGTCTGCAGAATATTGGCCAATCTTGGTTTGTTTCCCAGCTTTCTGAGAATAATACACAAAAGGTGTCAGGGTCATTTAACATTGGGAATAGCAGTTAGCCACCAAGAAGTTATCTCTTTCATTATTTGTTTCCTTATGGGGAAGTGATTGAATAACAATGTAAAGTGAAGTCTAGTTGGTCTTATTAGGTGGTTTGCATTCATTCTGAAAGTCATGGAATTTTTAAAGACAATATACAGTAACATCCAATGCCCTACAAAGACAACATGAAAGTGAAAATGTACATTATGCATCCTTCTCAGTGAATTCTACAGACTCTTATTTTTATTCACAGATTGGGAAGCCCTGGAGTATTCACCTATGCCCTATGAAACAAACAAAATGTTAAAAAGTTATGATATTTATGTAGTTACTTACCAGGCACATCTAAATTATATTAAAGTAATCAAAATATCTTTACAGTCCCCAAGGTGTGTCACAACTTTCGAGAATCCCTAATATTTGGAAATTGAAAATTGAAAAATTTGATACACCCTAATTTCTATCACATTCAATCAAGTCTCCCTTTCAGGAAAGGCAGAATTAGAAGATTACATGGCACATCTGCTTTTCTGTTTCTGCACAATCCCAGATGAAGTTCCAAATGGTACTAGATGGGGGGGGAACGTTTTTCCCTTTCCTACTAACAATAAACTGAAGGGGAGTAAGGATAACTTGTCTTCATGATCATCAGACAGATCAAAAAGTTGGGATTGCAGCCACTAGCTCTAAGGAAGTAGGAAATCAATTCACCTTCATTGCCTTTGTTAGCTCTGTACTGGAAAAGAGGGAGGGGATTCCTTCCTATTATCCATGCCTTGATGCTGTGCTTTAAAGAACTATTATTATGGTCAAATGCATGTTCTAATAACTCTCCTAGGCCAGGGATGGGGAAAGATGGCTCTTTTATGACTTGTGGACTTCAACTCCCAGAATTCCTGAGCTAGCATGATTGGCTCAGGAATTCTGGGAGTTGAAGTCCACAAGTCATAAAAGAGCCATCTTTCCCCACCCTTGACCTAACACCATCAGGAGACAGGTAGCACTAGCTTCGGTGCTGTCATGTGGGAGACTATAGTCCTTGACGCAGCATCCCACAGTGCGCCAATTCCTAAAGGGCGCCCCTAACTTGAGACCCCCGGTGGTGCACAGGTGCCCCACCTGGGACCTGTCCAAGGTTTTAAATGTGCTCACCGGATCACCCTTTGAGCCATTGCGGTCGGCCACCCTGCGTTTTCTTACCCTTAAGGTGGCAATTACATCAGCCAGGAGGG
>QLTV01003479.1:2686651-2707891 GCA_003457575.1 Thermophis baileyi
TTTTTGCATCACTTAAAATACATGAGTTATAGAGAAACATGTTCGCCAAGGTAAAGATAACTATTTTCACTAGGAAAGTAGAGGTCTTTGAAATGACCTTTGTGACAACCTGTCATTGCCAGCTGAGACATCGTAGCTTGGTTTTAAAACAGAACATAGAGAAGATTTGAGAAAATAGAATAAAAGGTAGATATGAAGCTCAGTCTGATTAGATCACTAAAAATAATAGTCTAGCACAGGGGTGGGGAAAGATGGCTCTTTTATGACTTGTGGACTTCAACTCCCAGAATTCCTGAGCTAGCATGATTGGCTCAGGAATTCTGGGAGTTGAAGTCCACAAGTCATAAAAGAGCCATCTTTCCCCACCCTTCCTACTATCAATTACTGGCTATTTTTTTCCTGTTGGTCAATAGTATCCTACAGAAAAATTTGTTGTCTACATTAATCATTTTTATCACTTTCCCAACATAGGGTCCTCCAGATATGTTGGGAATGTAAATCTTGATACCCAGACATATGAACTTAGGAGCAGACTTCTGGATCAGGCCAAGAACTTAGATCGTCATTTTGATTCTCATAGATTTATTTATTCTTGCAACAAGTTCTATTAACTTACTTACGTGACTTTAGTTGTACAATATCGGCAAATTAAAAACAGTAATAAAAACAATCCAACATTAAAATATTTTATCCTCTGTTAAAATATCTTCCACGGAATGCTGTATGAAAGTCTGCATTTATTAATTTCCTAATGTGGATGCAAGCCTTTATAAAGAGAAAGGGCTCCAGTGAGAATATCTTTCTCTGGCCCTAGCATCTGATGCCTCAAGCATAGGTGCACCACCCTCCTCCAAATCCCACTAAAAGTCATGCACATCTATCCCATGTCCAGACTTGGGCCCTCACTGGAAATGTTCCTGATAAATCACCACTACATCCTTACCAAATAGCAGATTGAAGACCTATTAGTTACTTTGGGATAGCTGGATCATAAGATGGCTTTTTAGAATGCAAGTAGCCCTTCCTCCTGTCACAAGAACATGTTTACCACTTTCTTTATCCAAGGTGGTTGCATTCCTTCTGGCTGCATGTATCAACCTAGAGGTGGGATAAAAATAATCCTAATTTACAGGTGACCAAATTCATGTTTCAGAGGACATTGCCAATATCCTCAAGTGTCCAAGGCTTGAGTCCTAGAAGATTTTGCAAGGCATTACTTCTGCCATCCCAGGGATAACTCATAGCAAATATGAGTAGATGATCACCTAGTTATTTCCTCCTAAATTAGGAATCAGTGAAGAAATAGTTTGGGATCCATAACAAATTTTTGAGGATTCCACTTTTTACTTTCCTCAATGGAGAAAATTGTCCATTTATTCCTACTTTTTGCTTTCTCTTTTGAACCATTTAGCAATCCATATAAGGACAGATCCTCTTGTCCTATGACCACTGTATTTATCTACATGCCTGGAACACTTAAAAAAATTAGAAGATGAGGGAAGCAGATTTTATCTTTATAGAATGCATGATCATTTTCATTCAGCAAAGCGTATTTCTTTAAGTGTTTTTTATTATTATTTTTGTCTGATTATTGTTTCCACTAATTCGACAGGCTTCATATTAAATTATAATGTTCTGATTTTCCCCTGGGTTTCTTTTTAAAAGTTGGTGTCACATTGGCTACCATACAGTCCAAACCATCTTTAAGAGATGAATTACTTACCGTATTTTTTGCACTATAAGACGCTCCGGACCATAAGACGCACCTAGCTTTTGGGGAGGAAAACAAGAAAAAAAATCTGCCTCTGCCTCCCAGCATCCATCGGTATTCATCTGGCTAGCGTCCTTGCAGCAAACAGCAAACAGCCTGGTCAGCTTCAGCACATTATTGCAGCCTGATTTAGCACAAGCATCTGATTAGCGGTTGGATCGGCCTCCCGGAATACCGCCGATCAGCTGCTCCAGGCTGCGGGGATCGCTGCTGCCTATCGCCGCCTCTGCGTGTCCCGTTTTCAGCCTCCATACGCCTTGTTTTCAGCCTCCGCGCATCCCATTTTCGGCCCGTTCCAGGCGGTGGGGATCGCCGGCGGAAAACGGCAGCAATAGGTGGCGGCTATTGGTGGTGATCAGCAGCGGCAGCAGCGACAATCCCCACCACCTGGAATGGGCCAAAAATGGGATGCGCAGAGGCCAAAAATGGGGCGCGCAGAGGCCAAAAATGGGGCGCATGGAGGCTGAAAACGGGGTGCGGGAGGCTGAAATGGCCAAAGGGTGGGGGCAGCGGGTGGGCGGGACTTCGGCAACATTCGATCTATAAGACGCACAGACATTTCCACCCACTTTGGGGGTGCGGAAGTGCGTCTTATAGCCCGAAAAATACAGTACTTTTGCTTGGAAACCAGAAATTTCTCATTTGAGTCGTTCAAGAACTCTCAGGTAGGTAGCATCAAGACCTGGAATATCCTTGCCTATGAAATCAATTTTATTTAGTAATCCCAATTTCCTCTTCAGAAAGTCAAACAGGCTGAACTTTTAGTCTCATATCTTCTCTCATAAAGAAAACTGCAAATAATGTTTCTGCAATTTCCATGTTCTTTGTATCCTTTTCACGCCTTTGCTGTCACAACTGCTCCCTAGTTGATTTTCTGCATTGAATATATTTTTGAAAGTACTTATTATTTCCCTTAATTTTTTTGAGGGATCTTTAATTTCCTTCCATCTTATTTATCACCTCCTCCTTTTGTGCCAGGACTTGTTTTTGTTTCCCTTAAGACAGGCTTTCCATTTCCTCAAGGAAGACTTCTTAACTTTTACAGCTTCCTGGACACTACTAGAGAGCCACGATTGCCTTGTTTTGGACTCAGCTGACCCTTTCTTACATTGTAAAATACAATCTAGCTGAGCGTTAATTATTATCATTTTAAATAATTTCCAGCATTATGATTTGGTCTTTCTAACTTTTCCTTTCCTTCTTTGTCTTTTTCATCAGTTCCTTCATATTTAGTCACCTTTCCTGTTTTATTACTGTGTTCAGCCCTGCTGGCCTTTTCCTATTTGCATGTATGCTAAATTTGATAACAATATGGTCATTGTTTCCTTTTCATTTCACAACACTTAAGTCTCCCACCAGATTACATTCATCTCTTTGGTAGGGCTATACATCCAAATTTGAAAGGGAAAAGGTGATTCAGAGTACATGAAAATATTCACAGAGCAGTTGTCAGCAACTCCTTAAAGAAGCTATGTCTTTTCCTGGCTGCTGTGCAATCTCAAAAAAAAAAAGTTTCCTTCAATTTTAAGAAGATGCTGACAGATGCTCTGTTTAAGCCCACACACACACACTTTAAACCACATTCCCCTCTTCAACTCCAAGTCCCTACCATTTAGGATTTAATCTAGGGTTCCAGAACCAGCTGTTTGAAGATGCAATCATGTAGGGCTCTAGAACAGGCTGGCCAAGAATACTGGGAATAGGGTCTCCTGCTTGAGCAGGGGGTTGGACTAGAAGACCTCTAGTCTTCTTCCAGCTCTATTCTGATAGATGATAGATAGATAGATAGATAGATAGATAGATAGATAGATAGATAGATAGATAGATAGATAGATAGATAGATAGATAGATAGATAGATGATAGATAGATAGATAGATAGATAGATAGATAGATAGATAGATAGATAGATAGATAGATAGATAGATAGATAGATAGATAGATAGATAGATAGATAGATAGGATGGATGGATGATAGGGAGTTGCAGATTGGAAAGCTGGCTTAACATGAAGCTCATATAAAATGTGTTTACCCACTCATACATCCATTAATTAAGGGATAAGGAAGGATACTAAAACCCAGCCATCTCCAGATTTTTAAAAAAAAAACAGAATTATGGGATTACTTGGAAGGCACTTAATCAATACAAGAATCCAAATTAAGGACATCCCTGAGAAATGGTTGTCTAGGGAGCGTTAGGTATCAGTATTTGAGTAACTCTTCACTCAATACTCTGAAAAACTGCCTAGTCCTTTGATTGTCCAATGCAACATAAGGCACATTCAGAGGTTAAGCAGGTGTCCCTCAGCAGGATAGGGCAGAACAAAAGGTGTTCTGTCTTTAGCTACAGCCTTGTGTCAGCATCTAACATCTACCGAAGCACAAAAGCTATTTTGATAGGTTTTGCAGAGAATGGACCTAAAGGTCTATTTTTTTAAAAAAAAATGATTTCCATTCATTTATATCGCCCTTTTTCATATTCTTATGCACTTGCATCCAGGAAAGTTCCTGCCTCCTGCCAGTTTTGTCAAGCAAGACATGGATATGTGGTGAATTTGGGCATTCACAGAAAAGCCAGAATATTTTCAGGCCAAAATGACTGTTATTCAGTGAGTGAGGTTTCCTTTTTTTCAGAGCAATTTTAATGTTAGGGTTCTTGTTTTTTTAAGATTCTGACCTCTGGTTGTAAAAGGAGTTTATTTTTCATCTTGTCTCCTCATAGATTGCAAGGCGTGTGAGTAATAGGATGACAATACCTGAGCAAGCACTCCTCCAAAAATGTAAGCAAAGATGTTCAGTGGTGTTTACCTTTTGAAAAGAGCCCTCAGTCAGTTTTATACAAATAGATGAGTCATCCAATTTGCTTTTCAAAGGACAGGCCCTATATAAAACATCTCTCTTCTATAAATAATCTAGCTGAGAGAGTGGCTAAAAATCCAAAATTTCTGGAGGTTTCACAACTGACAGATCATGTTCTCCTCCTCGAGTTGTAAAACTGATGGATTTTGAGGTGGGTGTGAGAAGGTGTGTTGTTGTTGTTTTTTCCTTCTCTCTCTCTGAATGAAGATGGCATTTTAATACTATGGCTTGTGAAGTGATGTTACAGAGAGGAGAGAATCAAGGGAGTTGGGTGGATAATAAATTTAAATAAATAAATAAACTAACTAACTAACTAACTAACTAAAACCTCCTTGGCAGGTTCTTCTGAGAATGCCTTAGTAACGGATTACTGTGATAGGTTGCAGTCACTCAGATTGAACCTCCTAACATCTGAATTTTTATATTTTCTCCAGAACTTCTCATTTCAGCCCAGTTCTAGGAAAAATAGGAAGGCCCTTTTTTGGATCTTCTTGCCCCCAGACGTTATTGGGGTAACTGTCTATTGCTTTGCCCAGTAACACAAATTGTTCCTTCTCTGAAGTCCTGAAGTAATTACAAAGGTTTCTGTCTTCCATAACAAATGATGTAGCAGAGTAGCCCATGTTTCTCTTCTCAGTCATAATACAGCAGTAAAAGTAGTAGGTTTCCCCGTAAATAAATTAGAATATTGTATTGCTGTTGTGTTGTATCGATCTAGCACTGCTGAACATGAAACTTATGTTTTAAATTTTTAATTTCATGCGGTCTACTCTTGTTTGTCTGCTGTAACCAATACTTTGCTTTTGAAATAAAACAACGTTGTGATAACGTTATCTTTCTTGAACACCAACATTACATTGGTCATAGTTTCAACCGGCACTGAATGCAAGCTAGTGAAAGGCTACCAGGATTCTGAATGCACAAGTTTCTTGAACCAACATATTCTCTCCCTTTCTTTTGAAATGATTATTCAACAACAGTAATAGAAATGTACAAATAGTTCTTCAGTCACATCTTCCAGTCTCTTTATTTGTGGTCTAGGAATAAAATATGATTCATTAAGCTAAAAATCTGCCCCAGTGCTGTAAATATGATTAGCTGCAATGTTATTCCCTGTTCAAAGGGAATGACTTATACCGGAGGAAATAGTGAAGTGTTCCTAATTGGCACATTTGTATAAAATCCCTTTGTAAATATCAATGCCAGCAATCAAATGGACAGAAATACCTACCTGCTCTTTTTATCTTCTAGAGAATGAAGTCATTTATTGTTGGCAAACTCTTCCTATTATACATGAGAAACAGATTATTCCTATTGTACATTTTGAAAACAATCCATTCTGCATTGTTTCAATAATTTTATTACACTAAAGTATTTAACCAAAGGAAAATGGGCTTAAGCATAAACATTTTGCTAAAATAATTTATCTGCAAAATTAATCCTAATAATTTTAAAAGATGAAATAAGAAAAGAAAAGAAGAGTAAGGCTCTAGAAAACTGGATGTTTTTAAGAAGAGATTGGATAACCATTTGTCTGAAATGGTATAGGGTTTCCTGATTAAGCAGGGGGTTGGACTAGAAGACCTCCAGCCCCTCCCAACTCTGTTATTCTATTCTAGTGTGTGGTATTATGTTGTAAACAAACAAAAATCCCTCCAAAACATTGATCTTCCTTTTAACCAGTAAACCATTGCTGCTAATTAGTATGCATTTCTCAATCTAGTATCATATAATTCTTTTAATCAAACCCCATGTCACTGATACCTTGCTAGATTCCAAATACTACAGATATAATCTAGAAGAACACCTGAATCTTAACACACAGTGATTGAGCCAGAGTTAGATTAATAAACCTGTCAGTCTCAAGCCAAAATGTGACAATAATAGAATTATTATGAATCATATGAATCAATGCTCCTCAGTTGCATCTTTAACAGAAGAATGATTGTAACCAATTTTATTAAGCATTCTCTGGCCTTATGAAAACTATTTTTTCTGGCTTATTTAGACCATATTTATTCATGGGGTCAGTTTGCTATTGCAAAAAATAATAGTTTGTTACTCTAACCAGATACCCTTAGCCCAGAAGTCTCCAACCTTGGCAACTTTAAGACTTGTGGACTTCAACTCCCAGAATTCCTCAGCCAGCAACGCTGGCTTTTTATCAAAGGTTGGAGACGCCTGCTTTAGCCTATAGTTTTGTACATTCAGTCTTTGAATTAAGATGAAAAGTTGTAAGGATGTTGACTTTGAAGAGCCGAGGTGGCGCAGTGGTTAGAGTGCAGTACTGCAGGCTACTTCAGCTGACTGCTAGCTGCAGTTCGGCAGTTCAAATCTCACCGGCTCAAGGTTGACTCAGCCTTCCATCCTTCTGAGGTGGGTAAAATGAGGACCCAGATTGTTGGGGGCAATATGCTGACTCTGTGAACCGCTTAGAGAGGGCTGTAAAGCACTGTAAAGCTGTATAAGTCTAAGTGCTATTGCTATTTTTAATCATTTTATAGTTTGTCAATAGACAACTGTTACCTCATGCTTCAAAAGTGGACATGTTAGAAAATATAGTGATGTCTAGAAAAGTATAGGAGGATTAAAAATGGAATTATATGAAAAGAAAATTAAAGGCCTTGAAGAGCTTGACATAACATGGAAGAAAGAGTGATAGCCTGCCAAAGTCAAGCATGACATAAAAATGTTTGCGTCTTCAACTTTTTTCATGCAGAGGATGAATAGTTGTTTATGTTTTCTATGGAGGCATTCTTAAAGGAATTAGTCAAATTGGAGTATGGAGATTTTATAGATACAGCTGTTTGAATGCCTGTAAAGGTGAAATCTTTTCATAGCACTGTGATGGTGGAAATTATTTAGAGACCTGAACTTGCAGTGATTCAGCAAATACCCTGAAATATGCTAGAAAAAAATCCTTGGAGATGAGTCATTCATCTCCAAGGATTGTTTAAAAAACATAAACAATTTTAATCAAATAGATCTCATGGGCAGACAACAGATGATAAACATTTTTATATCCTGCAATTTTTGGCCTCTATTAAGCAGCTGTACTGTGAAAACACTGATAAATGGTTGGTTTCTTTTTTTAAACAACTAAAACAGCAATATTTAGAGAGATTCTGTGAGGACAATTCATAGACAATTCAATTTATGAAATTTACTCGTGTTAATGCTCTGCAAATGTACCTGTTGAGCAGATAGATAACTCTCAAGATGTCTTTGATGTCCATTCTAAATATTTAGCTGACACTCTAACTTTGTAAGAGATATTTTACACTATAAAAGCAATGAAATCTGGAACGACCCCTGAGACTAAGAAAATTCCTATTGCTGGATATTAAAAATACAATAATAGCATGGCATCTATATTGGTGGTGTTATATGAGCTATATCATATTCTATGCTGAGTGTTTGCCTGTTCTGTTTTTGGATCTTTTGTTTTATGCATTTAATTATATGTAAACCACTCAGTCATGAGTTGGGACATCATATAAATTATATGAATGAATGAATGAATGAATGAATGAATGAATGAATGAATGAATGAATGAATGAATGAATGAATGAATGAATGAATGAATAAATGAATGAATGAATGAAATGGGATATTTTAAAATGAATCCTACCCATATAATATTATGATGTACATAATGTTTTGGAAACAGCAAAGGCTCCTATGAATTGTGTGAGTTATCCAATTTCCTTGTTAAATAGATATGTCAGGATTTTGACAGCTGTTCTGGCATGAGAGTTACAGAAGATATTACTTTCAATAATTTACAAACACAATCTGATTTTATCAAAGAACATCAAGCCTCTGGTAGACGATTGGTAGATATTTTAGGATTAGGTTCTGATGATAATACTTCTATATTGACTTTGTCAGAAGAGGATTTCTGAAGTACATTATGATAAATAGATTTCTAGCAAAGTTCATTTCTTGGGTGAAGACTTATTATTCTAATTCTTTGTCCAGGTGATTATTAATTAAACTTGCTGAAGATGTTCCTTATCTCCTTTAATATTTAATTTAGCACTGAAAATTTTAACATACTTAAAAAAATATGGAAACATTCACAGGATTTGGGCAATAGGAACTAAAAATAAGTTGCATGAAGATAATGTCTTAGGCCAGGGCTGTCAAACTCACGGCCCACGGGCCAGATGCGTGACATGCTGGCCATGCCCATACCCGGTTTAGCGAAGGGGGGGAAAGTCCCGATACATCACGTGACACCGCCGTGATGATGCGAGTTTGACACCCCTGTCTTAGGCCATTTAATAATCATCAGATATCTTTACTCAATAATAAGGAAAATATTCTGGATATGTACAAACCAGAAATAGAATAATGCTAATATTTTGTCAGTTGGACATAAGGTATTTATATATAAAAGACATTTGTTTATTGTTCAGACTCTACTTGGCCAACGGATCTCAATGGAAGGTGATACAATAAAAGAAATTGAACAGCATGTTAAATGTGGTTGGCAGGCATAATTTTCAATGGCCACATCAGGGAGCAGGGGGGGTCGTTAACCGAGGCCGTCTCTCTTAACGGGTATCACACTACATGATGTAATGGGCAGGCTCCATTATGGTTGTATCTTGAGGACTACCCAGGGGTGAAATTCAGCAGGTTCTGACAGGTTCTGGAGAACCGGTAGCGGAAATTTTGAGTAGTTCGGAGAACCGGCAAATACCACCTCTGGCTGGCCCCAGAGTGGGGTGGGAATGGAGATTTTGCAATATCCTTCCCCCAGGAGTGGGGAGGGAATGGGGATTTTGCAGTATCCTTCCTCTGCCACGCCTACCAAGCCACGCCCACAGAACCGGTAGGGAAAAAATTTGAATTTCACCCCTGTACTCTAAACATTAAATGTAGCAAATAAATATTTGCAATAGGAAAAATAATTATCTCATACTTCATATAAAATATATTATACATGCATTCCCCTCCATGGAAATAGAAAACAAATCAATGCTTGTCAAGCTAACTTTTGCCTGTATAGTAAATAAACATGTAAATGGTAATGTAACAGGCAATTCTGACTTTCAGTAGACAGCTATGTGCATTTTAATAATTCCTGTAACAATTAAGGAGGAAGAGAACGAAATTGACAGACATGTTGCACTGCATTCTCTTGGCGGTGCTTTGCTTTCCATCTTTTAATGGTCTCCCTAACAATAGAAAGCAGGAAGGCTGTTGTTCAACCTTGTTCCTGTTTAGTAATGGGAGCAGTGATTTCCCACAGCCATTTACTTTTTTTTTTTTTTTTTTTTTTTTGCTAAAAAGTTCCAGTCAGCTTAATAGTAGATAAAACAATGAAGGACTTCTTTGGGCATTGGAACATTTCATATGGACAGCAGTGTCACAGGAAAAGAGCCCCCCCCAAAAAAGAACATAAAGTTATAAAAATCCAAAGAAAAGCCATATCGCGGATGACACAGCATCAAACCAGTGCTTCCAGTGAACACAAACCTGAAAAGAAATTTACTCTAATACATAGGTCCCCAACCCCTGGTCCATGGACCGGCACTGGTCCGCAGCAACTGGTCCACGCAAACAATTAAAGCCCCATCTTTGGGATGCAAAACCACACCCCCTCCCGTCTGTGGAAAAAACTTTCTCCATGGAACCAGTCCCTGGTGCCCAAAAGGTTGGGGCCACTGTTCTAGTATGTTCTGATTGGGCTGCTCACAGGTGAAAAAGCTCAAGGGGGTGGCCATAAGAATGTAATCAAAGCTCAGCCTCTTTTTATGTATGAAGTAAGATATTACATATACTCAGGGGTGGGTTCCGGATTTTCCTACTGCTGGTTCGCTCAGGGACGTGCCGCACGGGCGGGTCGCAGGTGCACGCCACACAGGCGGGTCACGGGTGCGTGGTGCGTGAGCGGGTCATGGGTGCACATCATGCGGGTGGGTTGCAGGTACGCGCAACATGGGCGGGTCACGCCGCGCAGGGGTGGTCACGGGTACACGCCTCATGGGTGGATTGCGGGTGTGCACCGCATGGGCAGGTTACGGGTGCGCAGTACAAAAAAAAGCTGTGCATGCGCAGAAGCAAAAAACAAGATGGCAGTGCCTATGGCGCTGCCCAGAGAACCGGCTCGGGGGCGTGGCAGGTCTGGGTCGCTGCTGGTTCCAGCGACCTAGGCCGCCACGTTACTAACGGTTCTATAGAACCGGTCCGAACCGGTAGGAACTCACCTCTGCATATATTTGACGATTCAGTCGAATTTCATCAAATTATGCACTTCACATTTTACTTCAGAAAGCCCATTTTTAAAACAGTAAGCAGTGAGAAAACATGTAAGGGCACATATGTGATGTAGCATTAAGAATGCTGAACCAGGATTGGGAAGACTAAAAACAATTTCCTATTAGACCAATTTGAATATTCAATTCCTAAAAAGCAACTTGAAACAGAGCCATAATCATATCATCCAGTCACTGTCCTTTCTTCTGAACTGCATTAGATCCTAGAACAATATCAACAAAAAGTAAACTCCACTGCGTATGAAAAGGACATAAATTTCAAATGTTCCTATTCACATTTTCAATACATTCTGGATACATTTATCTGACGGTTTCCAGAGGGGAAAACGGAGCAGTTGCTATAAGATAAAACTTCTTAGCCACAAAGATATCCATTCGTCTATATGAACTGAAAAATTATTGCAAATTGTGATAATGAAATGACAGCATACTCTATGGCTGTGTTTTTCATCCTTGGTCACTTAAAGATGTCTAGATTTCAACTCCCACAATTCCTCAGTCCACATATCTTTAAGCAGCCAAGGTTGAGAAACACTGCTTTATGGTATTAGAAAAGAGGGAGAGAGAGAAAGAGGCATTGAAAGAGGCAGCAGGAAGAACATAGAGGGGGAATCATCATTTTGAGAGTCCAGGAAGCAGGGTGAGGCAACACTTCCCACTAATGGGAAAATGACCCACCCCCAACCTTTGCAGTGCATTGCCTTTCCTGCCGCTCTGAACCATAAACAGATTGGCTCAGCTATTAAACAGACAGCAGTGAAAGAAGTTTTGGACCTATTTCTAGAGCAATCCAAAGATGTCTTATCAACATCCCCTAAAGTTCAATTCCCTGCCCAATCATGAAACTTTTGGTTGATTGAGAGGCAGTCATCTTTTTATAGAAAATTCAGGAAATTATTTTATCAAAAATTATTTCATAAATAATTGGTGGCATATTTGCACATGGGAATAAAAATGTGTAAGATATTGTTGATTAAAGCTGAGTGTCTAACATGTCTCTTTCCCTGTCCCTTGTCCCATCACCATCACCCATGGGCTAGTACGTGCAGCCATTTTTCTTAAGCTCCCGCCAAGCTCCTTCTCCTTCTCTCTCTTGATTTTCTTTAATTTTTTTTAAAGAAAAATAGAAAATGGTGATGGCTGCAAATCAGTGATTGGTTTGGGATGGTGCCCTCCTGCTCAGAAAAAGAGAAAACAAATCCTAAGTTAGAAGTAAGTATTAGAGAGGTTTGTGAAAGGCAACCTCTCCAGTTTGCCATCTGTTGACAAGTCAATCATGTCCATGATGGCATTTATGGTGTGAGAATGCTTACAGCATACTTTCAAAATTCAAAATGTGGCCATCAAACCCCCAAAGGTTATGTTTCCTGCATTATAACCAATAAGGGAGAGATACTCCCCTCTTGAAATGACTGCAGCTCTGCTGAAGGCCACAAGTGCTATCAGCAGTTCCCTGTTTATCAAACAGCAAGTGAACATCCATCTAAGCAGTAAAATAGCCCACTTAATACTGAGGGATTTATAAGCTGATTAATGGTGAATGGCCAATTCAGCGATAACACAGTCCAGACTCTCTGGCCCCTTTGATGTTGATACCTTGAGAACCAGGGCATCTATTTGTATTTTTAAAATTGCAATAAAAGCTCTGATTTAAAGTCACTCCTTTCAACACTTTTAAGAGTGAGAGCCTGAAAGTTTCAAAAGTAGCCAACTGTTTTTCCAGAGCATTAAGGTTAAGCAAATAAAATTCTTGGTGACTTCACCGAAGCATTATCAGCAGTAAAAACTCTGAATCATGATAAATATGGTAGCCAAAGCCAGGACAGGATCTGGAAGTGCTTATCATACACAAGGGGTGGGGAGGGCAATGGAAGCCCTGGACCTGGCTAGTGTCAACTTTGAGTTGATGACAGAAATCTTTAACATTGAGTTTTCTTTCACTGTCCTTTTCACCTCATTAAAGCACTAATGTTTGGGATATTTTTTTTCTTCCATTCAGTCGTGTCCGATTACAATAACATTACAACAAGCCAGAAGAGTTGTGGAACAAGCAACGGTACTGTGGGCCATTAAAAAAAATCCTAGAAATAGCCAGTTTTAAATGTGGATGCCAGAACTCTTTTAAAAAATGTGTTTTTCACATAAAATACCTATGATACCATTTGGAGGTCTTTTCAAAAACCCTCCTTCTATTCCAATTACAAATAAACTCCTCTTGACACTTTAACATTAAGTATGGCCAAAACCTATTCAGTGAATGCAGAGATAGCACTCATTGCTGGCCAAGCGCCCAATGACTGTGATAGAAGAGGTAGTACATGGCTCAATAACAGTAACGGTGAAAGGGATATAGGAATCCTAGTGAACAATCACTTAAATATGAGCCAGCAGGGTGTGCAGCTGCCAGAAAAGCCAACCTAGTCCTACACTGCATTAACAGAGGGATAGAATCAAGATCACATGAAGTGTTAATACCACTTTATAATGCCTTGGTAAGACCACACTTGGAATATTGCATCCAGTTTTGGTCACTACAATATAAAAAGATGTTGAGACTCTAGAAGAGCAACAAAGATGATTGGTGGACTGGAGACTAAAACATATGAAGAATGGTTGCAGGAATTGGTATGTCTAATCTAATGAAAAGAAGGAGTAGGGGTGACATGATAGCAGTCTTCCAATATTTTAGGGGCTGCCAAAAAGAAGAGGGGTTCAACTTATTTTCCAAAGTACCTGAAGGTAGGACAGGAAGCAATAGATGGAAACTAATCAAGGATAGATCCAACCTAGAAATAAGGAGAACTTTCCTGACAGAACAATTAATCAGTGGAACAACTTGCCTTCAGAAATTGTGGGTGCTTCATCACTAGAGATTTTTAAGAAGAGATTGGACAGCTATTTGTCTGAAATTGTATAGGGTCTCCTGCTTGAGCAAGCAGTTGGACTAGAAGAACTCCAAGGTCCCTTCCAACTCTGGTATTCTGTTATGTTTAGCAGTAGAGTAACTAGTTCCTACTATATGGTCATCAGTGGTAACATGGCCAATAAGAATGAAGGTATTGTGAGCACATTGCTATCAATATGCTGGATAACAAGTACGATCCCACTCTCATTGCATAAATAAGATTAATAAGAACATTACTATTGTATCATGGCCTCCAATTTATCTCTTCAACTAGCCCATTGGAACTTGGGGATGGGATAGATACTCCATCTAACAGACATATTCTATTGTGCCTATCAGCTTCACCAGGAGTGTCAAACTCAAGGCCCAGGGGCCGGATCCAGCCCGTGGGGTGCTTAGATCTGGCCCATGGGGCTGCCCTGGAAACAGCAAAGGACTGGCCCACTGTGCTTCTGCCAGTGAAAACGGAGCTCGGGAGGGCTGCATGCAACCCCCCCCCCCCGAGCTCCGTTTTCGCTGGCAGAAGGAAGCAGGAGGCCGTCGCAGCCGGAAACAGAGCTTGGGAGCCTGTTTTCGCTGGCAGAGCACTTGGGCCACCACAGGCGCCCCCGACATGAGTGATGTTGAGCTGGTCATGCCCATCCCATCCCCCCGAGGTCAAACAGAACCCTGATGTGGCCCTCAATGAAATTGAGTTTGACACCCCTGAGCTACACTATAGCTGATGCAAAATGACATCAGGAAACCATAGTGCGTCTGTCTTTCCTTCCTTCCTGCTTGGTGGTGAGATTATTGCTCTTATACTGGCATAGGGGAAGAATATTCGCTACTTGCACATTACATACAAAAACGTTTTGGCTTCTTCCATTGTGTTGTGAGCTCTTTACCCTATTGTTAAAATGTTAAGTATGACTCAACATAGAGAGGTTATGCCCCACTGCCATCATTAATATGAAGGGAGTAGGACACTTCTGAGAATGAAATATTTCTCTTTGTGATTTTAAGGCCTCATTCTTGCAGTAAATCTGTGAACAACAGAAGTCCATACCCATCATTTGTCAATCTTAGAAGATAGAACTGGAATACAGAAAATGAAATATGTTCTCTAATTCAGCCCCATTGAGTGCATTACAATGACTTCCTTAAGAGGTCACATTTGCCATTTTGCCCCAAAAAGCATCTGATAAACTTCTTTCCTTCTCAATTGCACATATATAATAAGGTCTCCCAACAAACATTTGCAAAAAAGGCAACTTCCTCTCATTCCTTATGCAAGCATCCCTTCCTCCCCTGGCTTTCAGATTACTTCTCTTTAGCTTGTAAGTAATATATGTGGGTCAGGGTTTTAGAGAGAAGAGCACTTTCTCCAACATAAGCACCCTGCAGCCATTGTTGAAGCATACACATTTTCCAGGGCCGTCTTAACAGCATTATGGGGCCCCGGGCAAAGCAGTGTACTGTGGCCCCTACGACAACTACTCACAGGAATAAAAATGTAAATGTTCGATAAAATTAAACATATATTTGCATGTTAGTATTAATAAAAAATGCAGTAAAATGTAATAAATATGTTGCTGTATTTATATGATACAAGGAGCATTGAAGGGTTAACATACACAGATTAGTATGGGGCCCCTATGCTCATGGGGCCCACAGCAGTGGTGGGTTTTAAAAATTTTTACTATCGGTACTGTGGGCGTGGCTTGGTGGGCGTGGTGTGGCTTGGTGGGAGTGGCTTGGTGGGAGTGGCAGGGGCAGGATATTGCAAAACCTGCATTCACNTGGGCGTGGCAGGGGAAGGATACTGCAAAATCCCCATTCCCTCCCCACTCCAGGGGAAGGTTACTGCAAAATCTCCATTTCCTCCTGATCAGCTGGGACTAGGGAGGCAGAGAATAGATGGGGGCGGGGCCAGTCAGAGATGGTATTTACCGGTTGCATCAACTAATCAAAATTTCCGCTACCGGTTCTCCAGAACTGGTCAGAACCTGTTGACACCCACCTCTGGCCCACAGGCAAGTGCCCATCAGACCCTTGCGTTAAGACAGCCCTGAGTCATTTTCATTGGAGAAGGGGGGAACAAAAGGATAGCTAGGTGTGTACTGTAAATGGCAAAATACTTGTGAAAATGGGTAGCTAATGACCAGTCAAGGATAGGGAGAGAGGGATAGCAAATTCACCAAGCCCTGTGGTGCCAGTCCTCTCCAGTGGACATAGCTACAGTGAGGAAATGAAAATGGATCATGTCCTAAACATGTAGCATTCTCCCTAAGGAGAAAAAAATGTAGTTTTCTAAAAAATAATTGCAAAAACCTTCCCATTTAGCAAATTTGCCCCCCAAAAAAACTACCGAGAAATAGGAAAACAGGAGCGCTTATAAAGCAAAGATGTGACTTATAGCAAATATTAACATACCCAGTCCTATGCACACATACACAAGGTGAAAGAATAATGGGTCTAAAATTAATGCTTCTGTCAACAGAGCTGTTCCAATATTGTTCGCTGTCTCTTGCAAAGAATGTGAGGAAGTGTTGGTCTGCTTGCCTGTGATTTGAAAATTGTCTTCCTAGGGTTGTAACTCCCCTGGTTTCTGACATAAAGGGAATTCAGAGAGGAAGAAGCTGTTTGCCTGTCAGGTTTAGAATTTGTGGAACGCTGCCTAACACAATAAAAGAGAGCATTGTTTCAAAGAACACATAGTCCAACCAACCATTTCCCTTTGTGCATACTCCTCCTGCTTGAGCCTTTGATCACTGCCAGCTCTCCAGATATCATCCTTAAAACAAACAGGGTGCCTCAACCACTCCCTGGCTTAGATCAAGATGGAGGCAACCAATAGCTGGTATTCTTCTGCATATTACTAACCTTCACCTTGTCCTTTTGGAGAAGCCATGGTAGTCTTTTCTAAAATTGTCACCCTTTTTTAAAAAAAATGTAGTAACCAGTGATTAAATTTACATACATTTACATATGAGGGGGAGTGGAATCTTCATTCAAAAGACAAAAAGAAACATCTTTGCAAAAGATGCAAACCTCTACCATAGCAAGCATCAATTAGAAGAAATATTTCCCCTTGGGCCTCACAAAGAACTCAATGCATCTTTGGAAATGGTCACTGATATTGTGGTATATTAAAATTGCAGTCCTTAAAAGCATGCCAGTAAATTATGACATCTTTTTAGACATCTAGGTTAATAAAATCAATTGATTGATTGATTCAATATTTTGGAGGATGTATGCCACTAGTGGATGGTGATGAAGATAGTAGTGGGCAAAACCACCTCCCTTTTGTATTATTTCTGCATAGTGGATGTGATGCATAAACAAAGGGGAACTGAGATTAAAGAAATAAGGAGAATATGGGCATAGTATGTTATTATTATCAGACTGTTGAACTCTCATTGAATTTATTCAGTGGGTAGCACTATAACTTGGAAATAGGGATCTCCAGACTCATATTTATCCTGTTGCATTAATAGGTTGTAGACAACTACAACCATATTTCCCAGGGTTCTTTTGGGATGCCTCAGGAAATTTACATGGCATAAACCCTCTATAGATTTGTGTTGAGAAAACCCCAGGTAAGTAATCTATTGGAGAAAAGCCACATGAAATTTTAGAGACCACTACATATATTGAGAAATAATCTTTTGTGGACCAGATCAACATATCTGGAAAGTATCAGGGTAGGAAAAACTAATTAAACCTTTGTGGATCAGTAAGAGTTGGAAGCAAAGAAAAAGAAAAGTGACTTGCTGCTTTAAAGGCAGTTGTTTGTTCATATTTGTGCTTAGGTTTAACATAGAGAAGTTTGGTTCATAATTTAACTGTTGTCATAAAAGACTGCTAAAGCAATAGCTGATCCTAGTTTACAAGTATTTCACACCAAATAAAACCTTTTTTTACCTTGCCAGTTCACTAATCTGCATATAAAACAGTAGGACTGTTTAGTAAAGAAAGGAAGCATTTTCACTCTAAGATTCTTTTAAAGACAAAGAAGTTAAAGGATGCTTCAACAAATGGGCCATTCCTGGGATCAAGCAAAGCAAGGATTCTCTGTGTATTGACTGTTAAGTATTGAAGCCATGGTTCTTGACTATTTAACATCTAAATTTCCTTTCAATGGTACTTTTTCTGATTCATTAGAATTTTAGAGTGGGGCTAAAATCAAAAGCACTTCCTACAACAGTATAAGAATAATGATTATTACCATAATCATCACCATCAGCCTCAATTCCACCATTACTGTAATTATACAGCAGACTCTGCTGTAGTCCTACGGAAATGTCCTGGATAGCAGAAAAAATCATCTCCCTAATGTCCTGAGGGAGTTCCCTGGGCTGACCTTCCCCTGTGCGGAGCCCCGCAGCAGTAGGGGTAAAAGTAGCGGAAGGTGCGGCCTTCTGGGAGGGATCAGGTCGAGGAACCTCCGAACCCTGCTCCATGCCCCCTTGGAGAAGATAGGCCCTATCACTGACCCCTGAGTCATGGGCACAGACCTCACGATCTGGGGACCAATCCCAGGCTGCCCCTGGGGAGGAAGCTGTATACATCTATTTATAAGTCACCTTTCCTCCGGGCTCTGAAAGCAGTGTATATAGGAAGCCTCTTCTTATTCAGAACAGATATGTAAGATTGTGGCAAGGGATAGGATTGTGACAGATCTAAAACTACCTGGTGAGCACCTGATCCCACTTCAAGCTTTACCACGACACTATCCAAAAGAGAAATGATCTAGCACAGGCCTGTCAAACTGGCAGCCTGCGGGCCAGATGAGTCATGCACAGGCCACGCCCACTCCAGCTCCACAAAAGCAAAAAATGATATGTCATGATATGTCACGTGATGCAATCGAGTTTGACACCCGTGATCTAGCATATTACTTGCTTAGTATAATACCAGCAAGAAAAGTATTGGGGTCAAAAAAAGAATGAATATGACCCTACCATCCTATAAATCTATGGTCTCACATGTTCTCACAAAGGATATATGTAAGAACCCCCGTTGTTATTGATGCTGCAAGTACAATACTATAAAGATGGATGAATAGAATTTGAGAATTTAGACTTTCATTGTTTCTTATATCAAACTAACCAACTAATATTTTTGATGAAAGTTATAATATTTGCTTATTACATCAATCATAATGACTGTCCAACTAGATGAACAACTTTTTAAATTGTGGCTTTGTTTGTTTTTGTTTGTTTTGGGATATTTGACTCATTCCTATTGTTTACATCATGTTTTTGGTTTCAACTTTTTGATTGCTTGCATTTTAATCTAAATTAGGGAATTGAGGAATTGCACATTTCTCAGAGGCAATTTGTTGGAGTAGCATAAGTCATGGAGATAAACAAGCAAACAAGACATTCAAGGCAATATACAAGAACTTTAAAAGGGACTTGTTAAACCATCTTGCTTGACTATCTGTATATCATTCTGCTCCAAAAGTACCCTAAAAGCTGTCTAGGGAAAGTACCAACACAGGGGATTAGCATCCTCCCACTATTGATTTTTATTAACCAGTATTGAGAAGCAATCACAGATGGTGCTTGTAGTCTAGCTGTCATGACCTTGGTTAGACTAGTGCCATGTTAATTTGCTTAATCTCTCTGTATATTTTCAGTTAAAGTAGGTTAAACTGAAAACAACAAAAACTCATCCAGGAGTTCTTCAGCTGTTCAAGGATTTAAAATTTCCACTGTTTCTTTTAAGTAGAAATAAGCACAAGAATCCCTAATCCTGGAACTAGAAAAGGCATTCCCACACCCTGCACCTAATATAATTCCCCCTTCAAACACTCCTTCTAATTGTTCTGCAGGGAAGGAAGTCTCTTCTATGAAAGAGATAACAGGCAGAGGAATTGCTAAAGCAGAATGGAGAATGTGGAGATGGAAGGAGATTCCCCCCCCCCTCCAACCCGGAACCTAATGCTCCTCTGAAGTTGATCAGTAGGAACTTGAGAGCAGACCAAATGAAGGAGGTCTTCACCTAACACATACTTAACCACAAGTGTAATTGGTTTAAAGGGGAAATTAGACAAATCAAAGGAAAATAAAGCTGTAAATGGTTATTGCCATGTTGGCTGTAAAAGTCTTTAGGATCAGGCTGAATACCATTAAATAATGGACCGAGGAGACCCAAGTTGAAATCTTAACACAACTATAAAGCCCACTGGGTAACCCCAGGCCTGGATAAAGTGTGCAGGGTCTTCAGCAAACAAAGGAAAGATGGTACATGCATCTAATAATTAAAATTTATGTTTGTGGACTTTTCCTGGAATCTGCTTGAGCTACTGGGATAAGTAAAATGCTGAGCTAGATGGATCTCCGGCCTGATCCAAAAAAGTTCATTCTTCTGTTTTTATAACCCTTTGACAGCAAGCTAGTAGTTGGTGTAAAAACCCTTTTATGTTTGTTTTATACAGGAGTCTTAAATTGTCTTTGTTTTAGATTAGCTAGAATAGAAATTGGATGTATCTTCCAATTTTTTAGTAACATTGACAGAAAAAAGCAGTAGAAGCTCTCAGACGCCCTTCTTAACTTCATACATGAGAATGCGTCACATTTCAACTGTCCTGTGGTTTTCTCAGCCACCCAGCTGCAGCTACATCACATATGCTTAAAAACAAAAAATCCTCAACAAGCAGTTTAACATGCAATATGTGTGCCACACATCTGTCTTGTTCCACAGTTATTGTAACCAAGAACAACCGTATAATAAATGCCAAGCACTTCCCATCAAGCTGCTAAGTTCACATTACTACTCTTCTAGGAAACCTGCTAATTAAACTGCTCCAAGAAGTTTAATATACAGGGTGGGGGGGGGGGAGGGGTGTAGTAAGAACATCAATGTTTTTTTTTTCTCTTTGCACAAACATCAGCCTTTTGCCAGGGAAATAAAATCAAGATGACACATGGCAGAGAACAAGCCTGGCTCTGTGAGCAGACTTTGGCGTGGAAATCTATGAAACCAGCTGATCCCAATTATTATACAAATGCATGTGTTGATTTATTTCAAATAAGCAGGAAGGGAAGGGGGGGGCTTCATCTTAGGAAATGTGGAGCAATAATAAAGAAAAGTGTTATTTGATCACCTCTATTCCTTGCTATATTTGTCTTCTCTTCCCATCACCCTCCAACAACTTTCTTAATTTAGCAGTTCTCTGGTTCTCTCTCTTTACCTTCACAAGAATATTTAATGGGGGGGGGGTGTAGATTTACTATGCACTACTGCCAGAGAAAAGATGGGACTCACCTAGTTCCACCTATTAAAAAACTCAACTGCAAAAATTCAACTTTCGTGATGGGATAGAATCTCCACTGCTCCAAAGATCCAAATGTTTCTTTAGTTGAGAGCTGAGCATAGAACATAGAACAGTGATGGTGAACCTTTTTTCCTCGGGTGGCGAAAGCACG
>QLTV01003479.1:2716924-2854579 GCA_003457575.1 Thermophis baileyi
GCATTTTTGTAATTGCCCAAAACTCTTTCATTACTCCACATGGGACCTGGGAATATTACATCAGCCATGCCTGGGACTCAGGACAGCCCACAAGAGTTGCCTCAGCATGCCCCTGGGAGTCTGACAGCCAATCGGAGTGCATTACATACACAGGAACAGGAAACTAAGAGGTGGGGCCCAACAGAGGTCATAAAACCAAGAGACTCAGCATCTTTCTTCCTTTTTCTCTTCACCCAACATCTGGAAGCATGTGATCCACCTTTTCTGTTCAGGAGCCCATGCCATGTGCTCCTGTCCACCATTAAACCTTCTTTCCAAGCAACTTCCGTGAATCCAGTGTCTTTTTCCCCACTTGGAACTGAACCCAGAAGGATATTCCTTACAACACAAGTTAAGTAGATTTCCTGAAAAATCCCTAAGAAGACTTGATTACTCAAAAGCCTGCCTCCTTTCTGGAAATGGGCAAAACATCTTTGACTAATTCTCTCTGTTGCATTGTGAAAAGAAGAAACAAATTGAGCTGGGTCCAGGATGTAGAGGCTCCCAAGCCAGATTGTCTCTAGTTAACTCTTGATCAACTGTAGGATTTAAAGTCTCTCTCTTGACTTGAATCTAATACCTAGTGACTATATATACTGACAACAGTATGGAAAGGATTTGTCATTGACTCCCTTTTCTGGGATTTCCCCCCATCCACCCAATTTCCTAGTCTAATTTACAGTCCTGGGATTTTATGGTGCTCCCACTCAAGTATGTACCAAATTGGACCTATTTAGCTTTGGCAAGATAAGCCAGGATATTGCTATTTGCTATGATTGTGGTGAACTTACTGAACTACAATTGTACATATTCAGTCCTCAGGAAGGTGATTTTTGTTAAATATATTTGTTAACCCTAGGTCTACAGATGCTTATTTTATTACTTTCATTTACCCAGATTTGATGCATGCATGTATTTGACTTTAAGCTGCCAAGAAGCACAAATGGGAAAAGTAACCAATGCAAAAAGAACCATCTAAGGCAGGACTGTCAAACTCCCAGCCCACGGGCCGGATACATCACACGCTGGCCACACTCGTGCCCGGTCTAGCGAAGGGGAAAAAAGTCCCGATACATCATGTGACGCCACCGTGATGACGTGAGTTTGACATCTCTGATCTAAGGCTATTATATCCAACATACCTTGGTGAGTCATGGATAGTGAAGCAATTCCCTAAGCAATGTCAGGTGGTTGGATGTGGTCCACACCTGAATTGCCTGTAACATCAGGCCAATGAACAATACGGAAGGTTGAATCTTAGAAAGGTGTGGGCCCTGGCTGCTTTCCAAGGTTGCCAAGTGCTGCTAGAAAATGAAAGAGCCTGTTTATACACCAGGGTCCTTGCCTAATGCTATAACTTTTTGTCCTTTATTGACACCATAGGTTAAACATCAACAAGACCTCCAAGCAGAGGTGAAATCCAGCAGGTTCTGACAAGTTCTGGAGAACCGGTAGCGGAAATTTTGATTAGTTTGGAGAACCGACAAATGCCACCTCTGGCTGGCCCCAGAGTGGGGTGGGAATGGAGATTTTGCAGTATCCTTCCCCCAGGAGTGGGGAGGGAATGGGGATTTTGCAGTATCCTTCCCCTGCCACGCCCACCAAGCCACACCCACCAAGCCACACTACGCCCACCAAGCCACGCCCACAGAACCGGTAGTAAAAAAAAATTGGATTTCACCACTGCCTCCAAGGTCCCTTTCAATATTGTTATTATGTTGTTCTGTTAAGAAAGAAAAGACAAAAACTTCCGAACTCTGTTTGCAGCTCAGCAATCACTAAGCTCATCTGGCCAAGTCAGCTTAGTAACAATGCCTCTCTGACTGGCATAATTCACATGCTAAGAAGTAGCCCCTCTAGTCTTTTGCAAGACTACTTTTGACAGAAAAGCATTCTTGACTGACACGGCAAAAAGATTTCAATTATTTTTTTTCACAGCCTAGTAGTTAAGAACTACCTGGACATGAAGCTCAATGGATTTTAAGTCATTAAAAAATAATCACAAGCAGAATGCAATTTGAAATAGCTTTGTCAAACTGTGGTTAGTTCTCTGAAATCCCTATGATATTTTTCCTTAACTGTTCCACAGATAAGGTTGCTGAGTAACAACAGCTCTCACAGCTCACATGATGAGGATGAATGTTTGCTGCTGCACGGTAAATAGCCACTCTGTAAGCACAGCACCCCACCTGTGGGACAGCGATGCCATCACAGATGGATACAGGATATTGCACTGGCACCTTTGTACCTGAACAAAAGGCACCCTTGAGCACCCTTGAGCAGAAGTAGTATGATAAAGCCCACACAGGTCTCCCTCCCTTGGGATTATCCCAGGACCTTTTTTGAAATGTTCAGCTTTCATTTAAAAATACAAAAGCTAGATGTAATGCTTCCCATTCATATTGTGCTTTCAAAACTGTTCCAACAATGTAACAGACATTTCCTGGAGGCAATCTGAACATCTTTGCTGGATGGGTTGCTATTGCTGTCTTATGTGTACCTTGTATTTCAGTATTCTGCCCTGGTTTTAGAAGAATTGTACAAGATTGACCAACCAATTATTAGAAACATGAATGAGGATAACTCTCCTTCTAGTTGTGCACAGCACTAAAGGTCTGTAACTTATGAATTGTACAACCACTGCTTCCTCATACACACACACACACACACACACACACACACTTTTCTAAATTTTTTTGGGGGGACCCCAAACATAACATTGCTGTTCATTTGATAATCTGTAGACCTTTTTGAGTTCAATCATGCAAGAATAGCGTAGCTAAATCAATTAAACAAGAGGACAAAATAGACATGAAATCAAGGAATCTCTGCGTTTCTCTTATGGATGTAGATAACCTGATAGTCATTAGATTTTGTATTTCAAAAAAAATAAGAGTCAGTCATTGTGTGTCTTTTTGTCCCAGTCTATATCTATATCTAGCTAGATATATATCTTCATAGTACCTAGAAAAGTTTATCAATGCTAGGAAGTGGGAAATAGTGGAAAGGCATTCAAAGATCAAGATGTATAAACTATGCTGAATCTGTGCAATCCTCCCCCCCACCAAAAAAAATCTAATTTGCAATGCACATAAAAAGAGGTGGGGCTGTGATCAAGATATGCTCTTGACTTGTGTGACAACACCTGCAAAAGATCAAAAGATCAGGTTTATTTATATAATTCCCAAGCCTTCTCCTCTTTGGCCCTACTCCTGCAACAGTTCCTTTAAGGAGCCTGGGGTTTGACCAAAAGCAGGATTTCTGAGCTCATCTGTGAGGGGGAGGAGGGGGAGAAGAAAGATGTTCTTAAGAAGGCACACCCAAATAGGGTTGAATCAGCACCTGCATTCTTGGACAGCTGCCAAGGACCAGATTAAAGCCTACTGTAAGAATGCATGGTGTGTCATTTCAAGCAGGGCCAAGTGGCTGAATTTCACTATGATTAAATTTTTCTAGAATTTAAAATTTCCCCTAATGTAAACTTTGCTCTAGGGGATTGTGGATAATTGAAAGAATAACTTGCAAAGCTTAAAAAAAGTTTATCTCCAAGAATCAGTCGGTAAAGGAAGGAACTATTCCCGAGGGTCCCCTTAGATTTGGAGACAGCCTGATACCCAAAGGCTAGAGAAAGGCAAGAGACTGATCTGAAATCATCAGGATAAGAAGTATCCTGTTTGTTCTAAAGGCAAGCCTGGATCCTTGTCAGTTAGTTGTCATCCACCCCACCAGCCTTTTCTTTATTGACATTTTGCCAATGATGCATTACTGAAAGCTTGAAAACTTGCACATCATTTTGTGGCCTTCGGTTCTTCTAATAAAGGCATTGCTTTAATGAGAATTTTGGATGTTTTCTTCTTGCCAAGATGGTTACTTTTGCTCTTTGGGAAAACATGTTTGGCGAAAGTTTGGTATAATATGTTTGGGACCTGGAGAGCTATAGAAATCTAGCATTTGTGAAGTAGCCAGACTTTCTATAGGAGATTACTGAGAATGCCAAGATTAAACCTGCTTATTGAAGTTCATTGGTGTAGAATGAATGGAAACTTCTTGTGTACGGCAAGCCCAAGTTAAGCTATGCACTTCCCAGCAGCAGTACATCTATTATTTTCCTCTTTAGCTGGTTTCTCTTCAAAGAATCCATGGAAACAAAAAAACAAAAAAAAGGCCTGAATACTTAAATACTTTTTCAACAGTTCAGTGGCTTTTTTTATTTCTCCCTGCCTTTTTATTTGTTGTTACTTAGCAAAACCACTTCCAGATTCCCAGCTGAGAAACCTTCAGTCAATGAGGATGGAGTTTGCTATTTATAAACAGAAAAAAAGGAGCTAGCTGGTTTCTTCCATCCTCTTAAAAACAGAAAACAACTGAATGTGAGAGGAATTAGGATTGGAACAACAATCTGTCTTCCAGAAAAGTCACTAACTCACCTTATTAATTCTTGGCATAAGTAAAAGTAAGATACAGTAACATTTTTCCTCACTAAACATTTTTTGTCTAAACATTTTTTTTATCACGAAGAGACCACACTCTATGGTACTTCATATGCTGCATAACAAACCCAGGATTACCTATAATCAAGCATACATTTAATTGGAACAACTGGCTATTTCCTAGCATACACTAAGAACGAGATTTATAGATGCATACATTAAAAATATGCATCACTGACTCCCTTATATGCTTGTTTATATTCTTCTGAGTTGTAGTTTCTGAGCTAATGTTTGGCTAATGAAGTTTCAATAATTGCACCCTAGTCTCACCTTGTTACACACATATTTGTGACTAGTTGTTCTATTCGTTTGCTTACGTAAACTTTGTTCTGGTGAGTCATTCCTATGAAAAAAGATGAGAATAGAGAGATAAAGAGAGAACAAGAGAATATGTATTATGACCAAGGTCAAAGAGAATGTAAGTAATTATACAATACAGTCAATTACTCAAGATACAAACAATTACAAACCACATTATTAGGGAGCCAAAACTAACATGTGTTTTGGTTGCATTCATAAAGTGATAGTTTTCAGACTATTAAAAGTAATAGTCCTCCTCATTATGCATTGCTTAGATTTCCTCTAGCAACTTTTGGATAGTGTACTTTAAGAAAGATACAGGCAAATTGGAGAGACTTCAAAGGAAAACAACAGAGATAGCAGAAATACTGAAAACATTCTAGGAAGAAAGATGGAAGGTTCTCTCAAGTTGATAGGGCAATATGATGTACTTGAAGGACTATCACATACTGAAGAAAGAAAGTCTTCTTCTCAGATGCCCTGGAAGCCAAGACTGGTCCTTTGGACAGAAAGAAAGGTTTTAGATAAACTTGAACATTACTATAATGGTAACAGCAGTTCAAAAATGAACTGTTTCCTATTGAGATGGTGAGCCCTCACTCATGGGTAGTCAAGGAATGGCCAGGCTGCCATCTGTTTGGGCCCTCAATCTTTACATTTCTTACATAATAATAGAAAATTATTACATTTATAGTATATGCTGCAGATTCCTAGAGACTCAAAGATGGAGCTAGAAAGACAGCCTTTGTGACTCATCCAACTTTCTATTTCTGATGCTAATTGTGATCCTAAGATCAAATTTAGAACAGGTTTAACAAACACTGTGATGTTCACTTTACCATTGGTTAGCTTACAAATTTATAATTTATTATAATTCATCATAAACAATCCACACCTTGCATAGTGCCCTTAGAGCATTGCTGAAGGAAAGGTCCATTATTAAATTAACTTTTTTCTACATTAGGCAAACTATGCTTATTCAGCTATGACTGCCACACCAAAGCCAATCTGTACAGATGACCTGTAGATTATTTAGCATAATTATTACTGATGGATATCTCTGTTTTGCTATGCCTCTAATCATTATACATTCAAAGGTTATTATGCGATAATTTGCCTTTTATCATTCCTGTTCAGTAGTATAATTTCTCCTTTCTGTTTATTTCAGAAGACTGTTTTTTTTAAAAAAAAGATCATGATTATGAATGGGCAGGCTTTACAGGAGTTATCATCTGGTTCTGCATTCTAATTTCCATGCAATAAGATCCCAGATTCAATTCTAGTTGGAAACCCCAAAAAAGTCATTGTCGAACAATGGGAATTGACTGAATCAGTCAACATCTGAAGGGGATATAGGAGAGAACCATGAATACAATCATTAATGCCTTTGTGGACAAATGGAAAATTAAGAATATATTGTATAATCCATAACATATTTAAGCAAAAGATAGCAGTTGTCTTTGAGAGAGGTGCATCACATATCAAATCACATATCAAAGAGTTGATGCAGCCATGACAATGTTTAAATTGGATTTAGACTTAAAATGAAATTACACTTAATTAAAAACAATTAGTGTGATTATCTCATGTTGTTTACCTTTATTCTTTTTGCCTTCTATTGCATTAAACATTGAAAATCTAAAACAATAGCTCAGGAATTTGAGAGCTTTACATTTTTAGATTCTATGAACTTCAAATTCTATCAACATAGAGACTGAGAAAATCAACATTATCTTTGAATGCAATTAGAAATCCATTTACACAGTTCACTCAGCAACAAGTTTAACTTTTCAGGCATTTTTTTTTTAATCAATGTCAAATATGCTCCAGAAATTTTTACAACTACAAAGAAGCCAGGACTGCAGGAAAAAAAGATTTTGATAAACTTCTTGTGGACAATCGAAATATTAAGATAGAATCCCACACTCCATGCCTATTCATATTTGTGCAGAAATCCTTTCATCCTGCCAGTTTATTGTTTTAATAAATTTACCAATCAAAACATTTTCTTGATAGGTGTACCCTGAGAGCAATATAAAATTAACCTACTCACACATACCCTGACACAAATGATTATTTAGCTCTTGCTTTTAGATAATGTATTTTCTGCAATAAAGCCCCCATACACACAATGTCAGGATCATGGAATGCTAGCAGGATTATGTTCCAAGCTGGCATACAGCAATACTGCACATAGTTAGAGGAATGAAGCCATTCAGCTATTACTGTTCATAGCAAAAACTCCATAGGCATTATGAGAAATTCAAAGCAACTTATTTCTCATCAAGAAGAATTTCAGAACAGGAAACAGAATACAATCCGGATAGAAACCATTCAAGGTGAGCTTCAGTTTTGAAATCATTTTGACTTTATTTTTAGCGATTTTCAGAATAATTCAACATGAAGGATGAATTTGAAACTATTAAAGATCATGGTTCTTTTTGCTCAAAAAGGAAAACAGAATGAACTAGTATAATTTGTACATACAGGACGAGAAATTAGAGCAAGCAGAATTTTTGGTACCCAGAATGTTTACTAAAGAGGGGGGAATGAATAAAGAATGTATAGAGAAATTTAAAAGTGTTAAAGGATTGGCAGAAAGGTAGTGAACAGTATGCCATGTGTCACAAGGAATGAATATTTGTCAAAAGAAGTGAATCTGTATCTAAGGGCTTCTGCCAATGTTAATTTACAAAACTGAGCCTTGTGACTGCCAGGAGGTCCTTAAAAGTTGAATGCACTGAGAATGGGCTATTTAGGTGGTATACTCAAGTGTAATAGAACAAGAAGGATCAAGAATGAGGAATAAATTTAGCTGAGTGATCAGTAAGAAAGAAATACATTGAGGTGGTTTGGTCATACAAAGAGAATGAATGAGGATCAAATCACCAAACAAATGTATGAAGAAAGGATGTTTGGGTCTAAAAGAAAGAGATAACTGAAAATGTCATAGTTGGACAAAGCTGATGAGAGCTTAAAAAAGAGAAATAACAAGTCTAAAGAACAAAAGGTAATCTATGAAAGTGGCTTGCAAGGTTATAGAAAAGCATGGAGAAATATAATGAATAGTTTATAAACTAGATTCACTTTGATGTCCTTTTTTCGCTTCTCTCTGATTTTAATTATTTTTGCTCTCTTCAAAGAATGGAGAGAGAAGGGAAGTGGGAAAACATATATCTCTTAAAACACTTGTTTACTAAGAATGAAGGAATCTTCAGATTTGGGTACAATTAACAGAACAGAAAGACTTGTCTATGGAGATTCTCAGTCATCCAGGTCATAGTTGTCCCAAAGGTGCTTTTTCAAGAGACAAGTGGACTTTCTCGTGTATATGTTTGGTGAACGCTTCCAATTCCTGTAGTTTGATCCTAACCCAAGTATCGTCCACATATCTATACCAGTGAGTGGGTGGAATTCCTGTGAAGAGGTTTAAGGCTTTGGTTTCTACCTCTTCCTTGTAGAGATTGGCCACAATGGGGGACATAGGTGAACCCATGGCACAGCCATGTTTTTGTCTGTAGAAATCTTCATTGTACTTAAAATAGGTAGTGGTCAGGCAGAGGTCCAGCATGGCACATACAGTATGTGGTCTGGGCTGAGGTTGGTTCTGCCACTTAAAGTGCTGTCTTGTAGCGGTTGTTTCTTTCGTGACAACTTCAGTTGCCTCTTGAAAAAGCATCTTTGGGACAACAGAAAGGCTTAGTTTCCCAATTGTATTAATAGAAAATAGATATGATTGCAATAAAATATACTTTAATGAGTAATTTCATGGATAACTGATTGCTTATACTTTGGGTGTTTCTTTCAGCACAGCAGCATTCATAGGGTGGGTCAGAAAATGGAAGACAGTGGTTGCAACCCTGTGGTTGAAGTTCTGGTTCCTTTCTACGCGCATATGACATTGTTTGAGGTCTCTGCTGTTCATGCCCCTGTTTCAGTTTGCCTGATTTAAAAAAAGGAGTTCTTCCATCACAGGCTCCTACTTTGCTTATACCACTGCCAGTGACACAGAGGTGCAGGGGAGTGTGGGTGTAAATCAGGGGTGGGTTCCAACTTACCTCGCTGCTGGTTCACTCCCTCCCGCACCGCATGGGCGCGCCTTGTGGGCACGTGCACGCTTTGTGCGCGCGCTCATGAGCAATAACAAAAAATATTTTTTTTAAAAAAAAGCTGAAAAAAAGATGGCGGTCGCATGCACAGTGCCGGAAGTCGGCTTCTGCGCATGCTCAGAAGGAAAAAAAATTCAAAAAAAAAGATGGCAGCCCCCACGGACCGGCACCGACCGATCCAGTTCGGTGACATCACCAGTGGGCTGCTACCAGTTCGGGAGAACTGGTCCGAACCGGGAGGAACCCACCCCTGGTGTAAATGCAGTAGAATTACTAACAGTTTGAAGGAGACTTTATTTTTCCACTCAGTGAAATGGAGTGGAATCAGTTTTGATTTTGTTGCTATGTTTGGTTTTAATCTTATTGCTGTGTGTAAGTTTGTACCTGTTTAGAGTCAAACCGGTTTAGAGTGCATTTAAGGCTAGTAAAATAATAAAATAATATAATAGTAATTCAATGGTAATATGCTCCAGTACTGTGGCTGCAGTTCTACGATGCTGAAGTACAGTCTTCCTATAGAGTGTAGTCTTTATATAACCTTCACTTAGTCTTCATTTAGCATGTAGTCTTCATATGAAATCTAGCATCTTTGTTTCTCTAATAAATAAAGAATAAAGGGACAGGACCTCTGTGATTTTTGTTTTTTAACATGTATATCATTGACTTTGAGGGAGAGGGGATGGGATGTGGAGCTCTAAACCTATGCTCAGGTGTCTGGTCACAAAGGCACCACTGTTCATCAGCAAATGAAAAAGTCAATACCAGCCTTTATTCTAAAAAGAATCTGATCAGGGGAAAGTGTAACCCATCAGAATTGAAGCATCAGCAGGTTGTTAATGCCATTAAAAAGGATAAACAAATTCTCTTGCAATTTTTTTTCCATATTTACAAATCACTCAAAATTAGCAATAATCAGGAACCAGCCTTCAGATGAAATTGTATAACATGCAGGCATACCAAATAATTTCAACTGGGAAAGACAAATACAAACATAATGTACTTTTTTCCCCTTAAGTAAATTGTGGCAGGAAGTTTCCCAGAAAAAAATTAAACATATTCTTGCCAGGACTGGGAAAGGTACTCAGTACTACTAAAAAAAAAAAATGAAGATCAGCAGCATACAAATATAATATAATAGAACCAATGAATGAATGAATGACCGAACGAATGAATGAATGAATGAATGAATGAATGAATGAATGAATGAATGAATGAATGAATGAATTGGTCCAGTAAATTGGTTATCTTTTAAGTCAAATTGAAAAACTTTGCCTAAAAGATGCCCCTTCTGCTCCTTTCCTCCAATGGTGTAGGGATTAATAATCTGTGGTGGTGGGGAAAATCAAACATCCCCAAATGGCCATTTTCTGCTCCTCAAACCTCTATCAGACTCACTTCAGTAGAATACAAAATCTTAATAAACAATACTCACCTTGACATACTAAAGGCTCACTTTGACATTGCATTTAGACAACAGACCAACTTTGTAGCAAAATCCATAGTGTAATTCCAGAGAGATTTGAGGTCATTCTTTAGGGATTTCTTGGAGAGATAGTTCTTTGGGAATTCTCTCCTACATGTGGTATTTCCAAATGCAGCTTTTCGTTATTACAAGAGAGAAACCTGTTTGGCAGGGCAGCACAGTATGACCTGGAAATCCTGTTACTTATGCAGGGGAGGTTTTTATGAATGGCTTCGTGAGTGGAAGGCTCCATAGGACATCCCAGAATAGTTATCCATCATTTATGGTAGTGTTTCTCAACGATTGTATCTCTAAGATGTGTGGATTTCAACTTCCAGAATTCCCCAGCCAGCATGAAACACTGGTTTATGGCATTAGAAGAACAAACTGTAAAAGACTTTTGTGAACCTATATCTGTACCAAAAGGAAAGGTCAGTTAGGTTCTCTGGCTGGGTTTACAGATGATGATGATGATGATGATGATACCATCAAATCAAAGGACTCAAATATGTAAAGTTAAACCATCACAAGAATACACAACCAAATCCAGAAATATTGGGAAAATGTACAAAGAAATTCCTACTACCTATCTACTGGAAAATTACTGTGAGCAATATCTAGTTTAGTTTACACCGAGCACACTGGCAGTCAATTCCTCTGTACAGCTCAGGGCAAATACACAGACTTTCAGTTTGGCTAGCAAAACTAGAGCTTGATGTTTATTTATTAAACATCAGCAAGCATCACTTTAGTTACCTAGTAAAACAAGACAAAAGGCAGCAAAAGCAGGGAGAGAGACACCAACAATAGGCAAGAGATAAAAAGGGTGGAGAACTTAATAGCAACAATCTACATTATCTAGATATTTCTATATCTATCGAAAGGCATAGAACTTTCCACTGCCACTGGAAACAATATTGCAGATAATTAGCATGGACAATCCAAAAGGAAATGTAGTTGATTATTCCAGCCTTAATTCTTTTATATACATAACAGCAGCGAAATAGAGATAGAAAGTAGGACACCAGGTGATCCCTCCTCTATTCTGCACCATGAAGGAAACAATTTGGTCGATGGGAATAATGTATCCAACACCATCATCAATCAAGTAAGATCACTAATTATCCTGGCTTCTTACCTGTTTTAAAAACCAATATTTTAAAGCTTTTCTAAAAGATAGCACTCAGGGTCAATTGAATCTTGGGAGGATAGTATTTGCAGTATTACTTGAGAGTTCAATCCTAAGTAGCGACAGATGTTTCTCTCTCAGGGTGCAAAGAGAAAATATCTGCTGTGAACGTAGGCATCAGGAAGGGCATCTGGCCAGTAAACACTCACTCCATTCAGTCACTCTGACTCTTCCCCAAATTAAGGGATTACAGGGTCATAAAAAGAAAAACAACCTTACAACATTGTCTAGTTTGGGTTTAATGTAATCATGTGAACTATCCCATTTATGGCTTACCATTCTGTATGAATCAGGCCATACTGGTTTGCTCAACAAACCCCAGTTTAAAAAATGCTAGAATATATTGGGCTTATAGAATAGAATATATGAGCCGCGGTGGCGCAGTGGTTAGAGTGCAGTAAACAGGCTACTTGTGCTGATCACCAGCTGCCAGCAGTTTGGCAGATCGAATCTCACCAGGCTCAAGGTTGACTCAGCCTTCCATCCTTTCCAAGGTCGGTAAAATGAGGACCCAAATTGTTGGGGGCAATATGCTGACTCTGTAAACCGCTTAGAGAGGGCTGTAAAGCACTATGAAGCGGTATATAAATCTAAGTGCTATTGCTATTGCTATAAACAAGGCCCCCCAAGTACACAGGAATAAACAGCAGTGTTGTACAATAGACCTAGCCATTTTTGTAGGAATAATCCCTGCAAATCTATCTATCAAGCATTCAGATAGTGCCATCTAGATCAGTGGCCCCCAAACTTTTGGGCACCAGGGATCGGTTCCGTGGAGAGAGGTTTTTCTGCAGACCGGAGTGGGCATGGTTTCGTGTGCCGCCTGCATCCTGTGGATGGGGCTTCGCTTGTTTGCGCAGCCTGGGTTCTGGCATGCCGTGGACCAGTACTTCCAGGTGACACCACTTCACTACTAACCAGGCTTTGTTTTTTGTATTTTGTTAAATGCAGAATTGTTAAATGCAGAACACCAGAGAAATTTACATCAGAGAAGACCGAGCTACATCCCTTCTCAGTGGGGGCTCAGACACAGTGTCCCTGTAGGTATGTTGGTGAGCACTTGAACAGAAATTTTGTCTGATTATCAGTTCAATTGCAAATACTTGAAATATCACTCAACTGTTAACGGATTGGATTTTTTTTTTATAAAAAAAAAACTATTTTGCACTGCATGGAACTTTGTTACATCTGCTCAAGAATGATTTACCTGACTCTGCTTAATGATTGTTGTTATTGTTTAGATTGATTATAGCCACAAGGTCCGTTTCCCTGGAAAAGAGGAGAGTATTAATGGCCTGGACAAGTGGGTGAAAAAAGGAATATTTGTGCTGCACACGAATCCATACACTATCTTAGTCTTCCCACTGCACTTCTAAAGAGAGGTATGAGAGAGCTGAGTGGGATGATTGATGGATGAAGTTTCCGCTTGTAAATCTAGGGCCTTATCTTCATCTTTGCCTCCTGGGAGTCAATTCACAGGTGGTTTGGCAAGAAAAGGCAGCTGCTCAGGTTGTAACATCCATACAGGTAAGGTGTTGCCTCAAGGATGGAAAAGTTTATCTCTTAGGGAAGGTTTTTGAAATTGTATATCTAGTCTCTGGGACCAGATAAAGTGTAACATCATTCCATGGTGGTATTCACAAGCAATACTAGTTCAGCTGTCTTAAAAAAAAAAAAAAAAAAACCTCTCTTGCTACTTTGCAACCCCATTGATGAAGAACTAGAATTAAAGTGTTGGAAGAGATTTAAAGGGAAGCTTTCCTTGCCTTTTCTTTGGAAAGTTACAGTTACAGTTTAAGTTTAAGTTTATTTGCATTTCTATGCCGCCCAACTCCCAAGGGACTCTGGGCGGCTTACAACAATATAAAAAAACTTGCTAAAATATAAAAAACTATTAAAAAGAGACATAATAAAAAGCATTTAAAAACAATTAAAAACTCATACACAGCGTTTCATGGCCGGATCTCACCAAATTGCAGAAGCGAGATCAACGGCCCCAAGCCTGCCGGAACAGCCAGGTCTTCACCGCTTTCTGGAAGGCCAGCAGGGTGGGGGTAGTCCGGATCTCAGGAGGTAACTGGTTCCAGAGGGCCAGGGCAGCCACAGAGAAGGCCCTCCCCCGTGGGCCCGGTCAGTGCAAAGTTTCTCACTCTGTTGAATGCAGCTGCTTTCACTGCTGAAAGTTTAGTCAGTCAGGCAAGATTCGGCTTCTTTCAAGTTCTGAATCCAGGTCCACAAATTTGGGGCAACCCTGGTTAAAACAATGCCAGATTTAAGGTTTCTACTCTGCCTTATAGCCGCACCCTTTCTAGTCTGATTTCCAACATGTATATTTTGTGCCGTGGTGGTTCTGCCATGAGCCATCGAGGCACAAGTAGCAACTGAAATAATTAAAATAAACTGAAACAGTCCTAATTTGACTGAAGTCTAAGAACAAAAGAGAAGCTCAGGCATATCTGCAGGGCACGGACAAAAAGGTCAAAATGATAGTTGAGCTGGTGCAGTCAAAGCTCTGCCTGTTTTCTATGTGTGTCACATCCGCACATAAAATAAGGCAGACCTTCAGTCATATTATTGTAGTTGGTGATTTTTTTTTTTAAACCTGCATATACTCTGGGAAGAGCTAGTTCTTGGGTCATGTTCCTTGGGAGAAGGAAAGAGGTAAAAGTTTTTAAGTAATACATTAACATTTTATCCTCTTTGATTAAATGGTGCCTCAGAGCTAAAACAAAGATAACTGAAAAGCACACCAATCTCATGGATATATCCTGAGGCATTGCACATTTGAGGCAGGCAATACACATGCATTTGTCATTATTCATGCTGTATTGAAATAGACGATATGTGAGTCCTGCAGATGATAGTTGCAAGGAGAGGACCTCTATGAGGGAAACAGAGAAAAATGTCAAAAGGAGTGAGGGCTGAGGAATTGGGAGATGGAATAAAGATTATCAGAGAGAAAATTGATGGCTCTGGGATCTATCAGATCTAAACACACTTCAATCATTGTCAGGTTGGTACAAAGCATGGTTCATGAAACAGAATAGAAAACCACAGCAATTAATAGTATCAAATGATTAGCTTTTAAACTGAAATCCTTCCAAGATGTGTGTGTGTGTGTGTGTGTGTGTGTGTGTGTGTGTGTGTGTGTGTTATTGGTATTAAATAAAAGCACACTCATTACACATCCAGTGACACTGTATGCAAGCATACAGTCATGCCTAACTTGTGACCAGCCAACCCAAATATAGGCTGTACATAAAAGAAGCTGATCAAAAAGGTTTGTTTTATTTATGTTGCCTTGAATAGTAAAAATAGATGCTTGTCCTATTATAGTTTTTAATTACCGTAGCATAGCAAGACAAACATTCTATTACAACGGTTATTGTTTTTACATGAGCGGTCAGCTTTCTTCTGTTATTATTTTCAGATCTGTGGTGGGTTCTCAGAAATTAGTGACATTTGATATCATTTTTGTCTCCTTTCCCCCCCCCTCCCTATTCTAGTATCAAACTGACTCCAGATTTATGGACACTGACTCAAGCCTATATTTCAAGAGACTTTTTTCAAAATAAGCTTTTTATGAATTTACAGCACTTAAAAGGCCATAGCTATGTTGTACAGTTAAGTAAAATAAATACTATGTTCCTGTTTCCTCGCCCCCTCCCTTAAATAAAAAAAAATAGAACACATAACATAGAATAACAAGGTTAGAAGGGACCTTTTGCGGTCTTCTAGTCCAATCCCTTGCTTGAGCAGGAGACCTCCTACCATTCCGGGAAAAATGATTGTCCAATTTCTTCTTGAAAACCTTCAGTGATAGAGCACCCATAATTTCCAGAGGAAAGTCATTCTACTGATTAATTGATCTCACTGTCAGGAAATTTCTCCTTAGTTCTCCATTGTATCTCTCTTTAATGATCTTCCACCTCATGAATGAAATACCTTGTCCTGCCCTAAATCGCTTTGAAGAATAGGAACTTGACCCCCTCTATGAGAACCCCTCAAGTACTAGGAGACTGCTATTATGTCACTCCTAGACTATCTCTTCGTTAGAGTAGCTAGTTGTCTCAACCTTTCATTGTATGGTTTAGCTTCCAGACCCTTTATCATCTTTGTTGCTCTTCTCTGTATTCTTTCTAGAGTCTCAGCATCATTTTGTATCATGGTGACCAGCATTGGATGCAGTATTTCAAATGTGATCTCACCCATGCAATAAAAAAAAGAAACAGCACTATCTGCCACCCGAAGTCATTTTTCTTATTGTATCATGAATACCTGGCCAAAGCTGGGCTGAAAACTATGACTCTATCTAAACTATGACTCTATTCCAATTACTGGGTTTCAACCAGCAGGAATGACAAAGCCAGGAGTTTTATGAGGTCTTGCCCACAGGCAACCAGATGGGAATAAATACATTTTAAAAAGGCATTCTTCTTCACACTTCACACATAATGGTACTACCTATAAAACCACTCTGAAATTTTCCTACACCCTTTAAGGGAAATTGTGAAGGAGAATCCTTGTTAAGTCCATTTGTAGCACTAAAGTCCTCTGCACTGGAAACGGGAAATAATTCTGGGAGCAAATATCTGTATTGGGGATGAATGAAATGCTTCAGTATGCTAGATTTTTAAAAACAATACAGTAACAGATTACACAAATGCAAAGTAGCAGTAATGAATATATAAGACTGAGATACAAGATGGCAGCTAAGACTGTTAGATTGCTGCTGTGGTTCCAACACTCTGACACAGTTCATACTGTGATATGTGCTCTGAGCCTCCTTTCATCACATTTTCACAACTTAGTTGCTGGGTCAGGAGCTGACATTTTAATTTTAATTCCTCATATTTCCACACTCGTTTTGGAAGATGACTCCACCATCTCTTCCCCATCCCTGCCAGTAGATAACTTAGCTTCGTTGGTTGAAGGCAGTGGTGAAATCCGATTTTTTTTACTACCGGTTCTGTGGGTGTGGCTTGGTGGTCGTGATGTGGCTTGGTGGGCGTGGCTTGGTGGGCGTGGCTTGGTGGGCGTGGCAGGAGAAGGATACTGCAAAATCCCCATTCCCACCCCACTCTAAGGCCAGCCAGAGGTGGTATTTGCCGGTTCTCCGAACTACTCAAAATTTCCGCTACCGGTTCTCTGAACTACTCAAAATTTCTGCTACCGGTTCTCCAGAACCTGTCAGAACCTGCTGGATTTCACCCCTGGTTGAAGGCTCAATGCTAGGGCTAATCTTGACCATCCTTCTCTGTCAAACTGTGAAACTTCTGCCTCCCTTGTATAATCAATTATCCATCTTGAGAGAAAGGGTTATCCATACATTCTAGGTAGTCCCATGGCATTAAGCAAGACTTATGTGAAGGCAATGGCAAGTTCACTTCCAATAGCATTTTATTTACACAGATTTCAGCATCAGACTGCCAGTTTTGTTCACCTTCTTATATGATTTACACATCCAGGCAGGGGACACTTGCAAATTTTCACTTTGATGTCCAAACTTAAATATTTAAGTAAGGCCAGTATGGTCCATGGATTGTTAAGAACTGGGTCACACAGCTGGAGGTGAGCGGCAGATGAGCAAGAGAAACTGAAACCATCGCCCCCCCCCCAGTCCATGGAAAATTTGTCTTCCATGAACCTGATTCCAAAAGGATTGGGGACTGCTGAAGTAAGGAACAAACTGAGGCTTTAAAAAGTGGCATTCATAAACACATACTGTATAAGCATTCAATTTTGAAGGCATATTGCTAAAAATTTCCCCAGCTTTTTGCACATCAAAAACCTTTGTCCATCAAAAAAAACTGGCATCTGATCCTTAAGTATGGAGGGAAACAGTACAACAGGCATTAAAATATATTATTTCTTCTGTTGCTGCTCTTTTTCTTCTGATGTCTTCCTTCTGTTTGGCTTTAACCTGTTGCAGAAGAAATTTATGTAAAGCTGAAAGAAATAAGTGTCCAAAATTAGAGAAATATAAGGAGTAACTCTGCTGAAAGCCAAGCCATATGGGAGGCTTAGGTTTCCAAATCAAAGCATATGGCATCTGAACCCAAACTTTGGAAAGGCTGGAGTTTACTAAACTGCACAAAGTGTTCTGTACACTCTGAGAATATTACAAACGACTGCACTGTAAGGACGGCATCACAGCTGGATGTGTTTAATGTCTCCTATTCACACATGTTTGATACTCAGCCAAAGATTCTCACCAAGCCATCCGTCCTTCACAGATCCCAAGTTGTCTACTGACAGATGATTCACATCGAAGTGCTTGGAAGCATGGCATAGTTGTGCAGACAAGACTACTGTAGTTGTTTAGTCATTAAGACATGCATGTGGAACATAGTTCTGGCATAATTTGGATTAACATGAACTCTGAATCTACCTTTCATTCTTTTTTCCTAGGAGTTTCTTTCCGTTTTGCTTTAATTTAATTAAAGCCCATTTATATTTTGAGATATCCCATATGAACTCTCAAAGAAACATTACTTTGCCATAACACTGCTAAAGATGTGGTAAGATTGCCAGTGGCATAACACTGGTAACTGGTAAGACTGCTTAATTTAGCAATAGCAATAGCACTTAGGCTTATATACCGCTTTACAGTGCTTTTACAGCCCTCTCTAAGCGGTTCACAGAGTCAGCATATTGCCCCCAACAATCTGAGTCCTCATTTTACCCACCTCGGAAGGATGGAAGGCTGAGTCAACCTTGAGCCTGTGAGATTTGAACTGCCGAACTGCAGCTAGCAGTCAGTGAAGTAGCCTGCAGTACTGCACTCTAACCACTGCGCCACCTCGGCTCTTAATTTCACCTTCTTTCATCCCATAGAATTTGGGCTAGCAGAATTAGCCCACAAAATTGGGATAACTGGACAGGACCAAGGAGATGGGGAAAATACTGCATCTCTTCTGTATCATATAGTCATCCAGACTTTTGCAGCCCACAATATAATCAGCCCACAATTTATTGCTGTCTTTTCTAATATAAGAGAATACAGTATGTGCAGTTCAGGGTTGAATTGTGGAGTGAATGTTTTCTAGTGAGTGTGAGTGTTTTCCATTTTGACAAAGTTATAGCAACTCTGACACACCAAACAAAAGTATGGGTCCACATTTCCACACCATTCAAAAGATTCAATAAAAAAAGTTAAAAAGGCAATAAAAGACCAAAACATCCTCATCAGCAGCCCACACCCAGATAAGCAGGGGTTAACACCAGAGAAACAATTAAGAGAAAATAGTCTAATCAGGGAACTAAGAAGGAGAAAACTACACAACCATCAATAATGGCAGAGCAAGCTACTGTATATAAACAGGGAGCAAACCCCACTCTCACTCACACTGGTGATTTTACCAAATCAGGTAATGAATCACCCGCAAATGAACAACCAAGCTCAGAAACCACAAAGAACTTCACACCTCCCTTTTACTGGATAAGGCTACTTATTACTAGGCTACAGTCATCTATCTTTTCTATTTTCCAAGAATGCCTATGAAGTCCAAGAAAGCATCAAAGTACTTTGTTGGAAATTAAGAAGAGATTACAGGTAGTCCTTGCTTAACCATCACAATTGGGACCAGCAACTCTGTTACTAAGTGATATTGTCATTAAGTGTGACATCATGTGACTGCCACAGACCTATGGCCTCACTTCCCCAGGGTCATTAAGTGAGTCATCATGCCACCACAACTTATTTTACTGCTGGCTTTTTCATTGGTTCCGTTGAAAACTGGCTGTGAAATGTGCCAGTGGTGATCACATGACAAACCCAAACAAATCAAAACTCTGAGACTGGGATCTTCCTCAAAGAACTTATTGGATATATAAACCCTCGACCGATGGGCTGTGGGTTACTTTTTCAGTGCTGTTATATCTTCAAAAGTTCACTAAACAACAAGGAAGTGCCTTACTTTGCCACAGGTCTTTTTCATTTCTTTTAGCATCAAAATAGGGGTCAGAGGACTTGCTTTGCTTCAAAGGGAGGGAAGTATTCATAGCCACACCTGGTTCCATGCAATTATGGAGATTCTAGCTCAGAATTACAGGCGACCACTTGTGTGTTTGAAGTTCATCTTCTCATGTAAATTGTTATTGTTGTTAGCATACAAATAATAATTTCATGTTATCACTGACAGGCTTCTGACCTCAACTATACAAATCAAATCCTACAAATTTGTAAAGATCCCTGTAACCTATTAAGATTCATTTATTACAGCCTGGAGCTTTGTGAAGCTGAACTGGCACAGTAACCATGTGTGTATTTTGAAAATTATTCTAACCTCACACAAGGTCAGCAATTTCTGCTATTCTTGGAAGATTTTTTTCAAATCTGAAAAAAAGGATACCAAAAGTCTTAACTCTTTGTTGCCATCTAATGGTCATCCAGAGTTTTTACATTCGAATGTGGTAGTCCTAGTACTATGAAAGAAACCATGGCTAATTGCAAGAAACCATGGCTTATATGCAGGAAAAGATTAGTCTCTGTTCTTTCATGCCAGAAGACAACCTGCAAGCCCGGCCATTAAAAGTCAGAAGAAAATACTGTTACTTAGAAAAGGGATTGTGTTATGTATATTATGTACACACACACACACACACACACACACACATACAAACTTTTAAAGAAGATAAAAGTTAACCCAAAGTAGTAAAAAGAGAGAAAAAAGATATAGAAAGAAATCAAAGCAAAAGCAAGAAAAGAAAAGAAAAAAAATTAGAGGAAAATAGAAAAGAAATAGAAAGAAGTGGCTTCCAGTAGCTGCTAGTGACTAAAGCAGTGGTTCTCAACCTTCCTAATGCCGTAACCCCCCCGTGACCCCCACCCCGGTGACAAAGGGGGCGTGGCACCAAGATGGCGGGCTAGCGCACACTTAGGCGCCCCCTAAAGAGCCGTTCGTGGAGACTTCGCCCACCCACCCGGACGCCGCCATTTGGGTTCTTTTACCCTCTGCGCATGCGCAAAGCGTTCTGCGCATGCGCAGAGAGTAAAAGAACCCAAATGGCGGCGTCCGGGCGAAGTCTCTCGCTTCCATCGCTACCAGCTGTCTGGCGACCCGCAGGCATGGCCGAACCGGGAGCATTTCACCCCTGCTGACGGTGGCCCCAAGATGGCAGGCTAGCGCGCGTGGCGACCCCTGTGAAAAGGTCGTTCAAACCCCAAAGGGGTCGCGACCCACAGGTTGAGAACCACTGGACTAAAGGCTCCATTAAACCTACCACTGATACCTGCCTCCCATCTTTTTTAAAATTTTGATCCCAGGTGGCTGATTCTAGGAGATAGAATTCTGATTTTTCCAGAACATATCCCGCTTAGCACCACATTATGGCCTTGTGGTAAGCTGCAATAGTAGCTCTTCAGATGCTACTGAAAGTCACTAATTAAACTGCTTTTTCTGTTGCCCATCTTCCCTATCAAATATTAAATGAGCCAGAGAGATCCACTGATATAGGCAAAACTTCCTGAAGGCCCTAAATCACATTGAGTGTGATCTAAATTACATTTGCTGTGATTAGATTGTAAAACTGAACTGCAGTTTCTTCCCAACTTGATATTTACCAGATGTGGGTGCATGGATTTCAGATCTCTCGATAGACATGGCCATTGCAGAGAAGTGTGAGAATTCATAAACATCTGGAAGTGAATCGGGTTGGAGAAGACTGATATATTGTAAAGAATTAGGGAAGTCAATAGACATCAGGGTGTTGCTAAGGAACAGATGTATCTCTTCTGAAAAGAAAGGATCCAATTGCCTTAGAGCAGTTTCCCCTGATATGTTGTTATATCAACTCCTTTAGAGAGTAATGAAGTTCAAAAGATTGGTGAATCTAGAGTTTCTATATACTGTATATGCATAAATATTGTAGATATTACACTTAAAGTAAAAGCAATTAATTGGATACACTGTTAAGTGTGCTTCAAGATAAATAGATGATGATGATGATGATGATGATGATGATGAAGATGATGATGAAGATAATAGATAGATAGATAGATAGATAGATAGATAGATAGATAGATAGATAGATAGATAGATAGATAGATAGATAGATAGATAGATAGATAGATAGATAGATAGATTCCCCCCCCCCACGGAATGACAAATGATAAATTATGGACCAGTTCAGGGGTGGGTTCTAACTTACCTCGCTGCCGGTTGGCTTCCTCCCGCGCCGTGTGGGCGTGCCTCGTGGGCACGTGGGCGCTTTGCGTGCGCACACGCATGCGCAGTCCAAAAAAATTTAAAAATGCTGAAAAAAAGATGGTGACGCATGTGCAGTGCCAGAAACTCAGCTTCTGCGCATGCGCAGATGGAAAAAAAATAAAAAAAATTCTTTTAAAAAATGGGAAAAAATTCAAAAAAAAGATGGCGGCGCCCACAGACCAGCACCGACTGAACCAGATCGGTGATGTCATTGTGATGTCACCAGCGGGTCGCTACCGGTTCAGGAGAACTGGTCCGAACCGGGAGGAACCCACCTCTGGACCAGTTAATCAAAAACAAGGAAATGTTCACCTACCTAATATTCTCTCCTTTTTCCGTTTATGCATATACCTGGGCAGGTCTAAGGATCAGCAAGAGGAAATTCATTGACATCTATCTATATGTACTGAAAGGTGTTAGGTTTAGGGGCAGTCTAGGACAGAGGCATCTGGATCCCAGTTTCTATCCGGTCATGGAAATCACTGGATGATCTTGGACCAGTCACAAGTTTTTTATTCAGAGGAGAAAATAATTGTTTCCAACAGATTTTCGTCTGATCCACATATAGCATATGCTCCCTGTGAGAAAGTATGAAATTATATCTTTATTGTATCAAAGCATGTGCTTTCTTAAACTTTCACTAAATATAATTTTTGCAGTAAAATGCTATGAGCAGGAGATAAAATTTCCACTTATGCATTGTCATGAAAAAGGAAATGCTTCGCCCAACAAAGGAAATGCACTAGATCAAATAGGCACACAGATTGCTCTCCCTTTTAGGCTTGTCTTAAACCATGCTTTCCTTCCAGCGAAAGATGCCTCTAAATAGAGCAGAGGTGCTCAACCTGAGGTTCCAGGGCTGCATATGATCCCAAAACATTTGAAATCAGTCCCAGGCAGGGGTGAAATCCAGCAGGTTCTAACAGGTTCTGGAGAACCGTTAGCGGAAATTTTGAGTAGTTTGGAGAACCGGTAGCGGAAATTTTGAGTAGTTAAGAGAACCGGCAAATACCACCTCTGGCTGGCCCAAGAGTGGGGTGGGAATGAGGATTTTGCAGTATCCTTCCCCTGGAGTGGGGTGGGAATGGAGATTTTGCAATATCCTTCCCCCAGGAGTGGGGTGGGAATGGAGATTTTGCAGTATCCTTCCCCTGCCACGCCCACCAAGCCATGCCCACCAAGCCACACCACACCCACCAAGCCACGCCCACAGAACCAGCAGTAAAAAAAATTGGATTTCACCACTGGTCCCAGGGACTTCTAAAAGTTGGATTACCAAATTCTACTGTTCAACATGAAAAGAAAAATTATTAAAATATAACCAAAAAGTAATTACAAAGTATGTATGTATATTATGTAATTACTTTGTAATTACAAAATAATTACATAATGTTGAATTTTACTGTAAATTAAATGGAAATAAAATCAATCAAATTTACTTTTGTCTTGGCTCCACCTACTAATGTTATTTCTTAATAAATTCCAGTGAAACCTAATGTTCACTGCGTATCTACTATTCTGTATAGTCAAGCAAAATGTTCCACTACATATTGCTTATAATAGTTACTAAATGCAACAAACTAATACATACAAAAGCCTGGCAGTTCTCAAAAGCAGATATATTTGAAATGCTGCTATTGGCAACTTTCAGACTCCTGACAAGTTTCAGTGAGTTCAACATTTCAATGATCAAATAGTTAAATCAAACGTTAAAACCAGTAAACTTGGCTTCAGCAAATATCTGAATGCTTGGTAAGTATTTCCACTGAAACCTGAAGAGAGGAGAACTGGGAGAACAACTGTATTCCAGCCTGGTGGGAGTAATAATGGTAGGGAGGGAATAATTAGGACATCTACCATTTCCAGAACTGCTATTCAAGGTCTCTCAGGTTGCAAGACTGTGAAGAAGACTCATTACCTCAGCAAAAGCACAAAAAAGGAGGGGAAAAGGGGATTCCAGTTATTCAGCTGTACTCTAATTAACCTTGCTTGTTTTTTCTGTAATATCAGCTTCACCCTGGGAGCTGTATTGCAGCATGACCTAATCCTTTTGCTGCTTGGTCTTTTCAGTCTGGCCTTTAGCACCAATTGCTATCTTCCTTCCTTATTTGTATGAATAACAGGCAGCCGAACTGATGGGAGATGTGCTGAGAATGATAAGACAGACTGAGGGAATGAGGAGGAGAAAAAGAACAGGCCTTTTCCCCCAAAATGATCATCACACTTTTTCTTCCCCATGATACGATTGGACCTCTTCCTTTTTTTCCTATCTTCTTAGCTGAAACCTTCTGTTTTCTTTCTCCTCTAATTTAGGAAAATAAGTGCCACCTTTTCTAGTGTGTTCATGTGAATGAGTTTCTCCTTCCCACTGTTGTCTCCTCTTCCTCCACCATGATTGAAGGCTAAAGATAGTAAATAATAAGCCCATGTTTCTCCAGAGGCCAAACTGGAGGCCAAGGTAATATCTATATCTATATCTATATCTATATCTATATCAAGAGAGAGAGAGAGAGAGAGAGAGATAGAGAGAGAGAGATAGAGAGGGAGGGAGAGAGAGAGAGAGAGAGAGAGAGAGAGGGAGAGAGAGAGAGAGAGAGAGAGTGTTATGGCTAGTTTTGGCACACTGAATGCTCAATGTTGATAGGCACCTTTCAGCCCCCTACTCAGGAGATTCACTGGAGGAAGAGGTCATTATGCATATCATACCGTCATACTGATAACATTAATTATACACTATGCATTATTGCATTATTCATGTCATTTGGATGTGATATTATTGTGGTCTTTAGCAGATTCCTGATGTTTCTGTTCTTACTCTCTTCTTAGGATCCTGAAGGTTTAAGTTAACAGGCTGCTGTTCAAGTAGAAAGCATCCTCTCCTTAGGGAGCCATGACAATAACCATTCAGCATTGACTCTAGAAACTGATAGTCAATGCTTTACATCTCCATATATGGAATGTCCATTTTTTACCTCTATGGCTAATGACAATAAACTAGATCTAGCACTTCCTTCTATTTCTCTTCTCCATTAAGGTTTTGTATATCACAGTTTATCAAGCCTTCACATTATTTCAATGTGTGCTGGGCTGATGTTTTTTAAGCAGTAGATTTTCAATCACTTTTAGAAATAAGCAGACTTTCAAAGGCAGCGGTAATTTGAAGTGTGTAGCTGATTGCTAGAGAAGGGCCTGTTTTATGGTTGCATTCACTAGTTATTAGGGAGCAATAACAAGATATGTTTATTGCCCTTGTGTTGTATATGTACCACACTGGTTGGCCAGTGTGAGAAAAAAACACCAAATCCTCATTAGAAGCCATTGGATGCCTCTTAATAGCTTTTTGGAACTCAACTCATTGGCATTTTCAGAGTTTTGTATTGTCATCCAAATAACAATCTTTTTTTTTTGTCTTGCATGAACATTCCAGATTCCAGCATGCATTGTGTCTCAAACTCCTTTTCAAATATTTCACCTAGAGGGATCTAAGTGTCCTAGTGGAGTATGAGCCAGCAATGTGCTGCAGCTTCCAAAAAAGCCAATGCAATCCTAGGCTGCATCAACAGAGGGATAGTATCAAAATCATGTGAAGTGATAGTATCACTTTATACTGCACTGGTACAACTACACTTGGAATACAGCATCCAGTTCTGGTGACCATAATATAAAAAAGATGTTGAGACCTTAGAAAAAGTGCAGAGAATAGCAACAAAGATGATAAGGAGTCTGGAGGCTAAGCTGTACGATGAACAGTTGTGGGAACTAGGTATGTCTAGTCTAACGGAGAGAAGGACTAGGGGTGACATGATAGCAGTCTTCTAATATTTTGATGGCTCTCACAGAGAAGAGGAGGTCGACCTAGTCTCCAAAGCATCCGAGGGCAGAACGAGCAGTAACAGGAAGATTATTAAAGACAGATGCAACCTGGAATTAAGAAGAAATTTACTGACAGTGACAACAATTAATCAGTGGAATGGCTTGCCTCCAGAAGTTGTGGTGGTCCATCACTGGAGGTTTTCAAGAATACATTGTACAACCATTTATCAAAAATGGTATAGGGGATTGAGCAGGGGATTGGACTGGAAGACCTCCAAGGTCCCTTCCAATCCTGTTATTTTATGTTCTAATTCTAGATGCTGTTTTGTGGATTATCCAACCTATTCAGACCCTGTGATTGATTGATTGATTGATTGATTGATTGATGATTGTCTATTCAGAATATTTATGTGCTAGCCATATTAAATAGATAACCTAGGTAGCTATTTATATTTGAGCTGAATAAATTTCATGAAGTTCATAGCAAGCATTTCCAAATATATGTTCACTTAGTGTAATCAAATAGATCCATACAACGAAAATTACCCCTAAAATTCTTGGGAAATACTTGTTTGTTCATTTGTTGATTGATCACATTTATTAGCCATCTAATTAGGAACAATTCTAAATAATATAAAAACAAATCCAACACAATATAAAACAAAGTGGAATAAATGGGGGTATGAAATAAGCAGCATCTTAATATGCCTTTGTTTTTAAAAAACTATTTTAGGGAGAAGAAATCTTAGTGCATCAAACCATACTTACAGGTATAAGAAGAGAGTATCATTTTTTTGAATTCTCACCTTTATTCAAACAACCCATGAACGTAAATGAGACTTCCAGATGTCTGTGTATTGTAGACCAGGAGGCTGTTTGAACTACTTTCTTTGCATTTGAAGATCAAACATTCAAAATGAGGTTTGCCTGCCTTGCCTTCGGGGTTTGGCTACAATCTGGGAGAGCTCTTTTTAGCAAATTGCTGCTCCCTTCTGTTCTGTATGAAAGAGCAGCTCAAAGGTGTGAAGGAGATATGTGGCTTAATAGCACCGTGAAGTGCCATGCAATGTTTCACATGGGCAAGTAAACTGGTATTTTGTCTCACTGTTAAATAATATCTATTGCAAATGGCTTATGTATTGAATCAGAAGGAAATGCAATAATCACTAAAAATGTTCTCTTTCTGAAACGCATAAAGATTTTGACAGCAGCTGTCCTAGTATATAGAGCATAACAAAATCTTCTCATCATTTCTTTCTTTAGTATACTCCTGGAGTTAAATTACTAGTCTGCTGAATATTGATTATACAAGTTGGACTTCATTCAGGTGTTGAAACAGAATTGACATACTCAGAAATGTACATAACAATTGTCCAGCAAAAGTATTATTTGTAGCAGGAAGCTCCTGCTATTCCATGAAGGAGCTCATGGCTTTCAATATATATTTTAATGGGAATAATCAACAAATTAAACTTAATGTAAATTTGAAGGTTGTTTTCTGTATGAAAATGAATTGCATCATCTCCTTGGGATTGATTTTACCAACGAAAATGGAGGGTAGAAATTGTATAAATAAATAATAAATCTTCCAAACACTAATTTTAAGAGCATATTTGGAAAGACAATGTTAAATTTTATGTGGATATTTAGAAAATAAATATTTAACCTTAGACTGTCTACTGTCGACCTCACCCCATTCCTAAGAGGTCTGTAAGGGGTGTGCATAAGCGCACCAGCGTGCCTACCGTCCCTGTCCTACTGTCCTATTGTCCTCATCCACCTTGATTATGTTTATGTTTATACCTATACCTGCTATCTTGTACATGTTTGACAAACAAATAAATAAATAAAATAAATAAATAAAATAAAATTCAAAAAATCTGTGACCTATGAAAGTATGCCCACCTCTCCAGAGAAAAAGACAGCAGCAAAGTTAAGCTGAGGTGATAAAATCATTCTGGGAAACTAGAGAGGGTGGTAAGATCTCTGATCAGTTGGCATTCTGTGCTTGGACACGCCATGTGACAGTCATTTTGTGAGAGGGCCCATAACTTGCACTCAAAACTCCAAACGTGTTTTCCCCCAGGAAAAAAAAAATCAGTGGGGATTCTGTCCTAGAGGGATGTTATATTTCATAGCACATGGAAGTTAAAAGACTGGCTTATTCCTGCTGTTGGCAATGCCCTAATAGGAAGAGTCGCCTGTGAGGTTCTTTGCTCCACTTGGCTGCCAACGGAGACAGCCAAGTGGAGCAAACATGAATAAGCGTTTACCCTTCAGTAGCTTCCCATTTTTCAGAAGGTGTCACACAGAAGCCAGCAGGGTGTTGGATTATGTAGGACTGGGGAGACTCAGATTCAAATCCACCTTCAACCATGGATGTTCCCTGAGTAACTTTGGGCCAGACTCTCTCTCTCTCTCTCTCTCTCTCTCTCTCTCTCTCTCTCTCTTCCACCTACCTCACAGGGTTGTTGGGGGGAGAAATTAGAAGCGAGAGGGCTGTGAATGCTCCTTGAGTTCTTGCCTTTGTTCCAGGCATGCTAATCCAACACTTTGAACACCATGAGAAATTATAGGCACAGTCACAAAATGTCAACCATGGTGGCTTAACCAATCGCAAAATATATTTTTTTAGAAATCTCACACTCAGCACCTCTGGTCTTCAAGGGTAATCATACCATCTTAGCTCACTGTTGTTCTTTCTGGGCAAAGTGCCCCATTCCAAAGAAATTCAAAGAAAACACTGGGTGATAGCTGCCCCGCGTTTTACAAGGCTATCTTTAGAAGTAACATCGTGTTTGATATTAATGCTTTTTTTGTAACAGATCCTACTATCCTTTGACAATGTTTTTTTTATCATAATTATCTTTTTGTTTTCTTTGTTTTCCTTTTTGTCATCATTTAGAAAACAATGTAAACAAATAAATGACGTTTTTAAATGATACTATTATTTGTAGGAAAAGTTAAAACCCTTGAATTTAACTTTGATGTGATGTGTGGTTGGGTTATGGGTTTTTGTCTTATTTAGTTGTTTTGGTTTCTTTGCAAGTCTGCCTTAGAACTCACCATATTGTACAAAAATGACTGCTGTAGTCAAGTACAATAGTTTGGGAACACTGTCAAGGTTGCCAGCTCTAAAATTAGACCTACTAGGTCTGTTTGGGTTGGCAAAAACAGACATGCCGCTGTTGCATTCTCCTCTGAGAGGAAGCCCATTATAGAAATTAGTAAAACCTTGTTTGTCTGCAGGGTTGTACCTGTCCTTTCCAGGGCTTAAGTAAAGAGACAGGGCAGTGTACACCTCAAAGATCTATTACAAATCCACCACACTTGCGGCACCCTGAAGGGAAAGCACAAACATACGCAAGGAATAAATATATGTAAATATATACAGTATATGTAGGTCTGTGGTTATTCGGGTTTTCTCCCGCGTGAAGTTGGAGATGTCGTTGTGACGTTTCGACGAAGTCTCATTCGTCATCATCAGGCTGGTTATCAGGCTTGTGTCTTCAGCCTCGTGCTTCTAGGAGCAAGTATATACAATATATATAAATACATATGTCATAGGAGGGATTTTCCTAAAAAATTTAGGGGGGGGGAGCAATTGTCCTGTTTAAAAATAGCAAAACAGTAGAGGAAAGACTATGCTATGGACGCCATACAGGATATATTGTACATCCTAAACCAGTGGAAGCATTTCTGCATAGCCAACAGAGCCCAATGGGAGCATTAGCACAAATCTTTTATGACTGATATCTAGGGTTTCATTTAGCAGAATGAGCAATGGGTTCTAAATGCAGCTGAGCTGGTTTAAGTATGCTCTGTAGTTAAATGAATGAATGCACAGTAGCCTCTGAAGAAATCATGAATTCAGAGTCTTTGAAAAACACAAGCATATCATCAGCACATACTGTACATCTTTTCTTCTCGTCATCTTTTTCCTGGTGTCTTAAATACTACAATATTTCAGGTTTTCTGCAGCTGCCCTGATATGATCCATATATTGCCATATATTTTTAATTCTCTTTGATTCTGGTGGTACTCTACACAATTATTCGGTCTTTCGCCCTGGGCACTTAATCACAGTACAAACATGCCACAGCAATACAGTGTATCTGTTTTCAAGTATGTCTCTAGTTTGTTGCTTCCATAGGGCTGGAAGGGACCTCGGAAGTCTTGTAGTCCTACCTCCTGCTCAAGGCAGGGGTCTTATAACTTCCCAGTCAAGTGGTTGTCCAGTCTATTTTGAAAACCTCCAGGGATGAAGCACCCACAACCCCTGGAGGCAAAGCTATTCTATTGATTAATTGCTTTCACTGTTGATACTTCCAAGTTGTATCTCTCTTTGACGGACTTCCAACCATAACTTCTTGTCCTACTTTCTGATGGCCTAGAGCCGTGATGGCGAACCTATGGCACACGTGCCACAGGTGGCACGCAGAGCCCTGTCTGCGGGCACGCCAGCCGTCGCCCCAGCCCAGCTCCACCGCACATGCGTGCATGCCTCCCACCGACCAGTTGGTCTTCGGGTCTCTGCCGCGCATGCACGGGGGTGGGGCCTTCCCCGATCTCCACAGATTCCCCCCCCAGCGCACCCTACCTTTCTCCTCAATTTCTTCCACCTGTGCCTTCCCCGATCTCCGCAGATTCCCCCCAGCGCACCCTACCTTTCTACTCCATTTCTGCTGCCCGCACAAGGCAAAACGGGGCATGGGGACACCGTGCGAGGCCTCCCCCGTGCCCCGTTTTGGGCCTGTAAAGCCTCCTGCACCAACCTGGAAGCCAAAATGGGGCACGGGGGAGTGCATGCATGGGGGGGCCGGGATGCATGCACAGGGGATGTGCGCACATGCGTGGGAGGCATGCGTGGGGGGCTCACATTGCATTTTGGGGATTGGGGCACGCACGCGTGCATTTGCGCACACGTGTGCGCTTTGGGCACTCGGCACCAAAAAGGTTAACCATCACTGGCCTAGAGAACAAGTCAATCCCCTCTTCGTTGTGACAGCTTCTCAAGTTCTGGAAGACAGCTATCATGTCCCCCTAATCCTTCTTTTCAATAGCTCCCTCTACCATTTGTCATATGATTTAGCCTCCAGGCATTTTATTACCTTTGTTGCTCTTCTCTGCATACTTTTCAGTATCTCAACATCTATTTTGTGTGTGTGTGTGTGTGTGTATCATTGTGACCAGAACTGGACATGGACATAGTATTTCAAGTGTGGTGTAAAGCAGTACTATCACTTCTTTTTGCCTTCATAGTATACATCTGGTGATGTACCCTAGGCCTGCACTGACTTTTTTGGCAGCTGCAGCTCATTCTTAAGTGGTGGTCTACTAGGACAACTAGATCCCTCTCATAGTTATTAATGTTGGGCCAGGTACCACTCATTCTATATCTATGCATTTGGTTTTTCCTGCCTAAGTGCAGGACCTTACTTTTCTCTTCACTGAATTGTATCTTGTTGGATATCCCAAAGGTACTTTTTTTTCAAGAGGCAACTGGACTTTCTGGTTTTTCTCTGAAAACGTTTCGCTTCTCATCCAAGAAGCTTCTTTAGCTGAAGAAGCTTCTTGGATGAGAAGCAAAACATCTTCAAAGAAAAACCAGAAAGTCCAGTTGCCTCTTGAAAGAAAGCACCTTTGGGACAACCATGACCTGAGTGACTGAGAATCTCCACAGACAACTTGTTGGATGGTCCCCAATGCTCAAGTCTGTCAAGATCTTTCAGGATCTTGAGCCTAACTTCTAAAGTTTGGCTGTCGCCCCAGCTTGGTGTCATCTGCAAATTTGATAAGTTCCTTTTCTATCCTCTCATCTAGATTATGTATTAAATTGTTGAAAAGTACTGAGCCCAGACCCACCTTTGAGGTACTCTACCTCATACTTCCCTTGATATAGATGTAGTTACATTGAGGACTACCCGCTGAGTACAATTGGTCAACCAATTGTGAATCCATTTGGTGATGGTATTGTCCATCCTGTTCCACCTTACCAAGAAATAGGGTGTGGTCTTACTTTGTCAAATGCCTTAGTGAAGTCCAAGTATAATATGTCCACAGCATTTCTCTCATCCACTACTTTAGTTACTTTATTTTAAAAAGACAATAAAGTATGATGACCTATTTTCAATAAACCCATGCTGGCTTTTACTAATCACCTTGTTCATTTCCCAGCCGAAGTGTGAGACAGGTTTGTCTTTAGTTATACTGGGATTAAAGTACTATTTCTCCTCTTATTCCAACTCTATCTAAGGGCATCTTAAAGCTGTTGTAAAATCAGTTAAGATTTGTCACTCATTAAGTTGGAAGAAAGTCAAGGGACTGGCCATAGTGCTAGGAACAGAAAGATAAGACAAAATTCAGCAAAGGGCCCTGCAAATTTTTGCCATGTAGTTTTCTGCCAATTCAGGGAAGGTTAGACAGTACTAATCAACAGCGGAGAAAAGCCCTCAGTAGATTACAAGGAAACCTTCAAGAATTGTTGTGTAAGTGTAGTGTTTCAAGAGAAATGTGTTCTTAAAATGTACTGTTGCTCTTTAGAGTGTATGACGTCCCCTGGAATCTAGCCTGGGGAGCTAAATATAGTACCTACAAAAGAACATAAAAAGCAACCATAGCTGTGTGATATCTTCATTAACAGCAACCAAAACAAAACAAAAATGTACTGATTTCTGAGTTCTTCAAATTTTTTCATCAAGAAAGGTAAAACAATACAAATAAAATCCCAAGGAAAATAGAAAAGAGCAGCTTTTTTCTTCCTACAGAACTTTTAGGAAACTAGCAAAGAATATAAAGAGCCTCTGAGCTTATAGCATGTGGCACATGTGTAGAATTGTCTGCAGGAAATGCATTATCTAGGTTCTCTCATATAACTTACTTTGCTGCATATTAAGGTCAATTATCTTACACTGTAATAAAACATCATCTCTACTCAGAAACTCATTACACAGCACTCCATCAATCTGGCCTATGTTTCTGCCCTTTTGAGCTTGCATCATGAAATTTCACACAAGTACATAGGGTGCAGAGTTTGTATCATAGAGGATGTTTTGTGACTTAGTCTCCCTCCATGGATGCCTATGCCCCCCAGGATCACAGGCAGCGGGCGGACACAAGTTGCTGGAGGACACAATTGATAGGGTTTTAGTGAGTTCATGTCCTGCTTGTGGGCTTCCCAGGAGCAAACAGTTGTCCACTATGGGAACAGAATACTAGATTAGAGTGTCTCTTGGTCCACTCTATGGTTTTTTTAATATACTTCTGCTTCCCAGAGCTCTTTTCTCACAACTGTAATTCCTTGTATTCTTTGAATAAGCTTGCAAAACAAGGACGTGCTTTAAAAGTTTCATCTGAAAGTCCTTGAAATAGCTGCATCATGCCAATGTGCCAAGAAAGATAGCCATGCTGCCTTTTTAACTTTGCTTTCAAAAACTGTTCTGGCGGGTTGCAACACAGGCAACTTTTGACATTTCTTTAAAAAAAATGAAAAAAAAATATTGAAAGTCAAATTTATCCACACAGAAGAACTGTCAGTTTTTAAGACAATAACATTCAAATTCCAGACAATATCATCAACAGTAATATATTTTGTGGTTGAATTAATGTATGTGTGTGAGTGTGTGTGCCTGCACACACACACACACACACACACACACACAAATAATGATTCATAGAATTAAGATTAATGTCTTAATTCTTCAGATACAAAATTACACAAGCATTTTCCCCCTTGCTTTTGCAGTAAAAGTACACGAATGATTAATTACTGTACATATTGATTTTGACAATTGATTTGTCATTGATGTGAATGATCCTTAGGGATGCCACTAAATATATAACCCAGAGGTCTTCAAACTTGGCAACTTTAAGACTTGTGGACTTCAACTATAGCTGGAGAATGCATAGCTGGCTGGAGAATTCTGGGAGTTGAAGTCCACAAGTCTTAAAGTTCCCAAGTTTGAATACCTCTGATATAACCCTTAAGAGAAAGACCAGCTTGGCCAGATCTGAATAATACCAGAATGATTACAACTACTGCCTTTGTGAAGGCAGAGAGATAAATCAACCTTTTGCTTTCTGCCTAGATAAAGGGGAAGGAGGAATGAAGATTTTGAAGTAACAGTGTGTATGAGGAAGACACAGACAACAGGCCAAGAATTTAAATGAGGTCTGGAAGATTTTAGGATTTCCTTAGGTTTTGCCTTCCTTAGGCTGTGAACCTCTACCTGTATTCCACAAATAAGTGTTTCAAAACAAAACCCCAAAAAATGTGTGATCTACAGATCTGAAATGATAACCGTCATTAGTCCTTAAGGCGCCACAAGATTTTGTTGTTGCTGATGCTGATGCTTTTCAATAAATGATTTTTTTTTTTTGTAAAAAAAATGCAAATAGAACTGACTGCCTTTCAATGGCAATCTAATGGATCCTAGGACAGGACAATAGGATTATTCAGTTTTCATCCTTGAAGTCATCCTTTGTGAGCAGGGTGGAAATTCACAAAACTACAGAATAACAAAGAAGTAAGATTTCCACTCTATTCTGTGTTTGCATCTATATTAGTGTTACATCACAATTTAAAAAAACTTGAAGTGGTTGAATAGAAAGGCAACAAGGATGATTAAGTAACTGTAATTGAAGTTCTATGAAGAGCAATTGATGGAACTGGGCATGTTAAACCTTCAAAGACTAATTGGGGTAGAAGACATACAGTATAGTAACACTCTTCAAATATAGTATATATTAATATAGTAGCACTCTTCTTGAAGGTACGATCTGTCATCTCAAACTTCAGAACGGATAAATTGTCATAATACATAGGAAAACAGATTCTGATCAAATAATAGGTAAAACAACATAACAATAAGAGCACATCAATATTATTTTTTTCCAGAGATAGTGGGCTTTCTTTTCATTGATATCATCTGTCAGAGTTGCTTTAAACTGAATTCCTGAGCTGAGCAAGACCATAAACCTAATAGCTTACCTTTACCCCTTCAGGTTTTGCCAAAAGTACCTGACCTTAAGTCACATCTACAATATACATTGAATTTGATTTCTTTTGTTATTTTAAATCATTTTATCCAAAGCATGGCATTGTTTGGACTTCTGTTTATTTAACTATTTCATTGTTGATTTAATCTGGGCCATTAAGTAAACAGCATTACATCATGTTTAGAATGCTAGCATAAGACTTTAATATTTGCCACTATAAAGCACCATTCTTGAAATAAATACTTTAAATACAATAGATGAAACTGGGAACAAAAGGAGAAAATAGTACTTGAAAGCAAATAAGGGGACTTTAGCTTGAGGCATCCAATATTCATAAAAAATTGGTAACAAGTTCAGCTGAATTGTAACAATCTCATAAATTTATATGATGCCTATCTCCGTCAGGCATCAGTGGTAGGTTACATCAGTGGTGTAGGTTACATCAGTGGTGAAATCTAAAAATTTCCCCTACTGGTTCTGTGGGTGTGGCTTGGTGGGTGTGGCTTGGTGGTCAGGGGCGGCACCTTGCTGTGAGTGGCATCTAGTTGGCCATGCCCAGTCACATGACCCCCCCCCCACCAAGCCATGCCCACAGGACCCGGTAGGAAAAAAAATTGAATTAATACTATATTTTTCCTTCACATCACCCATTCCCCGAGGCCCCGGAGGTCTCCCTTCCTCTTTCTTTCTGTCTTTCTCTCTTTCTTTCTCTTTCTTTCTCTCTTTCTCTTTCTTTCTCTTTTTCTTTCTTTCTCTTTCTCCCTCTCTCTTTCTCTCTCTTTCTCTCTCTCTCTCTCTCTCTCTCTCTCTCCCACACACACACACACACACACACACACACACACAACCCTGGTCTGGGCACAAAGTATCGGTTGTTACAGAAGTTTTTATTTCTCTCTATACTACACCTGATACTTTCTCTCAGCGCCAGGAGAAGGAAGAAAGTGCTCTGGGAGGGCGGGCGGCCCGGCCTGGCAGCGGTGTGTCCCCTGTCATAGGCTGGATGCAGGGAGCGGGACCCAAAGTGGAGGGGAAGGCAAGTGGGTGGCAGTTGGCCAAAGGCTCCGTGGAAGCCGAGCGCGCCAGGCCCAAAAGGCGAGTGAGCCTCGCCATGTCCCTTCGAAGCAGCTCACAGCGGGTCTTCCTCCCCCCCCCCCAGCGTCAGCCTTGCCTTCTAGATCCTCCGGCCGGTGTATTTGGTAAGCCTGCCTCACCTACTCCCTTCCCCGCGGGCTGCAGCCCTGTCATGCTTGGTGGAGCTGCTGCTGCTGCTCTGGGGCTGAGAGCAGTGGCGGTGACGGTGGCGGCCCGAGATGGCAAGCGGATGTCCCGGGGCTGCTGCACATGCACACCGCATGTGCAGCCCCGGGACATCCGCTTGTCATCCTGGACTGCCGGCGCCCCTCTCAGCCCCATAGCAGCAGCGGGCAGCCCTTGGTGGAGCTGATGCTGCTGCTCTGGGGCTGAGAGCGGCAGCGGCAGCAGCATCCGAGACGGCAAGCGGATGTCCCAGAGCTGCTGCACATGCGCACCGCATGTGCAGCTCCGGGACATCTGCTTGCCATCCCGGACCACCACTGCCACCCCTCTCAGCACCAGAGCAGCAGCAGCTGCATCTCCACCAAGGGCCGCCCGCCCACCCACTGGCCAGGCCGGGCTGGACGCCGACCTCAGAAGGCAAGCAGGCGTGGGGGACCGCCGTGAAGGCTGCTAGCTCCCTTCCCTGCCGGCGGCCGGCCCCAACATGCTTGCCTGCCTTCCACACGGCCTTCCACTTGCCTGCCTTCACAAGCTGGCCACGGGGACACCGGGAAGTCCGCGTGGAAGGCAGGCAAGCATGTCAGGGCTGCAGGCCATGGGGAATGGAGTAGGGAAGGCAGGCTGGACGGTGGGGGGGGGCAGGGGCAGCTAGGTAGGCCGTGACTTTGCAGGCTTACCTGACAGGCAGATCAGGGGCGCAGCGCTTCAGGCAGGCAAGCTGCAGAGCAGAGACTGGGCGGGCAGGGTGAGCGAGAGGCAACCGGGGGACCGGTTTGGAGGCATGGCCAGCCAGTCGTCACTACCAGTTCGGCAAACCAGGCCACATGTCTGCTAATGGTTCTCCCGGACCGGTCCGAACCGGCAGCATGGGTTACATCATGAAAGCAAAAATGTAAAACATTTAAACAGCCAAACATTGACTATTCAAATTAACAGAACTTAGATAATTAGACCATAATCATACTATTGTCTGCCAAAATTTTATATTTTCTAGTATAGTTTTCCTGTATATTTTTATACTGAAAGTTCTTGTAAAGTACTAGCTGTGATATGAACATCTCTATACTTTTATTTTCTTTATAATTACTTGATTTGAAAGTTTAAAGGGATTAGTTTACCTTTTTTAGAAAAAAAAATGTTCCATTCATAACTTGTGAGAATGACCTCAAAAGGAGAGAGGCCTGATTTCCCTAGTCCTATATTTCTCCTATCAAGCCGGGAGTTATTTCTGAAGAATTTATTTCGTTTTTATCATTTTTTTCCTTTTTTGGGTAATGAAATGTCTGCAAGAATACGAAGCTCCAAGAGCACCAAGGACCCTTTGATTAATGTATAAAATAATATATGATAGTATAATATATAAAACACATACTATACAAACATAATAGTAGGTTTTGATTTAAAGAAATAGTTATTGAGACTGCTGGCAGAAATAATGGATATACTACCGGTAGTATACAACACAACAAAAGCAGTGCACATATCAAATAACATTAAGTCAGTATCATTTCAGGTAGCATCTTATGCTATTAAACTTACACAATTTGATGAAGAAAGAAACAAGGAGTATGAGGAAGACTGGCACTTGATGAATAGAGCAGAACTATGTTTTCATGACACACACATGCATATTATAGACAGAAAAATAGTGTAGTATTTGTCTCAAGGTATTTGCTCTACCTGTAAAAAAAGGCTGGCCTTGATATCAAATAAATAATACATTTGGTTTAGATTCCACCAAATTATAGCATCACTTGTAATGCAATCCTATATGCGTTTATTCAGGAGGAAGCTTTTCGATAAACTCAATTGACTTCCAAACAAGCACCTAAATTGTATACAAAGTTGCACAACGCTTTTTATGGTGACTATAAAAGAATTTCAGCCAGGAAATATAAAAACACATAGCTTTGTTTAGTTGCTCTATGTATGTAATAAAAAGCAGGAGGTTTAAAAGGTGTGGTGGGGGGGAGGAATCAGCCTTGCAGATTATTACATCAGCTTGTCTCTCAGTTTTATTTAAAGCACATGCCAACATTTACAGCTCTGCAATTAATCACTGTGAGTGGAAAATATGACTATAGCTTAGGTGGAGGACAAATTCATTTAAATAAAACCTATCATTTTCCTAGATATTAAGCCTTGACTGCTGATGGGCAGAAAAAGGCAAGTTTGTGTGAAGATAAAATGCTTCAGTTTAGAATACAATCCATTAGATCAATACGTATAGCTATTTTCTTATACGAGCCACACTCAAATAAAGGCTTCAATTGACAAATTGAGGTAAAAATGAGATAACTCTATGAAATGTGGTTTCTTAAATGCTTCTTCCAGGATTAATTATTTAGATTGGAATTCTCAAATAGGAAAAGGAAAATGGGGTATCAAGTTGCTGAACACAACTTCAAGGACAACATTCCCAGCTAAACACTTTACAAATGTATAAACCATCCACCTTTGGAACTGTCTGAAGGACACTAGGTAATGGAAAACTGTTGCAGAGATTTTTTTCAGGCTGAAGAAATGGCCAGAAAATCAGTTTTGACTATATTTTCTCAACAATGGAGAACCTACCTGTTTACAAAATTATGCTGTTGTAAATGTAATCCATCCTGAGTTGCTTTGTAGAGTGAGATGGGCGGCATATAAATTAAATAAATAAATGCTGTTGGAACAATCAAAAGTTCATCTCCTTATTTTGATGGTGTCCACCTGATTTTTTTTTCCAGAAAGCCCATCAGCCGGTCATAGACAGCCCCAACACACACACACACACACACACACACACACACACACACACACACACACACCACACACACACACACACACACACGAGAGAGAGAGAGAGAGANGAACAACAAATAGAGAGATAAGGTGAGAGAGAGAGAGAGAGCGAGAGAGAGAGAGAGAGAGAGAGAGAGAGAGAGAGAGTCCTTACATTTTGAACAAGGCCCCACTGACTTTGTCATGTCTGCCTATCTATCGAAGTTTTGTAAGTGAACAATATTAAAGAGAGACAGAAGGGCAAACAGCAAAGAAAGAAGGAAAACCAAAACCAGCCAAGCATGCATAGATGAATACTTAGTGAGTCTGCTGACTCATTACACACTGAGCTTTGTTAAAGGACTAACATTATGAGCCACCAGAATCAGTGGAACTTGTAGGTTCTGTGGTAGGATTTCACAGTGTAAAATGAAGTTATTTTGAATTCTAATTATAATTTCCCTTTTTGGAGAAGTCCATTCTGCTTTTTCTCTGCTCTAAATGATGCTGCTACTGCTTTTTTAATCCTCAACAACCAGTGACCATTCCCTGGATCTTTCTTTCTTCTACTTTGTACTTCTGCAAATTTGAAGATTATTCTAAGCCAACTAATACTTCTTTTTTTACACCTGGGCACATCCCAAGTCTTTCTCAAACAATACGAGAATCTGGCGTGCACACTTGGAAGACAACAGATAGGGGAGGCTGGCTAGGAAAAAGGAGATCCATCTAATTTAGGCAAATGCATGAAGTACTCCAGCACTGGAATATGTACAATATGTATATGAAGGATAATTATGTTTTGCTAATTCTTTTTCATTTAAAAAAAAAAGCTTATGTCTTGAAGTTTTGTATATTTCAGATGTTGCTACTGAAGAGAGCTTTCAGGACATAAATTGACCTTTTCCTTGGTCCCTGACCTCTGCTGTGACTACAAGCCCTTTCTTGTTCATTTACTTTAAGATATTCAGGAAAGCTCTGTCTTCTATGGGTGTATTTTGTACAGTTCCTAACGCAAGTGGGTTAAATTTAGTATTAATAATGCTGCTGTTATGGTAATAAAACAATAAACTCAGTTATCTATTTTTAAATTAAAAGATCATATTGAGGCTCGTGGATTTCTCAATTGAATTTATAAATGTTTTTTCCCACCATAATAGAGTAAGAAACATAGAAGACAGTTATGGAGCATTAAATCCCATCTTTTAGATATCCTACTAAAGAAATGCCCTACATCTCTATTGTTGAGTAGAAGTTTGTAGCCTGGGGTTCATGAATAGAGATCCATCCAATAGAATGGGACAAAAAATTAAAACTTTATTTTCACTATTTTATTTAACACATTTAAATATATTTTTCTGAGAAAGGGTTTTATGTTGCTGCTGAAGGGAGCTGCCAAAGGAGTCCATGGCAGAAAATGGTTAACACCTGTGTTAAAATATTATCACATTTTTTTTATTTTTATTTTTTTATTGATTTGATATACAGAAAGAAATGGACAAAAGGATACTAAGAAAAACCAAAGAAATAGAAAAAACAAGGTATATGTGTCTTCTAAAGAAATCTAAATTTGCTATAGTGGTGAATATCTGTAGCTCAGGTATAGGATTTATTTATTTATTTATTTTATTTGTCAAACACGTATAAGATAACAGATATAAGTATAAACATGATTATGAATACAGGATAAGGATATGAATAAATGGGGACCATGGGTAAAATGCTACCGGTTCGGACCGGTCCAGGAGAACCGTTAGCAGACATCTGGCCTGGTTCACTGAACCGGTAGCGATGGCTGGCTGGCCATGCCCCCAAACCGGTCCCCCAGTCACCGCTCGCTCATCCTGCCCTGCCCTGCGCCTCCCCGCCCAGTCTCTGCTCTGCAGCTTGCCTGCCTGAAGCGCTGCACCCCTGATCTGCCTGCCAGTAAGCATGTGAAGTCACGGCCTACCTAGCTGCCCCTGCCACCCCCACCGTCTTCCTCTTCGCTGCCGGGCGATCCCATGTGAAAAAAGGGGTGGCCGCTAGCAAAGAGGGGAGAGTGCAAGGTTGATGCTTCTGGGATGAGGGGAGCCGTGTGCTTCTGCTGCCTTGAGAGCAAAGGGAATTAAAGAGGCCAGCCAGCAGGCTGAAGTTTCACTCGCTTTGCTCTCCCGTCTCCGCTCTTGCAAGTTTTGCTGCCTTTTCTCTTCCTGTGCGGCCCTCCCAATCTTTGAGACTGTGGCCAGGTTGGCGGCGGGGAGGGAGGGGAGCACGTGGGAGATGGCAGCATCAGAGCCCTCCCTGGCTCTTCCCCAAGATGCCCTGGCTTAAGCGGGCGATCCCGTGTGAAACTGCCAGGCAATTCCGTGTGAGGAAGGGGCTGGCCGCTAGCAGACAGGGTGAAGTTGGTGCTTCTAGGATGAGGCGAGCCGGCCGCAGGTTCTCACCCGCCCACCCTCCGGCCCAGGAGCACGTGGCTACGCCGGCAGCATCACCCTTCTGCCCATGGGCCCTCCCCTGCCCACCCACACTCTTCGGCCTTACCTTTGTGGCAGCAGCGGTGCAGTGAGCGTTGAACCATTGAAATGAGCAGAAGTGGGAAGTGCGGCTGGACAGTGGAAGATAAGGGTGACGGCTGGAGGAGGCCTCCCCAGGGCCCCCATCAGCCAGGAAAAGCCAGCTATGTGGGAAGTGGCTGGGAGGAGAGGGGCGAGGGGCGGGGCTGAACCCCACCACTCCGCAGGCCGGATATATTGGGTCAGCGGGCCATATCTGTCCCGCGGGCCGTAGTTTGAGGATGCCTGCTCTAGCCTTATGCTACCTTGCTAATTCTCCAGAAGATTTCAAAGATCACAGCCAACTGTGCTCGTATCATTTACAGTATGTCAGATCCTTCACTATTTGAGGATATAGCCCTAAAGACCTGAATTTGTTTAAGGTAACAAAATGAATTGTCACTTTATCAGTCCTGAGCTCTTTATGCTTTTTCCTCCATCACATTCAGGAAAGCTCTCTCCTGAGAAAAGACAGATACAAAGGTGTTAAGCAGTTCTATCACTTCTCTATTTCCCATTATTACTTGCCCACCTTATTCGCACGAATTACAACACTCTTAATTCATACATACTGCTCCCTGTCCTTCTTATAATATTTTGCATTCCTCCCCAGTTTTATGTAATTCTGAGTTTTAGCTTTCCTGACTTCATTCTTATTGACTTGAGCTATCATTTTGGTCACCTCCTTAAGTATGAACTTCAGTTTTCATTTTCTATCCATATCCTAATATGTACAAGTTATGAGCCAACCAGAGTTGTTTAAGATGGGTGGAAATAATAATAATAATTAATAATAATAATAATAATAATAATAATAATAATAATAACAACAACAACAATAATAATAATAGTAATAGTAATAATAATAATAATAATTAATAATAATAATAATATAATAATATCATATCATATCATATCATATCATATCATATCATATCATATCATATTATTGTAATGTAATGTAATTGTTCTTCCCTCTTAACATAATCTGAGATACAGCAAGAGAAAGACGATGTGTGGAAACAGCCATAGGTCTCTTTCATAAACAGAGGGAGCACTATTACATCTTATCTGCTCTTGGGAAGCATGGCAGTCATCTGACTTACCAAACAAGAAGCATTTTTGATGCATGGTTTAATCATCCACTGAATCTCTTCATGCTATTTAAAAGCAATAATTTTTCAGCCCTTTCAAGAAAAGGCGATCATTTTTCTTTTTTGGGTTTCCTCCAATAGCTTCGCAGTCTATAAAACAATTACAAGAACTGTTCTGTTAGCCTAACCTTTCACAACTTGGTATACTTGAGATGAGTTAGAATTTGACTCTAATCTTTCTTCCCAGCATGAATTTACTGGCTGGAGAATATGGGACAGTTGTAGGAAAAGTCTGAAAGGCCCTAAGTCAGTGGTTCTCAACCTTCCTAATGCCGCGACCCCCTCCCCGCCCCCTCCCCGCCCCCTCCCCGCGTGCGATGAGGTGACAAAGGGGGCATGGTGGGTTAGCGCGCACTTAGGCGACCCCTGTGAAAGGGTCGTTCGACCCCCAAAGGGTTTGTGACCTACAGGTTGAGAACCGCTGCCCTAAGTGAAGAAGGCTGGTTTGGTCTCTTTTGGTGACAATGTTTCAAAAAAAATGTTTATGGGGTTGAATAATATTTACTTTTTCCACCCTTACGTGTTTATTCGGTGCCTTCTTCACTTCAGCATTTCCTCAAATATGTCTCCTAGCTGGTTACCTCTAACAGTTCTGGAACAGTATTGTGCAAATGATCCTACTACTGAACAGCTCTGGACAGATATACACTCTTTCAGCATGAACTTAGTAGAGAATTAACAAGCCCATTTTTACTTTTTTGGACAAGTCTACCATCTGAAGTTCAGATGTGACCAGAGGGAAACTGGCTTTTTCTGTTTACCATATTTTTCGGACTATAAAAAGCACCGGAGTATAAGACGCACCAAGATTTCAAAGAGGTAAGCAAGAAAAAAAAGTTTTTGCCCTCCCCAGCCCCCAGGAGCACTCTGCAGGCCTCCCAAAGTCTCTGCACGTGCCGTTTTTGCGAAAAACAGGCCTGTTTTTGGCAAAAACGGGGTGCGCAGGGCGGGTTTTCGGGAGGCCAAAAATGGCTGTATTCTGTGTATAAGACACACCAACATTTCCACCCTCTTTTAGGGGAAAAAAGTGTGTCTTATACAGAGGTGGATTCCTCCTGGTTCGGACCGGTTCGCCCGAACCAGTAGCGACCCACTGGTGACATCACAATGATGTCACGGATCAGTGACAGTGCTGGTCCGTGGGCGCCTCCATCTTTTTTAAAAAAAAATTGAATTTTTTTTATTTTTTTTTCTTCTGCACATGCGCAGAAGCCGAGTTTCCAGGACTGCGCATGCGTCACCATCTTGTTTTTGGCTTTTTTTTTTTTAAAAAAAATTTTTTTTATTTTTTTGCACTGCACATGCAAAGCGCATGCACAAAGCACGCGCACGCCCACGAGGCATGCCCACGCGCGCGCGGGAGGAAGCGAACCGGCAGCGAGGTAAGTTAGAACCCACCCCTGGTCTTATACTCCGAAAAGTACGGTATATCAGAAGCTGGCTATAGGGAGCACTGAATGGCTGACTTCTGACTTCCTGTTTCCTTTTTCAGACATTGATGGAATTATCAAGTGACTGAGTGAATGAATGACACACTGTTTTTAAAACTCATTTTTTAAAAAACTACCCCATGTCATATTGTCATAAATCAGATTACATGGCTGAACAGAGAACTAAACTACTACAACAGTGCTTGATGCATTGATGCATGTATCAAATAGAGTGCAAAGATGGGCTAAAAGAGAGACTGCAGGCAAAGATAGTCATTTTAGCCCAATAGCACATGGGTGTTTAAGGAGCATATCATGGACATTTGCACAAAATCCAGTCACAAAATGGTTGCCAAGATGGTTGCCAGTCCCCAAATATCTGTTTATAATAAGGCAAGCTGTTGAGACTTTGTGGCAAAGCACTGGGCTATTGCAAGTATCCTTCTTTTTATTTTCTAAGAATGTGTTGATGGTTAGCGGCCACCCAACTCCAGAAAGACTCTGGATGGACAGAGAATTTTTGTGAAGCTGAACTGGAGCTCAAGGGTATAAATAAGCATCAAGTTAAGGTTTTATTGTACAGTATACTTGTTTTCCATTTCCAGGAGAAGGTTCCTGATATTAGTTTTGTCTCCCTCCCTCCTTCATACTCCTTCATACTCCTTGGTTTCTATCCCATGGGGTAGATGGTGATAAAAGGCTCCTCCTTGGTGTGGAGGGAAATCTTCGTAGTGTGTTTTTAACAAAACAAAATTCTGGGTAGCTCACAACAATCAATTAATTAATAAGCAAATAATAATATCAAGTAAAACTATAAACTGAAATAATTAGTTGTACCTTCAGCCTTCCATCCTTCTGAGGTCGATAAAATGAGGACCCAGATTGTTGGGGGCAATATGCTGACTCTGTAAACAGCTTAGAGAGGGCTGTAAAGCACCAGGAAGTATGTAAGTCTAAGTGCTATTGCTATTGTTATTGTGCTTAATAAAATTATTGCTTTAAAATGACAATAATTTTGTTTTTATAAACTTTTAATAGATCTTTCTTTCCTTCCTTCCTTCCTTCCTTCTTTCTTTCTTTCTTTCTTTCTTTCTTTCTTTCTTTCTTTCTTTCTTTCTTTCTTTCTTTCTTTCTTTCTTTCTTTCTTTCTTTCTTTCTTTCTCTTTTCCCAAGAAGCAGAGAGAGGAGAATTTTTGCCTTGCTTCTTGCTATTCTATCCTCTAGTGCCCTTTGTGCAATGTGGTAACCTTAAACCATGGTATATCATCAGTATTGCTAACACATTTTGATAATTTATTGCATTGCACTTGGTGGTGTGCCATGTAGCATTCCACCTTCTTTATGACACAGCACCAGCTCTTTTTTTACCCATCCTCCATTACCTCCTACTGTAATGGATGAGAAATGTCTTGCCTTGCCACCCTTCTCATGCTAATAAACAAGAAACAGCTGGCCACAGCTCAGTAACAAAATATAAACTTGCCATGCAAGAGATCCCAAACTTTATCTTTGGTATCTCCAGGTGGGTCTCAGACAAATGCCCTATTTAAAGTGCTGAAAAGATGTTTCCATTCAGTGTTTATTTGTTTATTCAATTTGTATTCAGCCAAATCCCATACAGATTCACAGCAGTCTACGTAAGTGTTGATACTAAACTGGATGAAGTAATATCAGGCTTCCTATGATCTGATTTCTGTCATGTAGAACCAACACCAATTATATCATACTAGTCAAATATTCCAGGGAACTCATTTAATATGGAAGAGATGGAATTTGCAAATTTCACTTTATTTCTGGCTATAAAGTGAAAATGGTGCCACTTATCTTTGCACATTTTGGATCTTGATAATTAATGAATTTTGCTGATCAAAGTACAAGAATATAACATATCACTGTCCTGAACTTGTTCCCACCATGCCTGGACATGTGGCCTGTGCTGGAACAGATGGAAGCTGGAATGGAGTAAGATCAAGAAGTTGGGTTTTTTCACCTTCTAGACCCTCGCCTTAATTTCTTAGATTGTATCTTTTAAAATAAACATCTATCTGCTCCGCTTACTTATAGTACATGTTATTTTAACTCCCTGGGGTCTGGGGTTGCATAGCCATCGTGGTCAATGGAGAAGAAAACAAAGTAACATTAAAGTAAAGGTAAAGGTTCCCCTTGCACATATGTGCTAGTCGTTCCCAACTCAGGGGGCCAGTGCTCATCTCCATTTCAAAGCCGAAGAGCCAGCGCTGTCCGAAGACGTCTCCATGGTCATGTGGCCGGAATGACTACACGCCAAAGGTGCACGGAACACTGTTACCTTCCTACCAAAGTGGTCCCTATTTTTCTACTTGCATTTTTTACATGCTTTCGAACTGCTAGGTTGGCAGAAGCTGAGACAAGTAACGGGAGCTCACTCCGTTACGCTGCGCTAGGGATTCGAAACGCCGAACTGCCGACTTTTCTGATCGACAAGCTCAGCGTCTTAGCCACTGAGCCACTGCGTCCCTGCAGTGAAAGTAACATTACTCCTACATTATTAAAATTTCATAAATTTACCTTAATGTGTCTGTGTCTCTCTGTGTATGTATCTATGTATGTGTAACAAGTTTGTATATTTTACAAAATGTGAAGTGGGGGAGGGGAGAAGTATATAGGAAATCAAAAGAAGCTTCACAAATATATACATTTAAAAAAAAAGATATTAAACCTATATGACTGTTTAAATAGTGCTGCATTCAATTCCTATTTTGGAATTGAACACAGGGAGCTGTCTTCTATTGAATCAGATTATTGATCGCCCTCTGAGGCTTCAGCCAGATGTTTATCAGGCCTACACAGTAATTCAAAGGATTAAGCCTGGGGCTTTAGGTATGAAGAGTATGTGGTACACTATTAAACTACATCTATCTATCTATCTATCTATCTATCTATCTATCTATCTATCTATCTATCTATCTATCTATCTATCTATCTATCTATCTATCCGTTTGTTTGTTTGTTTGTTTATTATCTCACCATTACTATTTTTCATAAATAACTCAAGGCAGCAAACATACCTAACACTCTTTCTCCTTCCTATTTTCCCCCAGAACAACCATGTGAGGTGGGTTGGACTGAGAGTGAGTGACTGGCCCAAGGTCACTCAGCCAGTTCTCATGCTTAAAGCAGGATTAGAACTCAGTCTTCTGCTATCAAGGCCAGTACTTAACCACTACTTAACTAAAAAAAAAAAACGTCTACAGTTTGGTGCTTCTTCTTAAATGTAGTGGCATTTTGGTGCACCGTCAGCATGGCTCAGCTCAAAAATCATCTCCCTAATTAAAAGTGGTCATATTCCACTGGTGGCAAAAGTCACCCAACAATTACTGCAATGCTAAATTATTTCTAAAATGAACTTGCTTCAAAGGGAATTAAGGTTGGTATGCTGAGGAGATGGGATGTGGACGAGTCCTCCCCTATAGGCTGATCATTCAACGTTGCTACAGGATCATGCTCCAGTATTACACACTGTGGGATCTAAAATCAACACTTCTTATTAGCAGTAATAAGATACTGCCATTTAATACCCTTGCAGTGAAATAGGAACTTTTAGGTTGGAAGTTCATACATATGATCCTTTAAGTACAAATGTAATTGTACAGCTTATCATTTGTAGACATTTCTGTATGAATAGCGTATAGGATATCTTTTCATTAATGTGATGGAGGCATATGCTAAACCTGTTGAAGATATTTGCAAAAATGATCTATCTCTAAAATTTCCTCTTGGGAGCAGAAGAATTGCACCTTAGTTGCCTTTCTTTTTTGCAACTTCCTTATTTCTGGAATGCCTTCTCTACAAAGCCTTTGAGTTAGAATCAATGTCACTGTTATAGAAATGCTCACCTCACAGTGTGGACTTGACAGAGGATTTTTTTTTAATTGCCCTGGGATTTAATAAACAAACAGCTGATTAGGAGTCAAGGAGTTAATGCCAAAACAACAGCTGCCTTTCAGAAAGGATTTGCTAATATAGCAACTTGCATTCAACACAAGGTCATCGCTAAAATTACCAGACTGCTAAGTAGCTTCCTTTTGGGGATAGGCCCTTGTTGTTACCACAGGATATTGTGCTGATGAGGACAGACATCAGACCATTCAAGCAAGAGTTGGGCTCCAAAAGACAGTGCGGATAATTACCCTATCAGCCCTCTAGGATTATCCATTTGGTAAGCATAGGGGTTTTTTCCCCCTGATAGGCATGACCATATGCTGCAATGCACACAAATGGCACTATGTCTTGTGGCTTCCCTAATCAATTAAGTAGGATCTGTACCCGAAACATTGAAACAATGGTGGAAACCTTATAATCTTACTTGCCAGGTCTGCGCTTTTATTAGAAGCTCACAAATGGCAAGGGGCCACTGCCGAAGCCATTGCCTGCCATGAGGAGAATTTGAAGTTTGATTTTCCCCTAGGTAGTATGGTAGCTAAGCATCTTTTGTCCTAGGATAGTCTTCCTGAGAGCTATTAATGATACTGAAGTTACAGAGATGAAATTTATTGAAGAAAGGGCTGATACACACTATCTATATCTGAGCTGAAGAAATTGAGTGCTGGTACTGCCATAACCATATGAAACAGAAAAGGGCACTCAGGAATATGTTGTCTTTTATCTAGCACTCCAAAAATCCAAGGAGCAATCTCAGAATTAAGATTGGTTCAGAGTTTTTTAAACTTGGCGAGTTTAAGATGTGTGGACTTCAACTCCCAGAATTCTCTTGCTGATTGAGGTGTTGAAGTTCACAACTTTAAAGTTATCAAATTTTAAAAACACTGAAAGTCTGATTCTGCTTTAGCCCTTTCCAGATTTCTAGGCTATTCTTCTCAAATGCATTTGCATTTGGCAAAAAGTAAGGCTCACTATTCTAAAGTCTCCCTTCTAACATATCTGCAGCACTTAATGTCTTTACTGAATTTCTCATTTTCAGTGTCACTGGATGATCTTGGATCCTATGGTATGAGAGAAAGAAATACAGGACACTTTGTCCATAGTGACCTAATTTTATGCACCTCTATCATGACTTTGTTTTTTGCTTTCTATTTTTTTTTAAAGTGCTTTAGGTATGGAAACCTTTCCTCATAAAATTTTTGTCCAGCCCTTGATCCTTTGTGTTACTTTTCCTAGGTGTACAATACTCTTTTTGAAAAGCTTAGTAACTAGAAATCCAGTTGAGATGAATATGCAGGTTTCTATAAAGGCATTATTGTAATTAGCACTTTAGAGCTTTTTATATTCTTGTTGACAGTTTCACAGAGCTCTGACAGATTAGTGAGATGGGACAAACCAAGTTGCAGAAGCCTTCTTGAAAGAATTGCCATTGTATATGCTTGATAATTGGCCTGTAGTTTCCCGATCCTTTTACTAAAATTAAAATTTACATTAGCACTGACCAACTTCTCATCCATTAATACCAAGTTTGACTTTAGAATCATATTTTTTCATTTATTTCATTTTAATTATCAAATTTTGAAGCCATCCATCTACCTCACAGAAGGACTCTGGGCGGTGAATTTCCTGACAATGAGAACAATCAACCAGTGGAACAGCTTGCCTTCAGAAGTTGTGGGTGCTCCATCATTGGTGGCTTTTAAAAAGAGACTGGACAGTCATTTGTTTGAAATGATATAGGGTCTCCTACTTGAACAGAGGCTGGAACTAGAAGACCTCCAAGCTCCCTTCCAACTCTGCTATTTGTTAAAATATTAAAACATAAAAACAGTATATAAAATTTAGATAAGAGACAAGGAAGATTAAAAATCAAAGTTAAAAGTTAAAAGACAGTGCAAGGAGAGCTTTCATGACGTCAACAGCACCACCATGTGTGCTCCTCTATGAGCCCCAAGCAAGGCCACAAAGCTATGTTTTCACACCTTTCTGGAAGGCCAGAAGAGTGGAAGCCTGCCTCACCACTGAGGAGAAAATGTTCCACAGGGTGAGGGCAATAGCAGAGAAGTCTCTCTTTCTGGACCCTGCCTGTCAGAATTCTTCTGCTGACAGAGTTCACATCATACCTTCTCTGCCTAACTGGGTGAGATGGGCCAATGTAATAAGATGGAGACAGTTCCATAGGTAACCTAGCCCTATGCCATATAGGGCTTTAAAGGTCATAATCAACACCTTGAATTAGATCGAGAAGCAAACTGGCATCCAATGCAGATTGTGCAGCAAAGGCATTACATGTACCATTCTTTCGGGACCCAGGATTGCCCACCTAGCCGCATTCTGTACCAGCTGGACCTTCCCATTGAATCTTTTGATGGTAGCCCCATCTAAAGCATAAGTTAATTGTTTAAAAATTGGTAATTTCCCATTTAAGTTTTTATCAAATTCCTAAATGGATGCTTTAGTTTTAGTAATTATATTTAGTAATATAGTTTTAGTAATTTGGATATTTTTGGTTTATAAGTAAACTATAATTTACATCAGTTCCTCAGACATTTGCTTTCTGAAATGTCACTTCAAGCATAGGTATTTTAGCTCTACATTTTCTAAAATAAAGAAAGGTGAACAAAGAGGTCATTCTGAATCCTTCTGCCCATTTCTGCAATTTTGGTGGCAAATTAGTTAATTGTACGCCAACATATTAGAAATTTTATTCTCCTTTTTTCAGAAGACAAAATTGGAAACAGAAAGATCTTTAAAACTTTAAAAAATGGAAATGTACAGTTTTGCTGAAAAAAGAGGCATGTTTTAATTAAATATATATTAATTCTTTGTATAAATTATCTAGGATCTGAATTTCACACTCATCCTGGATTTTGAAATTCTGAATTTTAGTATTTAAGGAATAAGAAGTGCCAAGTAATTTACAGTAGTGTGAAACATTCTTAGGCCCCCATTAGATTTGTTGTTGTATCAATGTTATATTATCCATATATAATTATGTTTCAGTCTCCTTATTAGAATACAACCAGAAAACAGGAAAGTTGCATGCATTATTCGAAAACAGTAAAAAGCAGAGAAAACAGCTTCCATAGGCTAAGTAGCAAGTATTTAGTGTGACCTGCCCTTACACTTGAGTAGCAGCAGACACCAGGCTCCCATAAACCTAAATGGAATGGAACTCTAGGTTATTGTCATTGCTAACATCTGTAGATGTCCTACTATTTCATGCCAAATTGACTACTGTGCAAAAAGATTTATTAACCAGAGTTGTGCAAGACATCCTTGAGCATTACATAGAGTACAGACACACGTTGTATGAGTGAAATTCATTAGAAGCTTGCTAATAAGACCAACTTTCAATCACATCATTCCAGTCAAAATGCCAAAAGTCACAGAATGTGACAGACATAAAATCATACTTTTGCATTAGCAAGGCCACTCTCAAAGGGAAATCAACAAACAAACTGGATATTCAAGCTATGGTATTCAAGTCCGAAAAATAATGGTCATTAAAACTACTAAAACAACGAAGTGGGTAGTGGCTTAAGACTTTTGCACAGTACTTTTGCACATATATTTAAAAACAGTTTATTTCATATTTCTTTGGTACAATCTGATCTTGAATATAATCTTATTGGTATCATTATGATTATTATTACTCTGTTGCTTTGCATGTATATTGAGACTTCTGCACTGGAGACAAATCCCTTGTGTGCCTAATCACACTTGGCCAAATAAAGTATTCTATTCTATTCTATTCTATTCTATTCTATTCTATTCTATTCTATTCTATTCTATTCTATTCTATTCTATTCTATTCTATTCTATTCTATTCTATTCTATTCTATATTGGATTTTGTTTACTTCCTTCACAAGCAAAACAAATGTTGGAGGATACGATTTCTTCAAAATATATTGTGACATATGAAAGCTCCCAAACTGTGCAGATGTCAACACAGATACTAGAAAAGTTATATTATCCAACATTTGTTATCCGTGTGCAATAAGTAAACAAGATTCAAATTAGGACTCATTCCCAAATAAGTCTTTGGCCTTTCCGCATGTTTGGAAGGCTACAGCCATGGATGGTGAGCACAGCCCTCTTCTCAAATATTGCTGGAGCAGAGAAGAACCCTCCCCAAATAATGAGCTTGTAGCCTACATTAGAAGGTTTCACTGTCACTCTTTTCCCCCCACTTCACAGGAGAGTAAACGTCCTTTCCAGGTTAATAGCACAATGCAATTTGGAATGGTCATCCCAGGATTCTTTGAGCAATTGCTTTGAAGCTAGAATTTTGACCTGGATTCTAACTGGGGAAGAACTGTGCCTGATCCCTAATATCACCTTAGGGCTACCATTATTTGTGCTGTACACAATTCAACAACTATTGAGAGTATGTTTATCCAGAAAATTCAAATTTACATTTCTCTGAAAATCTGGAAGTCAAAGGAGACTCAAGAGAGCAGAATTTATAGTTACAATTTTCCATCTATGTCTCTTCCTGTTTGCCTAATGATGAGCAAATAGCAATAAAGTTTTCACTCATCAGTTCAAATGATTTAGTCTGATCTTACTGAACTGCCCTCCTCAGCAGGTTGGACAAATGCACCTTTTCTATTCCGCCTGTTCAGAATTTCATATCCTCGAACCTCACATACATCTGGGAAGATGGAATTCACCAGTAAACAAGATCCTGGGAAGCACACATTGCCACAGCTTTGTAGGACACAGCTCTGAATGACTTCTTTGACTAGCAACATGCTTGGCAACTTTGCTTTAGTAGCCCGTACTGATTTATGATCATTTGATTTTAATAGGCAGGATGACTTGTGCAGAATAACATGAGTGTTCTTTTTATGCTGATTCTAAGGGAAGCAAAAAAAAATACTATTTATCCTAATTTGAAGCAAAGTATTAGGTTTGTAGGTGGGTTCTTGGCCTAATTTTTATTTTGTCTTTTGAGACCATGCATCGGAATTTTATTTTTAATGTGTACCAGTGTGTACACAAAAAAAGTGACAATAAAGGTTATTTTATTTTATCTTATCTAATTTGAAACATAACTCCAATTAAGGTTTCTTGAAGAAAGCAATAAACTCTGGTGTGTTTTCATACTTTATAGTTCATAGTCCAAGTTAGTAAGACTCAGTAGCATAGGATTGGACCAGACTAGCATTAGCACTGGGATTTAGATTAAATTAATTTAGATTAAGGCCAAAGAGTTTCAGTATAATTCTGATTCCAAATCAATTAATTGGGCAACTATGAAATTTGTCTGTCATAGTTTAGCCTACTTTTATTGTATGTTGCCCTGGACCCTTGAAAAAATGAGATATTATGAGAGCAGGTGTGAAGACCTTGCAGCTCAAGACTCAAATGTGGCTTTTGGCTTATTTCCATGCCATCCTCAGCTTCATTTTATACAGCCTGCATGAATGGCATAAAAAAGAAATAAAGAAGTAGGTTATTGAGGGAGAAATATTTGCCAATATTCTAAGCTGATCCATATCTGAATACTCTGATTCACCCAATTTGGACTCCGTTATTAGAATGCTGTGCCCAACAGATTGCGATGACAGGACAAAAACTAAAGCAAACAGAAAAAAGTAATATTTTAAAGTGTGTGCATAAGCAAGTGTGTGTGTGAGAGAGAGAGAGAGTGAGAGAGAGTGGGGGAGAGAGGAGAGGGGAAAGGGGGAGAGAGAGAAAGAGAGATTTACATTTATGTCCTGCCCCAGTCTAAGGGACTTTCCCTTTGGAAACACTTCCCAAACATAAAGCTCATGGCTATTCAGAATTCCTCATAGGGGGCAAATGGCCTATCAGAACAAGAGAGTTTTCAGTGCTCTTCTCTATCAGATTTGCTAGAAAGGCAAGATAATAATAGCATTAAAAGTGTAGGCAATAGCAGTTGTCCAGTATAGCTGGATTGAAAGAAGGCCTCTTCAGGAGGGGAATATAACACTGCCTCTTTCACAGCAGGTGGCATCATGCCCTCCCTCAGATAAGCATTGGCCATTACCCAGCCAGATATCCACAGCTGGCTGAAGGAACAGAGAAGCCTGGATCCAGCCTGCAGGTGGCAGAGCTCATCCTACAGAGCACCCTACCTGCTTCTTCACATTCTACAAACTCAAAGTAGCAGTTGGAGTATTCCCCAAATATTTGTCAGCACTTGGATAAAAAGGAAATGCGAGTTGAAATGGAGAGCTTAAAAATGCTGTCAGCTGCCAATTTACCCATATTCTGAAGTAGTTTTCATTGGGAGAAAACATATTACCTCCACACAGAACTATGAAAAGTAAAAGGGTTATTTTTAAACAGAACTTAACAGAATAACAGAGTTGGAAGGGACCTTCTAGTCCAACCCCCTGCTCAAGCAGGAGACCCTATGCCATTCGAGACAAGTGGCTGTCAAGTCTCTTCTTAAAAGTGATGGAGCACCCACAATTTCTGAAGGCAAACCATTCCACTGGTTAATTATTTTCACTGTTAGGAATTTATCCTCAGTTTTAGGTTACTTCTCTCCTTGATTAGCTTCCATCCATTGTTTCTTGTCTTGCCTTTTGGTGCTTTGGAAAATAGGTTGACCTCCTCTTCTTTGTGGCAGCCACCCAAATATTAGTTCACTGCTATCATGTCACCCCTAGTCCTTCTATTCACTAGACTAAACAAACCTAATTCCTGCAACCATTTCATATGTTTTAGCCACCAGCCTCCTAATAATTTTAGTTGCTTTTCTCTTCACTCTTTCCAGAGTTTCTACATCTTTTTATAATATGGTGACCAAAACTGGATGCAGTATTCTAAGTGTGGTCTTACTAAGACTTTATAAAGCGGTACTAATACTTCACATGATTTTAATTCTATCCCTCTGTTAATGCAACCTAGGATTGCATTGCTTTTTTGGCTGCTGCCACACACATCGGCTGCCTTCACTGTATTTCTTTTTAAGCTTATAATTCATCTATAATACCAAATGGAAGATAAGAAAGATGGAGCTAGGCAATAGGTCCAGTAGATGCCTGTGAGAATTAAACATTTAGAAGGAAAATACATTGTTTGAAGCAGAAACTCACACTTCATTTCTCAATACTGTCTGTTTAATTTTAAAATTATTATAAACATCTACATCAAAAATAGTGGGTGAAATAAGCGTGAACATAAAGAGAGCTTGGTCAGCTAAAATTAAAGGTTTGTTTAGTCCAGCCTCCTGTTTTTCTATGACCAGTGTAATGCCTCTAGGAAGCCCCAAGCAGGGCACATGGGCAAGGATCTCTCCTGCAATTTCTCAGTCATGGGATATAAAATGTGTGCTACTAGCTCTGAAGACTACTGTGCTTCCATTATACTCTTTAAAACTTTTTTTTTTAATCCACATGCCTCCAGCCTAAGTGGATGCAGAGTTTCTGAATGATGCTACTAATACAGGAAGTCTGGGAGTGCAGTATAAGCCAGCACTGTTTTACTGTTTCCTCTGAGTTTGTCTTCTACCCTGCAAAGTCCCAGCTGTTTACCAGTTGTAATCCTTTTCTTGGCACTAAGTAATGTATCAGACCAGGTGAATTCTGCCAGATCATGCAGCAATTTTCAGATGGGAGGGGGGGACTTGAGACCACCAAACACGTCTCACTATTTCTCAGTTCTGACCTGAAAGCAACTTAAGTATGAAGATTCAATAAAGGAACAAATTTATTCCTTGCACTTTTCATTCAAGAGAGAAAATTATTTTTGTATATACAGTATCATTTTAAGATCCTAATTTGATTTTATGGAATGGGGTTTTTTTAGTATTTTTCCATCATTTACTTTTGACAAGGGAGGGATGCTTTCGTTTCACTGAGGATATAAAAATGAAAGCAAATTAGTATGCCCTTTCCATTCTTTCTTTGGTGCAGTGAAGGTAGAAGTAGAATTATCCTAAATTGATGACTATATTCCTTTGGTATATTATACTGTATATGTTGGGTAACTTAGCATAAGGGCATCACAATTATAAAAGATCAATTTGTAACTACTGTACTTATATAACAGAAACTAATATCAAAGTATAATATTCCAGGTTATAATACAAAAGCCTCAGTAAACAATGTCAGTTAAAACTCAAGAGCAAATGCATCCAAACATTTATTGTTAGGGAAAGAATTTTATTCCAGGATGTGGTTCTCAAGCAGACACTATCTTAGATTAACCCATTATGAGTCATAATTTCATTAGTGATTTCACAAGAAATTTTAAGTACAAGTTGACTAATACAGGTAGTCCTTGACTTATGACCACAATTGAGCCCAAAACTTCTGTTGCTAAGTGAGACAATAGTTAAATGAGTTTTGCCCCATGTTATGACCTTTCTTGCCACTGTTGTTAAGTGAATCATTACAGACAGAGGTGGGTTCCTACCGGTTCTATCTGGTTCTTTAGAACCGTTAGTAAATCAGCGATGACGTCACGGAGCCGGTTCTGTTGGTGTCTCCATGGGCGCCGCCATCTTGGATTTTGCTTCTGCGCATGCGCAGAAGCTATTTTTTTATTGCTGTGGGCGTGCGCGTGTAAAGTGCGCGCACGGGCCCGGTGTGACCCTGAGCAAACCGGCAGCAAAAGGATCCAGAACCCACCCCTGATTACAGATGTTAAGTTAGTAACATAATTGTTAAGTGAATCTGGCTTCCCTATTGACTTTGCTTTCCAGGAGGTTACAAAAGATGATCACATGATCCCAGGATGCTGTGACTGTCATAATTATGAGTCAGTTGCCAATGTGGCCATGGGGTTATGTATGAAAAATGGTTGTAAGTCAATTTTTTCAGGGCCATTGTAACTGAACGGACACTAAATGAACTGTTGTAAGTTGAGGCTTGATATGAAGCCTCAGCCTCTTGAACTGATCTGGGTACTTTATAGTATAGTTAGTAATAGTTACTAATGGTAAACAGTGTTTTGAAAAACCATGTTAAATGATCCCACTTTGCCATACCATTAGATGACACCTATAATTAACAACAATGCTGTAATCCATTTTGGAGATTATTAAGATATGGATGATTTATCTCAATGATCCATTCTAATGATAGTTTGGAGGTTATAATCCTGTTTCCTCCCAGGGAGGGAGTGCTGTCCCCAAAAAACTGTGCCCCTGATTCCCAGCAGGGGTGAAATGCTCCTGGTTCGGGCGTGCCTGCCGGTCGTCGGAGAGCCAGTAGCGACGGCAGCGCTAGGCTCGCCCACCAGCCCAGACGCCGCCATTTGGGTTCTTTTACCCTCTGCGCATGCATGAAGCGTTCTGCACATGCGCAGAGGGTAAAAAAACCCAAATGGCGGTGTCCGGGTGGGTGGGCGAAGCCTAGCGCGGCCGTCGCTACCGGCTCTCTGATGACCGGCAGGCATGCCCGAACCGGGAGCATTTCACCCGATTCCCAGACATGAAAATCACCCATAAACACCACCTCCATGTTGTCAGAATTCAACTCCACTTTTCTGACACATATTCAGCTTATCATTGCTTCTGCATACCTGTCTTGTACCTGTACAGTCTCTCCAAATTTAGACCATTCCAGAGTTAAAACTGCTGTAGGATCAGTACTGTTGGCCCCATGCTTCAGATGAGAGTTTCAAAAATTTCATACCAGTGTTGACCAACAAAAGAAAGGAGTCTTATGGAACTTTAGAACCTAAATTCCATAGAACTGAACCACCTTCTTGCACCCATTGTGAACCTGTTGGTGAATCTTCAGGTGACGACTTTCCAACTTATTAAATCACTCCAGGAAAATATCATCAATGGTGTAAAAACAAACAAACACTTCAAGAGAATGAATGAAGCATTACTTCCATCTCCCTAGTTTTTCTTCCAATAAATGTCATTAATCAATGCTTATGCATACTGTTTTGGTGTTCTGTCAGCCCTGAAGCTAAATTGTGAAAGCAGATTCAGAGCAGATACAAGGAACTTAACCATCAGCTGCACTATAGCTCTCCTACCACAGATTACTGATTAGTCAGCAAAGCTTTCTCCCATTAAGGATGCAAGGTCTTATTATATTATTATTATACACACATGTTGACCCTTCTCGTCTCATCATTCTATAGCAAGATCAGGTTTTAATAGGCATGTGGCTTGGAGAAATACTTTAAATGCTGCAATGAATAGTTCCAGGAAATCAGTTAATGCACTGGATATCTGCTATCTAAATATTGGTTACCCAATTCTCCTGTTATTAAAACACAGCCTGCATGTGGAGGAAGCCTTTGAACATTAGATATCTCTGAAAAAGCAGGTGAAACTGTTATGAAAACAAGTGACCATTATTTACAGCAGTGTTTCTTAATCCTCAGTATGGCTGGGGAATTCTGGGAGCTGATGTCCACACATCCTAAAGTTGCTGAGATTCAGAAACACTGATTTACTGTAGGTTCTGGCCAAATGGTAAGCCATATTGGACTGTATCTTTTTTTTCCCTGTACTTATTCCAGTGCACTGCTAATTGCAAGGAAGCTAATGCAAGTGGTACAAATTTGTTCATTCTAATTTTATAATCTAGTTTGATGTACAATGCCTGTGGTAATGTACACATTTTTAAAAAATAAAAATGAACATATGCTAGGACTTAAAACAGGTAACAATCAATCTATCAATCAATCAGAATAGAGCTGGAAGGGACCTTGGAGGTCTTCTAGTCCAACAAGACTGGTAAGTTTTAAAAACAGCATTGAGATCTGTGAAAAAAATGTTTCAAATGATAAACACCAAGATGGAGATGCAAGGTGGGATTAAGAAAGATATATGCATAAAGCTTGAAATACAGCAGAACCAGCTGCCGGAGTATCTCTCCTGTGACCCAATTGCATCCAGACTTCATATCCTTGATGTCCTGAATATACCTCCCTACAAGTGTTTCTGCTATAACAGAGAAAATGCCTTGGTAGAAATAGTGAAGATCGTCTGAAGATATAGAGAGATTTATGTAACAGTAGAAGTTTCTGATGAAATAGCCTACAATCCACAGGAGTTCATGCGACAGTAAATTTGTTAATCTATAACATGTAATAAGCTTCTTTGTTGTTTTGCTGCAAGAGAATATTGTAGCTACCTTTCTGGAATCATTAGATGCTTATACTCCTTGCCTCCTAGAGCTTTAAACATAAGTGCTTACTAGCAGAGCGCATTCTGTTCAGACACATAGCAGAAGCCAGTCATGTGCTGCTTTCTAACACTGGTGAGATAAGATCCTAGCATCTGTGTTGGCAGATTTTCTACCCTGTTGCATCCAGAATGTATAAAAATATCTCCCTCCCCACCATTCAAGTCAATGTGTCTTTCTTCATAAACCCAGCTGTCTCCTCAAATTGATAAGTTATTTCCATTTAAAATTTGCTTAAATGTCCTTATTTATGAATAGGTAACATTCAGAAGGTTACTCAAAAAATGCATTTTTGTTCACTGGACTTTTATATGTATGTATGTATGTATGTATGTATGTATGTATGTATGTATGTATGTATGTATGTATCTCATTCTGCAGATGTACGATCTGTACCATTTCATTCTATATAGAAACAAGTGTCCTGAGTTAAAGCCCAAAGCACAGTTGGGGATGTGATTAGAGTTGAAGGGGAAATATTTCATCAGTTTTCTGTTAGTATTTAATGGGTTAGATTTTGGAACATTTTGTGGCTTCAGGACCATGTACAAGCTCCTGAAAGCTTCATATATGGCTCAGGGCCTCTCCCAAAGTTTCATCAAACTAATTTGTAATGGAACAGAAGAGTAAATTTACTGCATATTAAGGAATAATACTAAGCTTCATATTTAATTATAAATGGGAATGAATCATTATCCAATTTCCTCTTCGTTTGCTTTTTGATGTGGAGCCTCTAGCATGCCACTAAATAGCCAAATATGGTCCTCATACTAAAAAAAAAGTTTATACTTCTAGCCTAGAAGAAAGAAATAGAAATTTTTTTGAAGTAAACTCTCTTAAGCAAATATGATATAAAGAGTCCTTGGTCAAGGACAGTTCAACCCTGAGCTACATATATTCTCTTCTATAAATATGATATGATGTTGGAAAATATAATTTCTAAATAGGTGTTCAAATTTGACAGAGTTGAACAATGCTTTCTATATAAACAGTAGTAAACTAGAATGGCTTATGCTATAAAGTAATCCTACCTGATTTGGCTTTGGTTAATCTAGTACAATGTGTTGAACTATGTCCAACTTGGTTAATACAAATTAAAAGTTTAATTGTATTTTCTTCTTTGTTAACACAGATTTACTGGGCAATATAATATACTACAGTAATGGAGGTATACAATGTATGTGTACATTTTTTATATCTGTTTTCAGGAGCATGCCTTATTGATCGTGATGGCAATCTTTTTAAATACCTCTTAAATTATCTTCATGGAGAAGTTTGGATTCCTGAAAATGAGGAAACACGAATTGCATTACAAGAAGAAGCTGATTATTTTGGCATTCCTTACCCTTACAGTCTTGTTGACCACCTAGCTAATGAAATGGAGACATATTGTTTTAGAACAAATGTAGAACTTAAGAAGGTCAGAATTTTCCTATGTTCTTAAATTATTCTGCAATATATACTCAAAATTTGATAAAGGACTGGTAATGCATATTTCTCAGCTGGAAAATAACTTTTCCCCTTTTATTTGGGCTTATTCCACAAACCACTTTGTCTAGGATGGGCTGGCAGTGAAAAACTTTTTTTTTAAGTTAGTATATATATATATATATACACATATACATATATGTGTGTGTGTGTGTGTGTGTGTGTGTGTGTGTATAAATGAACCACTAAGTAGAGGTAGGACTGGCTTGTTGACAGCAACCAAGTTTGTTGGTATTGGAACAGAGGCAAGGAGTTGGTGGCTTCCATTTGCATCTACAGGTAGTTCTCAACATATGACCACAATAGAAACCAGAATTTCCATCGCTAAGCAATGTGGTCATTAAGTGGCTCATATCCAATTTTACAACCACAGTCACTAAGCAAATCACTGTAATCATTAAACAAATCATGTGATATTTTTTTTAAAGCCAAACCAGTTTTCCACATTAATTTGCCTCTGAGAACTTCTCTGGGAAGGTTGTAAATAACGATCACATGACCCGCTGGACAGCAATAGCACTTAGACTTATATACCACTTCACAGTGCTTTACAGCCCTCTCTAAGCAGTTTACAGAGTCAGCATATTGCCCCCAACAATCTGGGTCCCTCCTTTTAGCTACCTCAGAAGGATGGAAAGCTGAGTCAACTTTGAGCCTGGTGAGATTTGAACTGCCAAATTTCAGGCAGCTGGTAGTCAGCAGAAGTAGCCTGCAGTCCTGCATTCTAACCACTGCACCACCATGGCTCTGGATGCTGTAACCCTTGTAAATACATGCTGGTTGTGAGGTTGCCTGAAATTAAATCATATGAGCACAGGGATTCTGCAATGGTCATAAGTGTGAGGACTGGTCATAAGTCACTTTTTTTCAGCAGCATCATAACTTCAGTTTTTAAACAAATGGTCATAAGTCAAGAACTATCTGTATTAGCTTTCTGAAGAGTCACAGCAACATACAAAAAAAACTTCTACTGGTTATTTTTCATGGTGTCAACATTGATTAACATAGTCTGGGATTCTTGGCCACTTTTTGGTTGATGGGGGTGAAAAAGAGGTCTTGGTATGGGGAAGTGTCAAAAAATATGGTAACTAACCTAGTTTGGCTTGGAACAAGGCCATCCAAAAAACCTGTAGATGTCTTCCTTCCCTTTGAAACAAATTAAATCTAAACCTATCATTTCTGCATGATCATCCATGGGTTTGTTGGGGTGGATTCTGTATCCATATTGGTAATTACGAACTTGAAAATCAGAAAATGGAAAAAGATAGGCTAATAAGCCTGTTATGACTGCAATATAACTCTCTGGCAAAAGGTATGCACTTAATGTCTATGGGGCTATAATAGCTGGCGGAAAACAGTGGATTGTTCATATAGAAAGTTGGGACAAAGAAGGCCATCTCACAATGTTTCAATAGCCACACTGTATACAAATACCTGTGTCCAGTGAGTTCACTTCCTCAGCTCAACTTTTGTTTTAACTGAAATTTCAATTTTCTAGGAAATGTCTAATTTTAGATCAGCCCATTTTTCACACAGTTGTATTCATTGTGGGCAAATTGGACCTATTTGGGCAGAAGATAATTTGTCCTATTTTTTCTTTCCACTCTGCAGTCTCCTGTACTTAATCAAACTCAGTGCCTATTATGTGAGGGGCTCGAGTGGAATGAAGACAAAGGTACCGTCCCCAGCTCGCCTCCATTCTGTTGCAAATGGTGATTCCACAAAAATTCAAAAGCAGTGAGCTGAGTTAGTGAGCAAATCACGCAGCAGCTCATCTGAAAAGCCAAGCAAAAGTCCACATGCCAAGACTGACTAAAAGCAAACCATGTCAATGGACTAACTGGCAGTGATTGCTGCTTGCAAGAAAAAAAAAATCTGCGGAGGACTTTTCTTCTAAATGTACTGTAAGGGTGAGGAGGACATGCAGTGAATGTTAAAAAAGTAGGGAATATTGACATTGATAGATGAAGTATTTATTTGTTTGTTAAATTGATGTCTTGCCTTTTATTTGAGAGCTCAAGGCAGTGGGCATAGACCCCCCCTTCTCCCAGTTGTCTCCACTACCATCCTATTAGTCAGGTTGGCTACAGAGAGGGAAACTAATCCTAAAATCCAATGAACTTCTGCAGCTAAGGCGCTTCAGCCCTGGTCCAATGCCTTCAACTATTACAGCACACTCTATGATATACCAGCCATATTTGTACACATTATAACAATTTAAAAGGCTGTTGTTCATACTGGTTGGATGTAGATTTGCCAATAAATGGTAGTAATCAGATATTTATAATAGTTGATTCAATTTTTCAAACATTCCCCACCCCTCTGCATGTAGTTATTTGTCACCGTTGAAACTGTTACACAAAAGGTGTTTAGTTTTGGCTTAGTCATTTCCACTGGATATTATTGTGGTTGCACGCACAGTCAGCTAGATGTTCAAATTGGATCTATCAAATCTTTCCCAAGGACCTGAGATATGTTGTTGTTTGATAATGTTAAAGGTATTGTCACAGGATGTGAGCTGTTACAATAAAACTGCCTTTTGCAATTGACTCATGGTGATTTTGTCAAGGTTGATGGTATTCAAGAAATGCTCCAGATGTTTTGGGTATTGCACCCAAGATGCCTATTCCTACTGGTAGTATCTTTGCTTTCTTTTGCCATAGTTGTTCTATTTGCAAACCTTTGGATTTTCTCTAGTTCTTTCTCTTCTCTTCTCTGTCTCCAGGTACTGTCATGTCCACTGTCCAGATGTTTTTGTCTTTCTTATACACAATTATTAATTCTGGAGTGTTGTGTGGCAGGTGCCTGTCTGTTTGAATTCTAAAGTCCCAGAGCACTTTAGCTACTTCATTTTCTATTATTTTCTCTGTTTTGTGATATCAGTCAAATGATATTTCTTGCAGATTTCTGATGAGCCACTGTTACTACTTTATCACGCCTAACTACATGTTTGTAGTTAATCTGTGCAATCTTGCAGAAACTGACTAGGTAGTCCACTGTTTTTTCAGCTTTTTTGCCGATGTGCCATTTGCTGTCTGTTGCTGTTTTCTTAATTCTGGCTTTGTGTGCACTGGTTCTTAAGGCTTGGTTTTGTGTACCTGAATTAGCTTCTCTGTCTCTTGCTTCAACTTTTCTGTTCTTAGCTATTGCCAAGTTCCTGCTACTTGCTTTACCTGCTACTTTTTTACTGTACTACCCATGTAATTATTTGCCTTGCTATGTCTCTTTTCTATTCTTTATTTGTTCTTTCTTATTAGTCTCTTTAGTATTCAGTAAGCCTTCATGGTGTACTTTCTTCAGTGCCTCTTCTTCCCTGTCTTCAGATATTCTTCCAATGCTCTTTTTTCTTCAGCTTTCTGGTGTACTTGCAACATTCCACATCTACGTACACTCCTTGTACAAGTAGTCCTTGTACAAGTGGTGATGTGCGACCACAGTTAGGGACTGGAACTTCCATTGCTAAGTGATGCAGTCATTAACTGAGTCATACCTGATTTTATGTCCTTTTTTTGTCATGGTTGTGAAGTGAATCACACTGTTGTTAAGCAAATCTAGCTTCCCCCATTGAGTTTGCTTTTCGGAAGTCCCCTGGGAAGGTCACAAATGGTAATCACATGACCCCAGGACCCTGCAACCATCAAAAAATATATGCCATTTGCCAATGGGATTGCAGAGATGCTGTGACAATTTAAAGTGGGAGGATTGGTTGCAAGTAATTTTCTCTGCCTTCATTATAACTTTGAATGCTTAAACAAATTATCATAAATCCAGGACTACCTATAAATAGAGCAGTGGTGAAATCCAATTTTTTTTACTACCGGTTCTGTAGGCGTGGCTTGGTGGGCGTGGTGTGGCTTGATGGGTGTGGCAGGGGAAGGATATTGCAAAATCTCCATTCCCACCCCATTCCAGGGGAAGGATACTGCAAAATCTCCATTCCCACCCCACTCCAGGGGAAGGATACTGCAAAATCCCCATTCCCTCCCCACTCCTGGGGAAGGATACTGCAAAATCCCCATTCCCTCCCCACTCCTGGGGGAAGGATATTGCAAAATCTCCATTCCCACCCCACTCTGGGGCTAGCCAGAGGTGCTATTTGCCAGTTCTCCAAACTACTCAAAATTTCCCCTACCGGTTCTCCAAACTACTCAAAATTTCCCCTACCGGTTCTCCAGAACCTGTCAGAACCTGCTGGATTTCACCCCTGAAATAGAGTCTGTAAACGTCACTGTGTGAATGAAGGGCATGATTCATTGCCATTATTTTTCTGGTCTTCTTATCCAAGGCTTTTAGTTCTGCTTGAGCCCAGTCCACTATTCCAGCTATGTATCTAATGAATGGAATAGCCTTGATGTTAATTACCTTGATGATATTGAGTGTGGAGATTAAGATCTTCTTCACTTTTCTAACATTCACTGCTGACTTCCTTCTTGACTTCAGGGTGCTTGATTTAGTCAGTCTGAAGGATGCCCATGTATTTATTTATTTTAGGAAATTTATATTTCCGCCTATTCGCACATGGTATCTGTTGTGATTGTCTTCATCCAGATCCTTGATATTACTTCCATAAGGCATCTTGATTCCTTCAGTTTTCACAAGTTTTCCCCTGTTGATTATAAGAGTAGCACTTTGTCTAGTCCCAACTCCATTGCAACATCTTGGCTGTATGTTTGACAATGTTGAGTAGCAATTCCATTTCAGAGATATTTTCCATACAGCTTCAGATTCTTCATGTAAAAGAGGTGGGATAGTCTGGCAGATGCTTTTTCATGATAGCCATGGCCTGATTTATTCGATAATGTTGACAGAGGAATCAGTGTAATGACAAACATGATGATAGTGAATTGAAAGATTCATCTCTTAAGATTAACCTCTCCCAGTCTATCACCATTGACTAGCAATCATGTCTTTCACTGTGCCACCAAGCTTCTGATGTTTCTACTGAGTTTTGTTATTTCTACGCACTTGATTATCCAGTCATTTGTCAGGGAGTCAAATGCCTTCTTGTAATCAATATGGATATTCCTATCAATTAAGAATTGATCAATCAGGAGCTTCTTATCTTATCAATTAGGAGCTGATCTTTTATCTCTCTCTGTTCTTTGGGCAGTTTCCTTTCTGCTCAGCTGGAAACAGCTTGTTTTCAGCTAAATGCTCTTGGAGTGCATTAGCTGCTGTGCCAGTAGCAATTTGAAAGTTATTGGTAGGCAGGTATTTGGCTTGTAGTTTACCTGGTTCTGCCCATTTTGTTGGATCTTTCATTATCAGCTAGATTTGTTAACCAATCTTCAATTTCACTTTCTTGCAGTATGTTGTTAAACTGCTTGGCAATAAGTGGCTATAGACCAGTCAGATGTTTGAGCCAAAACCCATGCAGTTCATCTTCACCTGAGCTAACCAATTTTTGATCTTCCTTGCTCTTTTTTTCCCAATTTCTGCTCTTATTACACCTTTTTTATTTCAGCTTCTTTTTTATTCTTATCCACCTTCTTTATCCAAGCTGCATATGTTGCATTTCTTTGGATTGTGCCATAGCTGTGCCCAGAAATGCACGGTTTCTTCTTTGTCAGGTATTGCCTGATTCATTGCAGTCTCTCTGTTGATGGATTAGTAGAAAGGTTTCTGATTCATCTGAAATTGGAGATTCTGCCTGTAGTGTGTAATTCAAGCTTCATATTTGCTGATTTTCTTGGCTGTAGCTGTTATTTGCTGCTTTATTATTTCCGGTGCTTTCTTCAACTTCCTTGGTGATATTTCTTGATCAGGTATGGTAAGGCTAGTCCCAGAGTTTTTTTATATATAAGAACCATTTATCTGAACATAGGAAGCAGCTACATTCCATATTAACCTGGCTTCATCTAACTAATTCTCATGCATACCCTGTTTCCTCCAAAATAAGACATCCCCTGATAATAAGCCCAATCGGGCTTTTGGGTGCATGGCAATAAGGCCAAGCGCTTATTTCAGGGTTCAAAAAAATATAAGACAGGGTTATTATTATTATTTTTGGGGAAACATGGTAGCAACTTTCAAAGGATTCCACCAAACTGTCAGGGATGAACTTCAAATAGCTCATATGCAAGACATAAGCTCAACTACTGAACTTTTTTTTCCCCCAATATCTCTTTTCATTCTTGTTGTTCCTTGTTAAGTAAAGCAGCCTTAAATGTGTAGATATTTAGCTCTTTTGTACAAGAAAATACTGTCATGGTAGGACTCCTATCTAAATTTAAGTTCTCACAACATACTAACTTATGGGGTTTTGTGGATTTGTGGAACATTGGTTTCTTCAATTGCTTCAGTTCTCATAAACTAATAAGAAAGATTGGGTTTGCACAACACAAAATAAAATAAGTTAAAATGTGAAGAACAAGTTTATGGTTCAGCGTGTTGTGAAGCACAGTAATCTAGGTAACAAATTCAAGCCAAAAGAGAGAACTACAAGAGAAAAGTCAGAACAGGAAGGAATGAACAAATCAAGTCCACTTTAAATCATGAGAAAATGCATGTAAACAATATCAGGTTAAGCATGTTCTGTGGACTAAGCCTACTACTGCTTCTAGCAACATGTATGCTCTATAATGCTATAGAGCACTGCACACCAGAACAACTAGACACAAGAACAGTTTTCCCCCGAATGCCATCATTCTGCTAAACAAATAATTCCCTCAACACTGTCAAACTATTCATTAAGTCTGCATTACTATTACTATTAATCTTCTCATCGTTCCTATCACCCATCTCCTCCCACTTATGACTGTATGACTGTAACTTGTTGCTTGTATCCTTACGATTTATATTGTTTGTTTCCTAGTATGATTTGATTGCTTATTTGTACCCTATGACTATCATTAAGTGTTGTACCTTATGATTCTTGATGAATGTATCTTTTTATGTACACTGAGAGCATATGCATCAAAGACAAATTCCTTGTGTGTCCAATCACACTTGGCCAATAAAGAATTCTAATTCTATAGGCTCCAAAACCCCATAGAGTGAGTATATAATAGTTATATTTTCTGTTGAGAAAAGTTAGATACATCTATTTTGATCTGTAAAATATTGCAACTCAAATAATGTGAGGAGTAAATAATTATTTCAGAAGCGTCAGAAAGCCTTAAGGTCACAAATCCAGAAGTGATATTTTACTTAAAACGTAGTATTGTATGGTAATGTTGCTAACTGTACTAGAAGGTGAACTAGAAAAGTTGATGGTGGCCATATTTGTTCCTTATTTCTAAGCAGTATTATGTCTAGTATAATTGCTGCTACAGGAAAAGAGAGATTAGTGGCTTCAAGCCACTTTGAAGATGAAGCCAATACAAGTTGTAAGTGTAGGAACCACACAGGAAAAAATGGCTTGTGGCTGGATTTACTCTTTATAGATAAGACCATAAAGGCATTGCATGCTAGATTTATTCCAAAACAATAGTTATCATCCATCATAAGGCAGGCAGCAATATCCACTTGGGACATTAGATCCAGTGGTAGTCTCTAGGATTACTGGTTTTGGTGTAGGCTATAATTTACAGAACTCTTAGTGCCATTTTAGGATAAATTAACACATCACCAACAGATCTGTACAACAATCTCTTTATTTAATAGCCCACTATGACATTTAAAACTTAAGTAAAAGACACATATTTGTGAGATTAATTGCCATGTAATAAAAATGACTGCCAGGAAAAAGAAGCAGAACCTACACAATATATAGTTCAATGTTAAATGGATTCACATCTCATAGCCATCTAAGTTGTTGAAACACTTAAATTAGGTATTGTGGGAAACTATTGACCTTCTTTGTGCAGTTGGCCACTGTGAGGACAGATTGCTGGACTAGTTGAGTCACACACTTGATCCAGCAGAGCACTGCTTATGTCCTTTTGTACTGCATTTCAGGATATCCTATGCTGCATTTCAGCATAACCTTGAGCCGTGGTGGCGCAGTGGTTAGAATGCAGTATTGCAGGCTACTTCTGCTGACTGCCGGCTGCCAAGCAGTTTGGCAGTTCAAATCTCACCAAGCTCAAGGTTGACTCAGCCTTCCATCCTTCCGAGGTCGGTAAAATGAGGACCCAGATTGTTGAGGGCAATATGCTGACTCTGTAAACCGCTTAGAGAGGGCACTGTGAAGCACTGTGAAGCACGGTATATAAGTTTAAGTGCTATTGCTGTTGCTATTGCTATCCTAATGCTCAGAACTGTTATAAGGATAAAGTAGGCAAGGAGGAAAGAATCGGCACTGTCACAATTATCTCTAGTCGAGAAACCTCTGAAAGGAGCTTCGATAGGTTACCGGATACTGCTGGACCACCGTTCTCAGCTTCCCCCACCACTGAAGGGTTGGCTGGGGCTCCTGAAAACTTTAGTTCAACAGCATCTGAATGGCCACAGATTCCTCAATCCTAGTGTATTGCATGTGTTCCTGGAAACCAATATAGTCAGAACACAATTGCTGCTGCTCCCAGGAAACATGTTTTGCCAGTTTTACTGGTTTCTGGCCTGTTTCCTGATACAATGTTGTATATTTTTAAGACGTGCTTGTGTATTTTTGAAGCTATACATGAATCTGGCTATCTATAGAACTCCTAACTTGTATACAGAGTGATTAGGTCCAACTGATTTATCATTTGAGATCAAATAAGTCACAGCTAGAGATAATGATCCTCTTGGTTTATCACTCCTCACATGTGAAATGATACCTTCATGAAGATGTATCTGGTGCTTACTTTTATGTCCCTTCAAAACCAGGCAAAGAATATTAAGAATCAGCAGAATTAGTTCTATGCACCCTAGTGGCACTTACTGCAAGGTGACAATGTCAAGGTGATGAACACGTGGATAACATAAAAGGCAGTTACAATCAAACAGGTGCCCTTATTCTGTGTACTCATGATGTCATAGGTCTTGCTCCAGAGCAAACAGTACAAAGTTAGCTTGGCAGCATTTCCACTAGTACTATGGGGCAGGTGTTTCCCACTGACAGGAACTCACATTATCCTGCCTCCCAGCTTCTTCCCTCGGATAATTTGTAAATAGAAGTCTTGTTCCAATATTGCCAAGGAGTGGCTTGCTGCTCCTCGCACACAATATCTAGTTGGTTTGAACCCTCCCGTTAGCCCTCTGGAAGGAATGCTGCTGGCTCCATGAAAGGAAGCATTGCCCAGGGAAGGAAGGCCCTAACCCAACAACACAAAACCACTGCCAAAGTTCTGAGGTAGGGCAATGTCCTAAGAGTCAGCCTCTTCTCTCTGGCATTTGCTTAATGCTACAGCCAGCCTTATAGGATGGATGAAGGCGGAATTTGGAAGCAAAGAAAACTGGCCTAAATTGGGTCCCAATGGGAATAAATGTTTCCTACAGACCTTTGTGAAGTAAGGAAAATCTCTAGTTATGAACATCACTCGAAATGTTCAAATGGCAACCATTTTCTCATAAGCTTTTACAATAACTAATTTTGTACTGAAGTGAAATATTTCTCAAGACATCCTGTTAAGCATTTTGTTGCTGCCCCTCACCCCAATCACTAGCTGCCAAAACTATTTCATTTAAGCAAGCAAAATGTTCAGAAGATACTTGTCTATGAGCTCAGGAGGAAGGAATGCTGAAATCAGCCAGCAAAAACGCTTTTCTCTGGAGGAGTTCTGGAGAGTAGCACAATCATGTCATGTTGAAGTGTAGTTGTAATGCAGCTGATCACACACAGGGACCAGCATCTGGTTGCAAAGCAGTGCAAGCTAAACAGAAAACTTCTGCCTTCTCCTCTGCAGAAGAAAATTGTTGCAAAATACAGTGGCCTTCTAATTTAATTCCATCATTAAGGATACACTTCTCTTTACTATTGCTGAGTCATGCACTAGGATCACAATTTCCCAAATTCTCTCAGTAAAAATCCAGACTCCTTAATAAGATTCTATTATGCCACATATAATAGTTGAAGTATTTGAAGTATATGTAGTTGAAGTATTAGTTTATTTCACTTACTATGGTCTCAAATACCAGGATACAAGTAGACCTCACTTAACAACCCTAATTGGGGCCAGCAAAGTGGTCCTTAAGCAAAATGTCACATGACTACCCAACTTAGTGATGACAATTCGGGCAGTCCCACTTGTGATCAGAATTCATAGCTACAAACCATTCATAACTACAGCGTCTGATTTAATTTTTAACATTTCTGATTCTTTCTCATCCTTTTTTTGTGTACAATCTCAACCAGAACATAGTTCACCTACAGAGTTCTTGAAGGTTTGATTAATCAAAAAGATAAATATGCACTGATCTTCATTGTTACTTTCCTTGTAATTTCTCCAAAACTCAAACACATAGGGGACCTATTCAAGATACTCCAGTTCAGTGGTCAAAGATATTCATTTGTTAAAAAAAATATACTTGTATGTTAGCACATCTTGATTTTGCTTCCCAATTGCAGCCTGCCCTATGTGAGGCTGCTAGAATTCATTGGCCAACATGTCCCATCATCCCATTCTATATGACCTGGAGGGCATCAGTTCTAGTAGACTAGCCAGTCATATTTGAAAAGAGCATACTGGTAGTCCTTGACTTATGACCATAATGGAGCCTGCCCATTATGGTCACAAGTCATGATGTTCTTTATATGAGACACCTGCATGATTCAGGCAGGGTGTGTAAGTCTCTTTGTTCAACACTGCCATAATTTCAAATGGTTGCTGAATGGTCATAAGTCGAGGAGTACCTTTTATTATCATGGATCGTGTTGATAGTTACCAGCTGTATCTATAACCTTAGCATGCTTTAAAAATTGTTTTGTGCAAGTAACACTGTCAGTATGCCAAAACTCTCTCAGCAATAATTGTGCCTTGGATAAATTAATTTAAGAGACTGGGGGGGGGGAGAGAAATCAGTTAAAATCAGGAAGCTGGGAGTAAAAGGAGAGAGTGGTATATGATTTATTCTCCAATCAAGCCCTGAATTCTTTTCCCTGCAAATATTTAAAAATATTTGGATCTAATATACAGTTGGGATGGAGTTCAGCTGTTAACTAATCCTCAGTCATTACACTGGCCTGTGCAAGGTCAAAGCATTGGACAAATATTTACTAATCAATGAGGTGCTGAGGTGCTGCTAAAAGCATGGCCACAAACAAAGGAAGCCACTTAGATGGAGAAATGAGAAAGGGGATGCTAACTTCTTAGAACTCCAGCATGGTGAGCTTTTGGCTGTACTAGCAAATAACAATATAGATTCTCTCTGAGGGATGATTCCTGAAGTAGGAAGGAAGACAAAAACTTAATTTGCCTTGTTAGATGGCAATAGTTCTGGGGATATTCTATCCGACTGCATTGGCATTCTTTGTGTTTTTGAATCTGATTTTTGTTACTAGTGAGAAAAAGGGTTGACAATGTTACATCATTTGAATTGGGGGAAGCCTTAGGGATCCAATATATCACAGCCACCTCAATGAATTAGCCTTGGAAGAAGAGGCAGGAGTACTAGTAGTGTGGAAGCCACTGTGAAGGCAAAAAGCCAGGCCCCAGCATGGTGACTATAGGGAAGGGAGAGCCAACCCGTGGAAACCCAGGGTTTCCTTCTTCAGATTCAGATTCCCAGGCTTATCTTTGAACGCTTATAGGAATGCAGAATCAAATAATGATGCAGGGAAAGACATAGAAGCATCACATTGTAGGGAAGAGCTGTTGGAAATATAATGGCCTCCTTTGTGATGGAAAGATTTATTTATGTAATCCTGCATTCCGAGCAAAACTAATGCACCATTAGCTGGGAGTATTGAAAAACTCAAGTGTTTTAAATAATTTTTATTGCAGGACAAATCTGGCATAAAAGGTGTGGACATACTCTCTGTTGCAACAGAGGACAGGACCAGAACCAATGGTTTATAACCACAAGATTAGTCTAGTTTTAGACTAGATATCAGAAGGAACTTCCTGACTGAACAAGCTTCTCAAGGAATATTTTACCACATAAAGTGGTCAATTCTGCTTAGATAGCAGTTTTCAAACAGCCTGGATGAGACATTGTAGTGGATTCTGCCCTGAACAAAGCATTGGTTTAGAGCAGTGTTTCTCAGCTTCAGTGACTGAGGAATTCTGGAAGTTGGTCCACACATCTTAAAGTCATTTGGACTGAGCAACACCAGACTACAATTCCTTTAATGTTTATGCCAACTTAGGAGTTTACGATCCACTTTGTCTAATGCAGCTTACGCTTAGTTTTTGGTTATGTTTTAGGGCTCATCATTGAATTCCATCTTTCAAATTTTAGAAAAGTGGACTTTGGCCTACTGTTGAAATACTCTGCCTTTGCCTACCCAGGTAATAGCAGCTGGACTGTCCAGCTCTAGAAAGCTGAGCTTAGTTAGTACATGGATGGTAGACTATTTCAAAAGCCCAGGGCTGCAGACTGGGAAATTGAAAAACATAATGGAAGAAACTACAGAATGCAAAGAAAACTATATTGATGTATCCAAGTAAATTGCAGGAGTCACACTATACTTTGTGAAGAAAGTAACTCAGATATCACCTATTTCATTGTATTCTTTTACTTAGACTCCCTGCAACAGGACACAGTTTATTTTGAAATTCAGCCCTTCATTGCTTTATTCCTTACAGAAGTGTTCTCCAACTATTAAAGCTAGAATAGCTTGATGCAGCTCCTCATATCATACAATCTAAATTGTACAAAAGTCTAATTTATTAAGTCTTTTAAAAAATTTATTCATGCATACATATTTTCATTCAATTAAACTTATACTGTTAAGTTGTGGGAATAACGACTCTGGAGACTGACTCTTGAACAATGTTTATTGGCAACTTCTATCTTCAACCAGCAGCTTGCAGTCTGACAGCCGTCCCTTTTATAGGGAGCTGTCAGACGCTTTAACCAATAGCGTTTGAGTATTCTTCCCGCTCAAACGCTGGACCTGGGTGAAACCATTTCAACTGTCAATACATAACATCCCTCCCCTCCCTGATGGAGCATTCCATGCGGCAGACGTAATCACGCAGGTAGGCGGGGCGTTTAGGGACCCTCCCTGACCTGCGCAGCTCAGTCGGTGTTGAGGCAGCAGCCTGTGCAGACAGGTCTGCTGCTGCTCTGAGGTCTGAGCCTGGAAGCTCCTGGAAGCTTTCGGGCGGGGCCTTCTCGTTCATGGGATCCGGTTTGAACATCGCTGGACTCCTGGCTCCTCCGGTGAATCCTCCGGCTCCATCGGGCTTGAGTTAGCTGAGGAAGGAGTATAATTTTGTTCAGTTTTTGGTGTTAGTGCTTTTTCGACTAATCGGTTTCAAATTTGGTCTATGTGTCTCCTCCATTGTTGCCCATCATGAAGCCTAACTACATATGACTTGGGACCAGTGACTTGTTCTATTTTTCCAGGTAGCCATAGGAACCCCTCGGCGTAATTTTTTGCAAAGACCAGGTCCCCGATGCTAAAGGACCTGGTGCGTTGTGCTGCATCGTTGTTTTTCTGGGGTGCATAATTTGGGTGCAGCCGGTCTAGGACCAACCTGAGTCTGCGTCCCATTAAGAGTTCGGCCGGGCTGCGGCCGGTGGCTGCGCAAGGGGTTATGTGTTGGCTGAGGAGGAAAGTGTCTATTCTGTTTTACCAATCCCCTGGGCCTAGTCTTCCTAGGGCTTCCTTAGCGGATCTCACGGCTCTCTCCGCAAGGTCATTTGTTGCTGGATGAAACGGTGCAGATAGTGCATGGCAGATCCCTAATTCTGCCAGAAATCCCTCAAATTGGGTAGCTGTAAACTGTGGGCCGTTATCGGACACAAGTACATCAGGTAGGCCGTGGGTGGCAAATAAACGCCTGAGGACTCTTATAACTGCCTCGGCCAATGTAGAACCCATTAAAAAAAATCTCTACCCATTTCGAATAGGCATCTACCAGTATCATGAATGTCTGGCCGTGGAAGGGACCAGCAAAATCTACATGTAGTCTCGACCACGGAGCTCTCGGCTTTTCCCAGTCCAGGGCCCTAGGGGGAGCCTGCCGTGACTCCTGGCACGGCTTGCACTTTGCCACCCACTCCTGTATTTCTAAATCCATATTTGGCCACCATACGTAGCTTCTAGCGAGGGCTTTCATCTGGACAATCCCCGGATGGCCCTCATGCAAGGTCCTAAGAATGCCAGCACGCAGGCTGGGCGGAATTACAACTCGATCACCCCACAATAGGCAGCCCCCTTGTTCAGATAGTTCATGTTGCTTCAGTAGGAATGGTTTAAATTCAGCTCCCACCGGGTCCTTAGGCCATCCCCTCCACACCCAGTTCAAAATGTTTTTGAACGAGAGGTTCCTGGCCATATGTCTTGCCACCTCAGCCAAAGTGATAATGCTCAAGTCCAAAATGTCAATCAGCAACACAGGGGTGTCTGGGGAAATGTCCACCAGCAGGTCGGGCAGAGGGCACCTGCTGAGGGCATCAGCATTCCCCATGTTCTTGCCAGGCCGGTGTACGAGTCTATAGGAGTAGGCAGACAAGAATATAGCCCATTTGGTAAACCGTGGGGACAAAGCAGCGGGGGTAGGATGGTCCCCAGCTAACAACCCCAATAACGGCTTGTGATCAGTCACCAGTTCAAAATCCCTCCCAAAAAGGTACTTGTGGAACTTCTTGACTCCAGCAACCGCAGCCAGTGCCTCCCTGTCCAGCTGGCTATAGTTCCTCTCAGCACTGGACAGGGTCCTGGAGTAATAGGCTACCGGGGCCTTGGTCCCATTAGGGAGTCTGTGGCTCAAAACTGCCCCTACACCAAATGGGGAGACGTCGCAGACCAGTACTAGGGGCAGAGTTGTATTGTATTGTATGATGAAGCTGTCAGTTGTCAAGTTGTTTGACGGCCTGGAATGCTGCGGCTTCCTTTGGTTCCCAAAACCAAGGAGTCTTCTTAGCCAACAGTTTGTGCAATGGGTCAGCAACTGTAGCCTTGTCTTTAAGGAATAGACTATAGAAATTTAGCAGACTCAGGAAAGCCTGAAGGTCGCTTTGGTTCTTAGGTGTGGGCGCCTCGTGAATAGCCCGGAGTTCGCTCTCGGTCGGGTGGATGCCTTTACCGTCAATGCGGTAGCCCAGGAACTCGATTTCCTTGACCCCCATTAGGCATTTGCTACGTTTGGCTTTAAGCCCCACAGCGCGCAATTTTGACAGGACCACTCTCACTCAGGAGTGGAGCTGTTCCTCATCACAGGCCGAGACGTCGTCAAAATATGGCACGACTCTGGGAATGTTCTGCAATAGTTGTTCCATTACACTCTGGAACAACCCCGGGGCCACGCTAACACCAAACTGCAGCCTGTGACACTTGAACGCACCCCTATGAGTAACAATGGTCTGCGTCTCAGCAGTAGCGCTATCTACTGGCAGATGCTGGTACACCTGCACCAAGTTGAGTTTAGCGAAAAGATTGCTTGGGCCAAGGGAATGCAGGAGGTGGTGAATGATAGGCACCGGATAGGTGCTCTGCTGCAGAGCCTTATTCAGCGTGCACTTATAGTCAGCACAGATTCTCACGGTGCCATCCCCTTTAACGGGTGTCACAATTGGGGTCTCCCATTTTGCATGGTCGACCGGTTCAAGTATGCCTTGCCAAATTAGTTTGTCCAGTTCGAGGTCAATTTTCGGTCTGAGAGCTAATGGGACCCGCCGAGGCTTTAATCAGATAGGAGCAATGTTAGGATCCAAATTAAAAGAGATAGGGGTGCCCACATACTTGCCCAGGTCCTGGCTAAACACGTCCTGGAACTCCTGGATGCAGGTCATCGAACCCAGAGCTGGCGATGGCATTTATGCTGGTAACTCCCAGTCCGAGGGCGTCGAACCAATCCAAGCCTAGGAGGCTAGGAAGGTTTCCGCTGACTACCGTCAGTTGCAGGGGCCCCTCAAATTTGTTGAATTTAACCCGGGTCTGTCCTTGACCGATGACAGGAATACGATTTCCCTGATAGTCGGAGAGTCTGATGTGTTGGCGCGCAAGACGGTGCTTCTGTATGCCTGGAACAGCGAGCTTCAGGGCTTGCCAGGAGATAATTGTGACAGCCGAGCCAGTGTCTACCTCCTTCTCGCAAGGTTCACCTTCGATGGTCACTGTTATGGTCAGCTTCTTTCTGCAAGACGTGCTGGTCTGCCCGATGCGCGTTTGATTGGTATCCAGCGCCCCAGAAATGGCAGCTTCCCGGCGCGGTTTCCAAAAGTCCCGCCTTTTTTGCTTTGACACTTCACTGCGCACGGCGACTGGAGCTGGCGCACGATTGGTTGGCAAGATGGCACGGCAAACTTTTGCCAGGTGGCCCTTTCTGTCACACCGTTTACAGATGGCGTCCCGGAAACGGCAAGAAAATCTCTATTGTTGGCCACCACAGCTAGCACAGTCCAATCGCCTGTCCCCTCGCTTGGAAACCCGCTTCTGGTCAGTGCGACAGACCTCATCTTCATTGCTGTCAGAGTCCTCATAGGTGCCCTTGTGCACCGAGGCTGGAGGTTTAGCCTCTGGTTTGGCAGCAGCGAATTTGTGGAGCGATTCGGCAGCCTTGTTTGACGATTCAGCAGCCCTGGCTTCGGCCAGCGCAACTGCCAGTGTCAGGTTGGTCCTGTCCAAGAGTCGGTGCTGCAGGCAGATGTCTTGGACGCCACAGATTAATTGGTCAAGCAAGATGTCGTTCAGATCCCTGAACTTGCAATGACCAGCGGCTTTGGGAAGGGCTGCAATGTATTGATTTATCGATTCGCCCTCAAGCTGCATCCGCTGCCTGAATTCGTAGCGTCTAACTACTTTAGACGGCGTGGGAGTGTAGTGGGTCTTGAGCGTAGCTTGCAACACCTGCCATGGTACGGACTGTACCGGGGTTGGGTCTGACAGCACCTCCGCTGTGTCAAACACATTGTGGCCACAGTGACTTAGAAAAAGAGCTCTTTTTTGATTATCTGCCAGACTCAAAAGGTCGTTCGCTTCTAAAAAGCAGTCAAAATGCGTCATATACGTCTCCCATTTTTCCTTCGCCAGATTGAATGGCGCTGGCGGATGGAAAGCAGACATGCTTGGCCGCGCACTGAGGTCCTTCCGCTGATCCACCCGGCTAGTTGTTGTGCCTTCAGTTCTCTCATCCTCGTTCTCCAGCTCCCAAAGCCTTCGTCGCCACTGTTAAGTTGTGGGAATAATGACTCTGGAGACCGACTCTTGAACAATGTTTATTGGCAACTTCTATCTACAACCAGCAGCTTGCAGTCTGACAGCCGTCCCTTTTATAGGGAGCTGTCAGACGCTTTAACCAATAGCGTTTGAGTATTCTTCCTGCTCAAACGCTGGACCCGGGTGAAACCATTTCAACTGTCAATACATAACATATACAGTTTATAAAAAAGATAAAGGTTCCCCACGCACATATGTGCTAGTCATTCCCGACTCTAGGGGGCGGTGCTCATCTCCGTTTCAAAGCCGAAGAGCCAGCACTGTCCGAAGATGTTTCCGTGGTCATGTAGCCGACATGACTAAATGCCGAAGGCGCACGGAACGCTGTTTCCTTCCCACCAAAGATGGTCCCTATTTTTCTACTTGCATTTTTACATGCTTTCGAACTGCTAGGTTGGCAGAAGCTGGGACAAGTAACGGGAGCTCACTCCGTTACGCAGCACTAGGGATTCGAACTGCTAAACTGCCGACCTTTCTGATCGACAAGCTCAGCGTCTTAGCCACTGAGCCACTGCGCCCCTATTATAGAGTTTATAAGCCCCTCCAATTAGAACACAGCCTACAACTCCCTCTCCATAAATTGGAAATGTAACCAAGACAAGATGCTGCCACAGAACGCAATAACATCACTTATATAAGTCCTGGAACAAAACACAATCGGCAAGACCCAAGTAATTATGTCCAGTAGCTTAAGGTTGAAAAAAGGAAAACAAAACAATCCCTGCTGCCTCAGGGTATGTTTAAATAACCAGATTTTAATATAGCCAAAAAGGAAGGGGTCATTCAGGGCTGGTTCATAGGATGGGAGACACACGCAACAGAGAAAGTGTATTTATGCAGCCTCTTCAAATGGTGCTCCTTGACCTTATCCGACAGGCAGATACACCCTGAACTATGAAAGGCTTTAAAGGCAACCAGTATTTGTAATCAATTGTGCCTGGAAGCCAACCAACTTCAGCAGGAATGTTATACTTGTAGCTACAATGAGACGTGCCCATAACTACTTAGGCCTCTGTATCCTGGAGCAGCTGGAGCTTCCAAATGCTCTTCACTGTGGTCTTTGAATAATGATTTAAGCTAAGAATTAGTTTCAATCTAACCAACTGTACTGTAATTTATTCAACAAACCACAGTTATCAAATGCAAAATGTCAACCCAGTCATTGTGTCTTGGGAACTAAAAACTTGCAGATATCAAGGTTCTTGGTGAAATATACTGTGCTTGAATTAAAATGACAAAGGCACAGGGCAACATAGAATGACCAAAACATAACTGTAGCTCTTTAGGCATTCTGGATTCCGTGAAGTGCAAAACAGGAGCACAATATGGAGTACTAATAAGCGGCTCTTTCCTTGATTTATCTGCACTGAGTAATTCTACCATCCATGTATATTAGGGGGAAAGTAGAATTTCCTTGACCTGGGAGAAAGGAGGCTGATCATCACTACCTGTACACAAATGTAAATTATCAAGTTTAATTGCAGTCATCTCAATGGGTAGAAAAACATTTTGATGGCTTGTGAATGACAATGCCGTGAAGGAATTACCTCTGGCTGGGCAAGTGCTTAATAGGAGGCCTTCAGCATTCCCCCAAGCCAAATTTTTCAATCCTCAGTGGTATAGTATTTCTACTATCTTAATAAGTGTGTGTGTGCGCGCACGCGCGCGTGTGTGTGTGTGTGTGTGTGTGTGTGTGTGTGTGTGTGTGTGTGAGAGAGAGAGAGAGACAGAGACAGAGAGACAGAAGACAGACAGACAGACAGACCTTTTTGGATTGGGAGCAGATTAAAAATGTTATAGGAGTTGTCCCAAATGCCTACCAGAAAAGGACTGACCTTTTCACAAAATAACTACTAAGTAAGTAGATCATAATTATTACAAAGCACCAATTTATCAATTAATACTATTTATCACCTTTTCTCTCCTTTTCCACTTTTCAGGACAGTACCTACTACTCCTGTTCTTTTGCCAGGCAGCTAACCACAGTTTCATGCAGAGTACCACAGTTGCCTCCCTCTTCCCTGGGTTAGTTATAAAATTGGGAGGGAGGGAGGGAGGGAGGGAGAGGGAGAGGGAGAGGGAGAGGGAGAGGGAGAGGGAGAGAGAGAGAGAGAGAGAGAGAGAATTTGCATTCTCTGCCCCTTTTGTTTTATACAAATTATCTGAATGAACTATTTTAGCAATGATGGGCATGTAGATTGTCTAGAGAAGGAATCTCCTGAGAAGTTTGTAGCCATGACTGAGCAGTGATGAGTTTTCTTAAAACACAACAGGACTTCACAATATTTCTAACACAAATCTTTTTTTTTAATGGATGATTTTTCTGAGTTTTGAAATACCTTTATGTTTTCCTGCTAATGTTTAGATATTGTAGCTATATTCATGTATATTAATATATTCATGGTTCAAAAATCAAACCAGTGGCTAAGATACTATGAATGATGTAGGCTTGGAAGTTATCCAATACTATTATGCCCATTTGATGTATAAGCGGAGAAGAATAATGATGAATTGTAATCTGCAGAGTAGTCAAGTGTTGTTAGCAATCTGCTAGCATATTAGATTTTTTAAAAAGAAATGTGGGAGGGATGAATTGTAGTTAATAGTTCTTTCAATGCATCTTGTTTTGACCAACAAGAAGCAATTCTATTTAATCTGGATTAAGCATTCACTGGGGGGGGGGGGTTCCTGCAGTCCATAACTAATATCAAACTACATTTGAGATCTTAAATACCTCTGTTGAATTCATCTCCTGAATAGTTTAGTTAAAATAGTAAAACGGATTTGGATTCCAAAGAAAGAGCCTTTTGTGTTGATGTCTATTGTTAGTGACTACTTGGACACATGCATTTTACAACAATATGGAAGCAGTTTGCCACAGCCTTCTTTCAGGAATTCCCCCCCCCCCGAACTTCTCCATCTAGTGTATAAAACCATGTAGTGTATAAGCATTACCTGGTGCTTTCCACTGAGGTATTAACCATAGCTAACACTTTGCTTTTTTTGGAGGTCAACCAAGGTTGAGCAGGCCAAGATTATTGGAGCTGGAGTTCTCAGATTTATCCACTGAAACATATGTATTTCAATTTCTCAACAACATCAGCTATAGCCATGTTGGAAGATCTTGTGCTCTGGCTGCTCAGTTACCAGACATCTATGTCACTGGGAAAGGTGAAAGTAAAGAGAAGGAAAGGATGACCTGTAGAAAGGTGGATGGACTCAGTTACAGTAGTGATGAGTGTACCACTGGAAGATGTGAAAAAACAGGTTAGGGACAGATCATCATGGAAAAAATCTATGTGGTTGCTACGAACTGAAAACAACTTGATGGGACATAATCAATCAATCAATCAATCAATCAATCCCTTGTAGAACTGAGAAAGAGTCCAGTGGGAAATCCTAAACAACTACTTCTAGCTATTGCTTTCAACATTAGTTCAGATGGATTGAAGAGCTCATTTGCTGACAGGGTAAATTTATTAAGCTTATATAAAAGGTAGGATCAAATATAATAATGATGCACGGTATTTCTTTCATGGAATATGACACTTAGCAAGAAAGCACAAATAGCAGGAAAACAATTCACAAGTCGTCATATCCTATACAGGTAGTCCTTGACTTACAACAGTTCATTTACAGTAGTGACTGTTCAAAGTTACAACAGCAATGAAAAACGTGACTTATGACCATTTTTCACACTTATGACCATCGTAGCATCCCCATGGTCACGTAATCAAAATTCAGACGCTTGGCCACTGACTCCTATTTATGACGGTTGCAGTGTCCTGGAGTCATGTTTGTGAACTTCTGACAAGCCAAGTCAATGGGGAAGCCAGATTCAGTTAACAACCGTGTTACTAACTTAACACCTGCAGTGATTCACTTAGCAACTGTGGCAAGAAAAGTCATAAAATGGGGCAAAACTCACTTAAACAGAAATGTTGGGCTCAATTGTGGCCGTAAGTTGAGGATTACCTGTATAGTAGCTTTTCCCTCCCCTTAAATAATTTCTCTGAATGCTTATGTACCATTTGCATTATTTTATTTATCTGTATATATAACTAAATAATTTGTATACCTCCTTTATTATTTTTACAAATAATTCAAGGTGGGAAACATATCCAACACACCTTCCTCCTCCTATTTTCCCTGTAACAACAACAACCCTGTGAGGTTGTTTGGGGTGAGAAAGAGAGTGACCGGCCCAAAATCACCCAGTTGGCTTTCATGGCTAAGGCAGGACCTGAACTCATGGTCTCCCACTTTCTAACCTGGTCTGGCTCTCAAATACTGAATAAATGCTCAAATACTAAAATGTGTTTAGATTCAACAATCAATAAGGTAAAATTACAAAGGCCAGAATTAAATAGCACTAAATTATTAACACTTAAAATGGAAGCAACCAAGCTAGACTAAAGAGCAGAAGTGGACAAGCCGAAGGATCATCTATGATCCTTTTATTCCTTTTATGGAATAAAAACAAGAGCATTGTATCCACTTAATCAGAGCTTTGTTGTCATACAGGTTAATAGTTTGAATCAGTATATGGCAATTTTATGGTGTTAACTAATAAGATTATAGAAAAAAATATGAACATAAATGTTTTGTATTTTAATATGATTAAAAGAGGAAAGTATATAGACCTGTTAGGATAAAACAGGCTGGGTTTTCAGATTGAATGCTAAGTCTATAATTCACTATTTAAAATACTAGCTAAAAGGAAATAGTTTTAAGGTCCACGGCTGCTTTGGTCCAGAAATAAATAGGCCATCCTGTTATAACTGAAGGCAAGAGCACATTTGCCTTCTATCTACTATAAACTTTCTACTCCGAAACTTTGATAGAGATGGATTTAGTATTGTTTTTTAAGTCCAGTTCTGCAACTCACAAATAGTTAGCCAAGATCCAACACAGCTGCTGCATTCCAAGTTTTCAGCACTTAAGACAGAACAAACTAATATAACTTCAGCACAAAGTCTGGCCAATGTGTGCGATTAGCCAAAACACAAAGCAAAAAGACTTTCCACGAAATGAGGTTTGGCTGCATTGAGTTGTTTTTCTTCTTCTTTCTTTCTTTGAAGAAGTCTAAAAACAGGGGGAAAAACATATAGTATCCGATTATAGTTGTGTTTCCTTTTCATGCTTGCTTGAAAAAGAAAGTTGAACATGCTTTTCCAAGACCTGAATCCTTTAAACCACTTACATTCATGTGAAAGAAGTGGAAAGAAGAAACTGGAACAGAGTAAAATAACCACTTCTAGGCTTTGCAAAATAAGGCAAATTATAAAAGAGATCTAATATTTTTAGTGCCTCTCCAATGAGTTTTATATACTCAAGCTGGGACAATCCTTTGGTTTTAAAGACGGAGCTTCAGTCCAAATAGTGCTAGTTTTACAGGCTTAGTGGAGGAGTTAGCTCCAATGTCTGATCCAATAGATGGATACTCTTAATTTTACCTAGTTTCTTATAGTTCTACCTATAAGAACAAAAGTATTATACTATTCTTCAGGAATAGCATGTTTTCTATTATGGGGCAGGCTGTGTAGTCTTCAGATATTAATATGATCAAGCTCCATCATTAATGCTTTGTAATATGAAATAGGAAAACTAAACATGCAAAGCAAAACATTATCTTATTTATTTTCAGGAACGTCTATGGACACACATTCTGAGATTTTATATGGCTGTGCGTGTGTGTATGTATAAATGAGAAAGGATTTATACAGAAAATGATTTAAAATAGAATTGGTTCTAAAGATACTTTAAGCTGCTGTTAGATTTGTTTTAGCACAGAATGAAAATAACTGAAAGCTAGAATATAATATGAAACAGCTGCTTCTCAGGCTTTGTATCACAATCAGGAAATGCTGAACTGTACTGCTATGATTCACACCCAAAGCCAATTCATCAGTAAAAAGACAAGAAAGGAATGAAAGATAGGAGATAATATATTTCAACATTATTTGACTATCTCTCTTTTTTTTTTTTTGAGGTGGGGTGGGGGGGGACAAAAGTTAAAAATGTTTAAATATGTTTTTAAGTATACTTAATGTACCAGCCTGGTATCAAATCAAGAGTTTCATTCTTGCCAGACTTCCAGTTAGTGTTAAGCCTTGTTACTTCCTGATTTTTCATCCTCTGTTTATGTTAAAATAATCTTGCAATGGTTGTGGTAAAGCAGCCTTCCCCAATTTGGCCCATCCTTGATTCCCATAAGCTCATTAACAAGGTCAAATAACTTGGTATTATAGGAACTGGAATCAGCATATCTAGGTTAGGCTTTTGAAAATATAAATTTAATATGAGAGAAACATAAGCTAAAAAATAATTGAAGAAACTTAGTGCACTGGGCAAGTAAGTAAGGTATCACTTTGCTCATTTAAAATAGTTGTGAAAATCAGAATCAAAGTATGGTCACATAGCAGCAGCAAACCAGTCTCACAGCATGGCTGACTATGTTTCAGAATGGTAGGCCACAGGTCACGTAGGCCTGTAAGAGATTACTAGACGAGTTTTGCAAATAATGCATGTTTGAGAATGTTCAAAGGTACAAACAAGGACAGCTACATCTAGCTGACAAATACTACCAACCCATCAGGTTACACTTAAAAGTCCTTTTTCTTTCTTTCTCGGGTTTTTCTTTCCCAACAAAGGTTACCATAAAAATCACTGATTAATCAGTCACCAAACACATACTTATAAAAACCATAGCCCCCCCCCAAAAAAAATATCACTGGGTGAAACAATGGGAACTGATTTTGTGAATATTGTGCAGATAACCTGTGAATATTTCAATACTAATTCAGTCAAATCTTTGCTGAACTAAGGAGCATGTGACAGCAGTGCTGCATTCTAGCTAGTATTTGTAGAAGTCAACCTCACAGCTCAGATAAGTTGTATTAACCATAACTTTGTGTATAATCAAAACAAAAAACATCTATGATTGTTTTGAAATAATCATTTAAATATTTACCCTGACAAAAGATTGATGCACATTTATAAACTTTTTGACACTAATATTAGAGGGGCTACCAGTTCCTCAGAACAAGTTAATTCTATTTAGTATTACTTAAATATTTATTTATATCCTGCCTGTTATTTTTTACAAATAACTCAAGGCAGCGAATATATACAACACACATTCCTATTTTCCCACAACCACCCTGTAAGGTGAATTGGGCTGAGTGACTAACCAAGGTCACCCGGCTGACTTTCAGGGCTAAGGCAGGACTTGAACTCACATTCTCCTACTTTGCATTTGCATTTTAAAAAGTACATAAGACATTCAACATGTTACTATATTCCCTTTCATATATAGGACTTAATTTTAAAGTAAAAACCTTTAAAGCAGAGATCCAAACCTCTTCTTAAAGCAAACTCTTCAGCTCATCAACCCTTCATGAGATTTCGGATTGTTCAAAAACCAAACATATATGAAAATAATTTAATACTACTTAAGTAATAGTACTATGATATTCCTAGCGACCCTTGGGGGTTTACCAACCATTTTGGGGAACTCTGCTTTAAAGCAGGGTTCTGTACCCAAGAATTCTATAGCTGAGATTGGGCTATTATTTCTCTACACCAGGGGAGTCCCTTTCGCTAAATGGGGCATGGGCGTGGCCAGTGCGTGACGCATCCGGCCCGCAAGTTTGACAGCCCTGCTATACACTGAGAAAAATGAGAAGTTAGGATTATGAAGAGAAAAGGCAACCATAGATGGGGCACAAATAATGTAATGTATAGGGCTCTTCCAGAGGATGGGCAATGGTGAGCAGATGGCACCAGGTTCCTGGCATTATGTCTAAGTTGATGTGGATCAACCAAATTTTGAAATTTGGCAACGGATGTATGGACTTCAATTCCTCTATATTGTAGATATGTAGCAAGAACCCTCTGATGCAACAGATGTTGCAGTCCATTTTTAAAAAAAAAAAAAAAAGCTAGGAACAAAAATGTGTTTTGTTGCAGTCCATTTTTAAAAAAAAAAAAAAAAGCTAGGACCAGCCATTTGTTTTTATATTACCTTCTTTACTATTTCCTGCTAATCTGTAAACATGACAAATCTCTGGGGGAATGATTATATCTACGAAGAAATGCTATCTTCTTTTCTCCCTCCCCCCTCCCCTCTCCCCTCCCCCAGTGTTGTGTATAGGATTGTGTGTCTTTTTGCAGCAGTACTTTGGAACCTTCTGGAACAGCTTATTGCCTTTGGCAGGCTTCCAGTTGAAATGGAGCAATTCTGCAGTTCAAAATTAGATTAATCTGTAGCTAGATACCATATTGGCAGGGGAAAACTAATAAAGAAGCACCACCTTGTAGACATGGCTTTAATAGCTTGGGAATTTTTTTCCTCAAAAGTTTTATTGGGAGAACTACAAAACATTTACAGTACAAAGTTTACAGTCTCACACTTCGAATTTGTAGTGAACTGACTCTCCAAAATATATTACAACTCAAGTTGACTTATCTTCTAGTTACATTCAAAACATACTTCTGTTAAAGTAGTCCAAAGAGTACATAGTGCTGAACCTGTACCTATGTACATTTAAAAAAAAGATACTGCTCATTCATTCATCACCCAGAGAAAAGATTTGGATAACTCCTGATTTCCTACACAACAAAAAGTTACATGTGTTGGAATCTTAATAAAGATATACTCTTGTACACAAAAAGAGGTTCAGATCCAAAAGGTGGTCTCCATAATAAAAATGAGTGGTACAATTTCTTGTAGTTAAAAACCCAGCCCTACATTCAAATTCTCAAGCATTAAGAAAAAATACTCGTTTGGTTGAGGAAGATTTTTAAGGCAAGCATGGACCCTTACAAAAGGCACTGTGAAACATAATACTGGGACCCCCCACCCCACCCCTTTTATTGCTACATACTCTGAAACTATCACAGTGTGATTGGTGAAGTTAGGCAACAGAAATACATTTTGGTTAATTTTAAGAAGTAGGTTTGCCACTTTAAATTTGGATTGATTGTGAAGTAAGTTTAAGCTTGGACGGGTTACAACCATTGTACATTCTTAAAAAAACCACTGAAATTTCTCAAACTACTTCCACAGCATTGAGTCAGATTTCTATAAAAAAAAAGCCAATGCAATTTTTCAATTTACGTAAACAAGGAAAGAAATTAATGAAATAAATATTACATACAATCTCTTAAATTAAGAATTTTACTCATTTACAATAAAATAACCAAGTGAAGTTACAAAAAGGCATATATTACTGTGAAAAGAACACACTCCACATTTTGCCGATTAATAATGGCAATCATAATTTAAACATAATAAAAGAATATATATCTATTGCTTTTCATCATACCCGATAAATACAGTATGAACAAATTACCAATGTATACTTTTCACAAGATAATAAATAAGTTAAATAGGTTCATATTGAGTTGTGCAGTGACTTGCGCAAACAACTCAGCTAAAAAAAATTAAAAAATCAGCAGTTATTCATCAACAATTACAAACTAAACTCAGTTGAATGCTTCCAAATAAAGCAACAAAAATTGTTCTAAGCCAAACATCCACTAAGTGGTGGCAATGGAACCAATATTAAACTTTGGAATGGAAGTTTTAGCATGTTATAATATATATAGATACATAAAAAACTAGAGTGTTATCAAGGCATATTCTTGGCAGGATGTTGGATTTTTCTTTTAAAAGCTTATACGTTTAGTATATTTACTTTAAATCTGATTGAAAGGCAACAAATTCCACTCTTTTATTCTTTTTTGTTGTATATAGATCTGAAGGGACCTGGAATGCAGTGTTCATAGGCCTCCAGATTGATTGCTGATTCCTCAGGGAGTATGATTGGATAGATTTGTTTGCTAAATACTCTTTACCCTTTGTATCCTCCCCACAAACACTTGAAAATGGAATGGCTGTTGCTGGTGATGCACATTAAACTAGTCTGCGAGGGGTGCAGGGGAGAAAAAAAGGAAATCCCATCCTTCCAAAGTCTAGATTAAAAAAAAATTGTTCTTGATGACATCATTTGCTCTTCTGCAAATTGATTTTTGTTCATCTTGATAAAAAGAAAAAAAAAGTTTCTTTTGCTTTCTCCTTTCTGAATTTGCTCAGCAATCAAAGGATTTTTTTTTAACACACACACAAAAAAAAAGGAAAGCACACACTGAAAAAGAAATGAGCAACAAAAATAGTCTGTGCGAACTTGGCTAGTTTCCACTCCTGATGAATAGGATGGGAAGTAAGACGGGAAAGAAAGGGCAGCGAGTAACTACCCTAACTGGGATTGCCCAGGGGAACAGGACCCCCTAAAAAAACGGGAGCTTCCAAGGGCCTCTCTCTCTCCTGACCTCCTTAGTCATCGGAGATCGAGAGGCGGCTGAAAATCGGCAGACGTCTACCCGAGTCCAGGCCGGGGGACTCGGATCCGCTGAGACTGCCGGAACTGAGGGAGCCGCTCAGGTAACTCTCTCGGTCGGAGAGAGAATCCGGAGGGCTTGGAGGGGCGTCGAAGACGGGCGACTCAGAGAGGCGGCGCAAAGGCTGGAAGCTGAAAGGCGGAGAGGCGGGAGGGCCGGGCGGTGGGCAGCAGCTCCCTCCTCCTCCACCTCCTCCTCCTGCAGCGCTCTGCTGCTGATGGCAGCGGTAGAAAGTCGCCGCGTTGGCGAAGCAGCCCTGCTGAGGCGCGGAAGGCGGCGGCGGGTGGAGGGTGAGAGGAGCGATGAGGCTGCCCAGCTCCTGGCCAGCCGAGAAGGCGAAGGCATTGTTGGCGCAGGAGGCGACCAAGTCGTCACAGTAGGAGCCGCCCGAAGGTGGCGGCGGGGTGCGGGACCCACCGGGGCTTTCCAGGAGCAGGGCCGCCGCTTCCAGCCCGCCCTGCGCCACAGCCCCGCCGTGGTGATGGTGCTGGTGGGTGGAGAAACCGGAGAAGCTGAGGCTGTGGTGGAGTTTGGGCCTCTCTCCTCCCCCTCGGGGGTGCGGGATGCCGAAGTTGGTGCCGTTGGTGCCGCCAGGCCCCAACGGGTGGTCTCGGGCGAAGGCGCGGAGGTCGCCGGTGCTGCCCGCGTGCGGGGGGTGCAGGGAAGGAGGGTGGTGGTGGTGGTGCGAGGGATGGCTGCTGCGAGGCGAAGGGTTGGGCTGGAGCGGGGGAGGCGGGGGCGGGGGCGGTTGCTGCTGGGCCGCTGGCGAGTTAGCACTGCCGTTGGCTGGCGCTGGGCGGCGCTCGTCCGCGTTGTGGATGAAATGGCAGCGAGGCCCATAGGGGCAGAAGCCGATGGTGTGGAAAGTGCGGCACAACTCCGTCTTGTACTTGGGGTGGCGGGTCAGGCTGCGGAGCTCGTGGAAGCCGTGAGCGAACTGGCACTTTTCGCCGTACTTGCAGGAACCGCTCTCTTCGAACGGCCGACAGAGCTCCGTCTTGTAACGTGTGGAGTTGATCGGCGCTCCCCCTCCGCCGTTTCCTCCGCCTCCTCCCCCATTGCCGCCGCCTCCGCCGCCGCCGCCCTTTCCCGCCGAAGTCGCTGCCACAACCACCACTTGCTGCTGGTGCAGCTGTTGCATGAGGTGTTGGCTTCGTTCGCCATTCTCGCTGAGAGACCGGTCTCGAAACTTGTTCTCCTTGTTTAGCAAGGCGGTGGTGGAGCTGCTGCTGCAGCCGCCTGCCCCGGTGCCAGACTCCTTAAGGCTGCCGAAGTTAGAGGGCGCGGACAGCGAGGCACTAGGAAACTTGATGTTGCCGTTAGCCAGAGCCTGAAGATTGCTGGTCGAGTGCCTTCGCAGAAAGCCCGGCGTGAAATTGGAGCTGGGAGAGGTGCCCACAGGGCTCCCCACTGCCTTCTTGTCCAGCATGTTGCTCAAGGATTTTTCGGTCTGGGAACCGGGAAAAAAAGGGAGGCGGAAAATTAGAACGGAAAAACGTGCATCGTGAGTCCCAAATCTTGGAAGAGAACTTAGCAATTTTCACTACGCCCTAATGAGCGCTGAGCCATCAGGACCCTTTCCCACTAGCTTCAGCCGCTGATCCATGAGTCTAGTTGTCAAGACACCCTCCCACCGCAAGCAATTTAAAACTTTTCGAGGGGTGGTCTGTAGCCCCACCCACTCGAATCAATGCACTTTAAAAGTTCCGATTCAATACAGCTGCAGCCTGCCGTACCAAGTATGAGGTTCGCTGTATCTGTCGTTTTATTTTAAAACACACCCACTACATGCGCACGCTTTAGTAAGCAAAAAAGTTGCTTGGCGTCCGTCAAAGTTTTACCTTCCCTCGAAATATCTTGCAAAACGCCAACAGATCTTGCAGCTTGTCTCCTAACAAGATCACTAAAAAGTATAGTCCCGAATTCAAACGAGCTCAGTCCTAGGCTTGGAAAATTCTTAGCAAGAAGTTTTAAGAACTATTCCGACCGCCTCCTTCAAAAAAAAAAAAAAACACAACACCCACGAACTCATCTCTTACCTTGTAGAAAAAGTCGATGTCGTAGAAGGCAGATAAAAGTGTTGTAGACATTTCTAGATCCTGTAATGGTCGGAAATGCAGGAAGGACCGAAAGATCCCACTTTCCTCGGAAGCTTTGGATGCGCCACGACTGAATAGGAAAGGGCTAACTGCTTGAGATCGGAATTAATCTCATCAGTTTCCCATACAGACTCAACCAAAGCCACAGCTATCTAGACTGCTGGAACTTCGCAGCAGCTGCACACGCCCCATATATATATAAATGCCGGGATAGCAGCGGGGAGGGACGGAACACTGACCCAGCCGGGGTCTCCCAGCAACACCACCCAACGATTCTCCTCCCTCCCAGCTTAGCTCCGCCCCTTATAGTCTACGGTCTCTCATTGGGCGCCGCCAATTTTCTTGAAGTACCTGGGGGGGGGAAGGCCTGTACGGTTACCGCGTAAGAAGGCTGAGCGGAGCAGCTTCCCCCCCTTCAGTCCTTGCTGTACTAGGCACGCGCTGAAAGCTTGTTGACTCGCACAGAGAAAGCACTGTTCTCTACGCACTGCAATGCATGCTGTCAATATACAGCGTGTAGCTCCTCGACAGAAAATGTTTTAGGGCAGACATCGTGTGAAGCCGACTTACTTTTGCACAGTGCACCTCAGCATACAAAAGGCTTAATATAATTGGCGGCTGGTTCCCACAAGAACTGTAATAACGCCATGTGCTCAGGAAACTCCCATGAGGTTAACCACTGGCAAAGTACAAACGCGGCGTACAAGAATATAGCGTGGCTGTTGCACCTGCTAAGCCAGACAGGGCAGAAAGTCGGTGGAAAAAGAAAGCTACAGGGCAGGACTTGACTGAACTGAGGTACAATCCTGTGGATATTTCTACGAATTAGTCCTTTTAACTCCCAAGTTAGGAAAGAAATGAGAGATCTATGAATAACAATCTAGGTTCGCTAACTGCACCCAGTACTGTAACACAATTGTCTTGTTACGTCATTTAATGTGGGGAGATGGGCGATTGACGTACAAAGAAACCCATCATTATTCAACACTTTTCTCTCTGCCCGAAGTCCGCCTCTCCTTGCACGGCTCGAAACTTCTCAAGTAAACACAGGCCAGCGCGGGGATTTGCAGCCCGTTTCACACCCCTCCTGGGTCGCTTGGGAAGATCGCAGGGAAGCAGGACAAACTTCAAGGCTCCTGCGAGTCAAATGGGACGCCCCGCAACTCCTCCTCTTCCTCCCTCCGAGCTTTGTGCCACGCGACGGGTTTTGGAAACGAATCCTTTCGGGCCAACCGGTGGGGCAGGGGTTCCATTGCTGCCCGCAAGCGTGTTAAGGTTAGATGGGCGAAGAGAGCACTCCCTTCCCCTCCGCTGGACTCGTCTTCTCTTCTGAAAAGGGGATCTCCGCCCCCCCCCCCGCTCCCTCTACCTGCAACCGCCCCACAACCGTTTACTTGGCAGGCTTGGCAGCCACTCAAGGTCTTGTGATGCGATTGGCCAAGCCAGCTCTCTCTCCTTTGACACACAGCCTCAAGCTCTGCGCTCAACCCGACAAAGGCCGCCGCTGCTGTGCCTGGCAAAGATCAGGGAGGTGGGGCGGGCTGACGCCATACAGCTGCGGAGCCACGTTGGGGCGCTCGCTGCCGTCAAGCCCCGCCCCTTTGATATTTGAGCGTCCGCCAGGGAGAAGGGCTGAACCTAGGAGGTTGGTCCTTCTTTCCTCTCCCAAATTCATTTCTCAGGTCTCTGACCCAATAATGAATGCACGCCGGCTGCCGGTGGAAACCTGTGCTTGTTTATCAGACAAACGAATAAAAATGGAGCTTTAAACGGAGGAGTAGCGCTGGGGAGATTTGCACTGAGTTAAGAGACTTAATTTCTTTGTTGCAGCTTGTCTTTTCAAGCGTAAGCCCGCTAGAACGGCGAACTCCTGAATCGGCCTATCTGCCGTGCCTTATGGGAGCTGGTATTCGTACGCCCGTGATTCTTTTAACATCAGTGAAAGCAAAGCGCCCCTTCTTGTAGGAAAAGTAACATCCATCTTCCAATTCCCACCTCTTTGTATAATTAGCCTATCCTAAGCGAATATATATAGAAACTAAACATGGACTAGCCTAAAACGCCGGAAGGGATATACGGCTTACTCTCCTCCACCACCACCCCCTTTCTACTCTCGATCGAACTTATCAGAGCAGAGCCACATAGCATGATAGCCTGCGTTTTACTAAATGGCGGACGGGCGGGCTGCTGGTATCAGTAAGGGGAGCCCCTCGAGTTTACAAATGCAGCCGTTAGATCGTCTTTTTGGAGAAAAAGGGCCAGTCCCTCGAAATCCAGGGCTTCTCGGCGGCAAAGCCGTGCCGCCTTCAAGAGTCCCTTGGATCTGGGCTTTGCACCTTCGCCTCTCCTACCACGACCATTAGGTGCCCAGCTTCTCTTCCTTCCCGCCTCGCCCCGGTCCTCTCCCGGCTTGGATTCTCCCTTCGGCCAAGCAGGCGCTAACCCGCCGGGCGCACGTCGTTCTTGTCGGGAAGGGAGGAGAGGGCGCCTTTCAAGTAACTCCTGCTGCTAAATGGCTGCGCAGAGAAATGTCCTCCGAGCCGTCTCCGAGGCAAGTGAAAGGTCAGTCTCGGAAAGCTACGCTAGCCGAAGTGCGAGCGTTCCCCAGTGGGCTGCCACTAAAGCGCAGCAAGTGTGGAAGGAAAAAAAAAAAGAGCCCGAGTTAACCTTTGAGCCAAACGCCTGGGCAGTTAGCAGGCGGAGGCTTCGCAATTGCACTGCTAACAAGCTGTGGACGTGACAGCTTCGCGTACCGACGAGGAGTAGTTACGGAAGGTGGGGATGCCCCCTAGTGCTTGCATCCTGTAACGTGAAAGCAAGCTTCCTAAATCCGAGGAAGTGGCGAGTCTTGCATCCAAGGTTGCAAAACAGCAGAAATGGGAAGGTCTCCCCGTGTTCAAAATAATTCTTTGATTTTCGGTAATAACACCGCGGCAATTTTATTTTCTGTCGCCACCCAGTGGTTATTCAACTGCAGTCTTTTGTTCTCTACTTTGACGTAAAAGGCTACGGAACTCAGCTACATGCTATTCACTATATAAAATTGCAGTCTTAAAAGGGTTTTCCTAAAACATTCATTAAATATATTTATCAGATATTTTGTGGATCTGGGGAGACAAAATAGTTACATTCAAATTTGTTAATTCTTATTGGGGAATGAATGCCCCCTTCCCTTTTCAATTTTAAGAGTTGCAGTGAATAGACCTATAATCAACACTTGAACAACCAATATGTAAGATAACACATTCTGAATAAATACTTTACACAGAAACCACTCAATAGACTTTTGTTCTTTTACAGCTGTTGTTTAAGGTTTAAAGGTTTCTGATTGAAAAGTTATACAGTAACTCATAGTATGATGAAATGAGTATAGGATTGTGTACAATTATTTGCTATTCATAAACTAAAGGGATATTAGATGGTTTAAAACATACTTTAAATCCAGTGATAAGGTGGTTCTTAACATTATTTTTGTTTACTAATTAACCAAGACTTGAAGTTGCTAATGCCACTTAGGTTTGAACCATTGTGCTCTTTCCTGCTTTGTCAATATCTGCAATGCCAAGTCCATGCAGGGATTGCCAATTATATGAAAGTTTAAAGCTTAGAAAATTCACATTCAGGGAATCAAAATGACATAACTTGAATATAACTGAAAAGAGTGTATGGTGTATAACAATGGCTCACTATCTTTTGTTGCACTTTATACGCTTTCAGGTAAATCTTATAAAAATCTGTGAATATACTTAGTTTCCTTTTTATTTTGTCTAAGCACGTTTAATACAATATCTTTTCTTTTACTCCTATCATTGGAAACCAGCTGGAGATACTTGTTGTTAAACATAGTTAGAAAAGGCTATAGGTCCATTACTCATAGGAGAACTAACTCTTAGGAAAATAGTACTGATGATTCAGATAAGGCTATATGAAGACTTGGTTTTGCCAGCAGGCCTGGGAAACCGAGTGGGATGGAGGCCATCAAATGGCTTATTTGACTATGTGATGTCACAGGGGTGTATTTTTTTATTTTTTTTTCTATTCTGTGTTTTTATTGTTTGTAAGCTGCCTAGAGTCGCTGTGAGCGAGTAAGCGGCTATATACATTTTCTAAATAAATAAATCTGCTCTCCACAAACCTGATTTGTTAGCCATGACGTTGTGAGTCAGAAGAGTGTGTGTGTAAAACAATTGTTCAGATGCATATTAGTCCACTGAAGATGCATTTACTCGCACAATATTCCAGTTTTCCAGTATTATCTTGAACTTAAGGAAACAACTTCAAGTCTAGTGGCTGTGTGGCAAAACAGTATTATAGCACCACCTAATGGCCTTAATTTCAAGTATTTATATAAAACAAAATACTATATTGTACTTAAAATGCAGAAAGTTGTCATATAGAAATATCAATAATTTCAGTTAAGCAATGTAAAAAGGGTAAAGAACATTTTCAAAGTGAAGCTTGCGTTACTCTCTAAAGAAAACTTCTAACACACACAGTTCCTGAAAAATGGAAACATTAGTCTGCAAAGCAAACTGCTATAATAAATTAGAGCTGAATTATTCTGCAAAGTATGAAATTTACTCATTGAAGGATTAGGAAAATTAGGAGAACTATAGGTGACTAACAACCCTATATTATAGCATTCTAGTACACAATTGCTTATATCCAGCTGGATGAAAATAAAGCATTTTTGACTGCCACTCTGTATTTACACACACACACACACACACACACACCCAAAATCAAGTCTTAAAAATCAATCATGATTAAAAACTAGTAAAAAAAAACTTAGTCTGCTTTGATACTGATAACATTCAGCTTTATTTTAGGATTCTTTTACAACTCTGATGCAATTGTTAGTGCATAGACTGTGGTATACAATTAAAAGAAGCAATGCAATCTGACATTTATACACATAAAAACAGGAAGAACAACTTACAGAATAAAATCACAGGTGGCCAGCATCTGTGCAAAGTTAAATCATTTCACTCATTGCAGTAGCTATAAAATTTTTCTTGCCCCAAATAAAAATTACATATGTTCACAAAATGGTCCCTTTCTGTTAATTTGAATGAAGACTTCAGTGGATTTATGTACATGAAATATCTAACATTTCTACATAAAATTCTTTGTATTTGTATGACACAAAAATAACTTCACCCATTCTCGTGTTCACAAAGCAATTACATTTGGTAACTGACAATGAATAAACTGTGTTTCAGGTTTTTCCTAACTTTTGCAAATACCATTTCCAACTTCAAGCAAACTTAGTATCTTAAGGCAAAGTGATATTCTTTCATTCTGAATAGCCAACTTTGTAAATTCTACAGACTGAGAAAATTCTGGAGTTGGAGGCATTTCTTTAAGAAGCTGTGTCACAAGTTGGGCCTGATCTGATGCTAATCTTGCCAACTGATAGAGCTTTCTTTGCTCACATGAACTAACATGAGTCACTGGTATGAGCAGGAGGAGATGTTTACTGAGCTGACGTACCTCCGTTAACTTCTCAGCCCAAACATTTGTTTGTCCTTTGTCAAACAGGTAGTCATTTCCCATCTTCAGAAAAAGAAAAAAAAATGTTTACAATTGCCTAGATCAAATAAACATGCAAGAATGAATGCCCATATGATATATAATGAAACAAAACAGTGTTAGATGTACAGTACAATCAGAATATACTGTAGTCGAATCAATAAAATTCATATCATGTTTGAACAACAGCATAACATCAAGCACCCTATTGTTCATGAAACCCAGAAAAAATGATGCCCATTCCTTGTCCTTATGACCGACCACAGAGATTTTCTTTGTTTCCTTCCTTCCTTCCTTCCCTCTACTCTTCAGCCTGGCAGTCACTCATCAAAGTAACTTACAGATTTTGTCATCCTCTTTCCAGGCATGCAGTAAACGTAGCATATGAGGTGGTTAAATGGATTGAAAATTGGAGGGCAGAGGTGGAGTTTAGTTTCAGCACCTAATGTGTGTGTGTGTGGGGGGGGTTATCAACAAGTCTGTCCTTCCCAGCTTTGAAAAAAAAATGTGGCTTTCTAGGTGGGGGTGAGTTAAGCAAGGGAAAGGTTTTGGAAAACTCATCCTGAAACTTCCACCTCTGCATATATATACCTTCCCCAAAGCCTAGCAAGAGCCAGGAGAGGCTTGCAGTTTCCAGATAGCCAACTGATTGGGGCAGGGGCCCAGTCCACAAGTGCGGCTTCATTGGCCAAACAGAGGCTTGTTTGGAAGCCTCTCCAGCATAGGAACACAGTGCTGGCCCTAATCTAGCTGGGCCCTTCCTCCTGTTAGGCTGTTTTGGTTTTGTAAGGCTTTTTGCTGCTTATCTGCCTCCTTTATGGATTGAGCTGGGTGGCAGGCCTCCCCCCTTCCAATGAGGTATCCTATGCTCATTTAAGGACCTATGCATTTAATTAATAGTGGCATTAGGGAGAGCAGGGGGTGGGGTCATTAAGCGAGGCTCTCTGACTTAACAGTTGTCACCACTTGTGTCCATAATGAGCAGGCTTCATAATGGTCATAGATCGAGGACTACCTGTGCATTCCTGTAGCCATATACTGTATCAGATTCATTTGAAAAAGAAAGCTACCAGCATTTATTTATTTTTTTGCTTAGTGTTATTGATGTAGTGGGCTTTTAAAAACCCAACTAATTCAAAAAATCTCTGGATTTTGACCAAACTTACAGAATATGACATACATAGCCCTACTGAGTTAGTTTAATCCAATATCATTTGATAAATCAGAATAGAAGAATCAACAGTTTGAGATTATAAAGTTTGATCATCCAAATCTGGATGCTAATTAAATTCATAGATGAATTTACTATGGTAAATAGGTGAAATTACTAATTAAAATTGTACTGTGCTAATGATGAAAGTAAATTTTCAATGGGAAAAAAAGTTTTCATTGTTAATATGGATTCTAAACCGCTTTCATATTTTAAAATAACATATCTTGAGTAATTTAGTATAAAATATGATAAAACATCTGTGAACTATACAGTACAGAAATACTGGTTAACAGACTTACCACAATTGTAGATTTTAGATCTTTCAAGTCATCATCTTTTAGCAGCCACTCCAATAAGACTGAGACTCCAGCACCCGTCTGTCCCCATAGCTGTAGCAGTTCACAAAGTAAGGAGAATGCTAAATCCAAAGCGAAGGCTGCATTTACTACATGGAAATCAAGTTCTCCTGAGGGAAATTAAAGACAAATTGTGAACTGTATGTTTTTTAAATAGTACAGTATAATTATTAAAATGCAAATGCAATAGACATCTATTTATTCTGAATCAATGCTAAATCATGATTTATATCAGGGGTGTCCATCCTTGGCAACTTTAAGACTTGTGGATTTCAACTCCCAGACGTTCACAAGTCTTAAAAGTTGCCAAGGTTGGATAACCCTGGCTTATATCATTAATATTTCCATAACATGTTTGGATCCAACTGATAAATGTCTGACCATCTACCTTGGCTCTTTTTCTTATCTAAAGTCAATCCACACAAATGTTGGTATTGTTTACAATACACCATCTGAATGCTAGCTATATACATACATTTCAGAATTCATAGGTTAAAAAATGCATGATTTATTTATCTATTTAAACTGGGGAATCAATTTCCTTTTTTGGACAGATATGTACCCCCAGCACTCATTAAATTCCCTGAACCCTTCCCAAAACATTTCTAGAATATAGCCCCTCATCACATCAAGAAAAGTGTGATGTGGTTCTCAAGCTGACAGAAATTGTGTATCTCCCTGCATGCAGTAGTGCTATGTTTGTTTGCATAATCAGTGAAAAATCCTGGTTGTCAGCTACACAGAGACATAAATTCAAAACAGGTAAAAGGGGAGGGGGAAAGAGTGCCATTAAAATGTGTAATAGATTATTCAGTATAATTATAAAATGTCTTGCTCATCAGTTTTCAGAATTGTAAAGAGTATGAATTCTAACATTTAATTAGTTAACCTAGAAGGTACATTTTGCTTCTTTAACCAGGAATTACATAGACAGTCTAAGAATATATATTTTATGCTTACTAATTTTATTTGAAGATTATTATTCGAAGTATTTTAAGTTTCAGGACAAGTGCTTTTTTTAAAAGATAGGAACTAAAGTGTTCTGAGTCATCCCTTTTAATACATTTACTGTACATCTAGCCTCCCACACATGTACTCATTTACAAGAAGGCCTTCAATGTGCCAGATATAAATATTTCTCTTGTACACTATTGTACACAGATCTTTTTTTCTCATGAAAGTATGAAGAAGTTACTTCCAATTTTACTGACTGGTCATATATAAACATTAAAATTCACAACCTGTAGTGCTAAGAATGGGTTATTATTAATGAAAAGAAAAACATTCTATATGGCAGATAAACTTTTGTTTGTATACTATAAGGAACTAAATTGAACTTAACGCAAAGGACAGTGTTGAGTGCTGATATTCTAAATTTAATGCAAGTATAAACAAATGACATTCAATTACAGTAATTTCTCCAAGTCTAGTTAGTTGCTCCATTATTAAAGAAGCCCACTGTATTTGGTGGTGAGAAGATGAAATATTTCAGGGGTGAAATTCAGCAGGTTCTGACAGGTTCTGGAGAACCGGTAGCGGAAATTTTGAGTAGTTCGGAGAACTGGCAAATACCACCTCTGGCTGGCCCCAGAGTGGGGTGGGAATGGAGATTTTGCAATATCCTTCCCCCAGGAGTGGGGAGGGAATGGGGATTTTGCAGTATCCTTCCCCTGGAGTCGGGTAGGAATGGAGATTTTGCAGTATCCTTCCCCTGCCACGCTCACTAAGCCACGCCCACAGAACTGGTAGGGAAAAATTTTGAATTTCACCCCTGAAATATTTCCTCATTGAAATCTGGGGTCAGTAATTAAGTGGTCTAGGTAGAGTCAACATAAAGTTGTGCTGTGATTTAATTATGCTAGTTGGTGTCTGGAACCCAAGTTCAGGAAAGGAAAATTCTTCTTCTACGGCCTTCTCCTATATATAAAGGAAAGTACTTGCCTAGTTCTGATACTGACAAGTATTTAAGACTGTATCCAAGTTATCTAGAGTAGAATCTTACCAGATTCAAAACCTAAAACTGATATTTTCAGTACTTGCACCATTATAGACATCTTAGGCATTTCACCATTTTCACCAACTTGCCTTCCAATGATTGAAGCAGTTTTATGCTTTCCCAGAAATGTTGCTTACCAATGCTGTCCTCATTATAATAAAGCTTTCTGAGAAGCAATCAGCAACTTAGTTCTTTTCTTGAATGGCCCTTGAGGGAATTCCCAGAGGATATGCTAAGGATAATTATCAGTCACTTCTTTTATAACTGTATATAAAGCATGCCAAGTTAGCAGAAGAAGAAAAATATTTCTTATATGTTTGACTAGCTGTTAAAATATTTATTAAATTTCACTAGAAAGGAATTTCTGCAGATCTTGTTTGTTCAACTTGCTTCCTTCTGAAGTGTTCATTGAAAATTACATCAGGAGGAAGTACTTTACTATGGTTTGCTAACTCAAAGAAATGTTGGGCAACAATAATGTTTAAAACAAAAAGAACACTGGAAAATATATAGGTCAAGAATTTAGTTACCAGTTTGCTTCTTTAACTTTGATGCTATTCTGATCAAAGGCCAGTAACATTTGTAAATTCAAGTTCCAATATCATTTCATTAACACCACAGCAGTCATAGGGGAAATATATACAGATATGCTGAATAACTTTCTATATTCCAATTCAGTAGCTTTTTATATCATAAATCAAAAGAGCTGGAAGGGATCCAGTTGGTGATGTCCCAGTCACTTCCACAAAGATAGAATGTTCTATTGAGTAAGCACAAATTTGTAGTAGAAACAAACTTCCGATCTTATAGATAAAAGAAATGTTGTTTGTTGTTGTCTCACCTATACCCAAAGTACACACTGCTGGGTAGCCATGATAGAAATATTAATAATACAAGCCTGCAAGTGATAATCAAATTGAGTATGTAAAAATGTCATGATGCCAACAGCTTTCTGTACATGTTTCTGCACCTATGTATATAATAAAAATAATTTAAAATAAAATACGCTGTTCTGAATTACCTTCATTCTTACAGGCTAGTTTAATAATTCTTAGGTCTTTGGTTAGGTCTTGAATTATTGTTTCCACCAGTCTTAGACTGTGAATCTAATTGTAGATTACCTACACATAATAAAATATCAATAAAGCATTCAAGGCCAGAATTGAAAAATCATCAAATAATTCAAAGAGCAGATTGTGCAAAGAAGCAGAAGAAATAGTCATAAATCTAGCATGTATAGGAGGGTCTCACAAACTGACTACAAGCAACAATATCACAGTTCAGTCATCGAAATCATTCACTAGAAGGACAACCTCTGTAAAAATTATGTGCCAGTAATAAAAAATTGATGGGAACATATAGTTGAAAAAGAAATAAAACATGAGCAGGTTTAAAATACTGTGGGATTTCAGATACATCCTGATAAAGTCTTAGCTCATAACACACCAGATTTAACTAGTTCACAAGAAGAACATGTTAATAACTGATGTGGGGATACCAGGGGATAGAACAGAAGACATAGAATTGGAAATCACAAAGTAGCAAGATCTCAAAGTCAAAGTTGAAAGATTATGGCATAATCTGGCAGCAGTGGTCCCAGCTGGATGCCATACCAAAAAGCTTGGATGGCACTTAGAAAATCTGCACAAAATTGCCATCTGATAATTTAAAAAGGCCATTACAAGATTGGGAAAAACTTGATGCATATGAAGGCCAACACCAGCTAAAGAACTGACAGCTGTGATTTCACACTGTTGTAAATGATAGTAAAACCACTGCTCATGCTGTCCATATATACAAGCCAAGATATTGCAATTGAGTTTGGACTGGACAAATGTGCCACCCTCACCATCAACGGGAAAATAGTGTAAAGTGAAGGAATCAGGATGCCCTATGAAAGAGGCTGCCTCTGTTGGAAAGCTGTCCCTTGCATTGGCTGAGCACTTCTTTCAGAAGCTGCAGAAAAACAGAAAGATAAGTTGGGTGCTGCTGGGTCCTGGAGCTGGTTTAGGAGCAGGCGGTGTCCTGACAGCTGCCACAGCTTCTTGTGCTCTAGCAGCCTCTAACCCAGCCTAGGCTCCCTTGGGTGGATAAATGGCTGGGTTGAGAGTAGACCCAAAGACTGCAGTGACTCAGCAGGATGGGATGGGGAGGAGATGGGGGCACTACAGTCAGTTCATAAGGAGAATGACCATGTGGGGTCTGCAGCAGCTCTAACTTTGAAACCAGGTCATAGGTAGTTTGGAGAGTGTGTCTTAACTTCAAACAGTCACTAAAACAACCAGACATAAGTTGAGGACTACCTGTACTGTAATAAATTCCAACTCTATTTGATGTCCTGAAGGCAGGACAAGAAGTAATGGATGAAAGATCATTAGATCCAACCTAGAATTGAGAAATTTCCTGACAGTGAGAACAATTAATCAGTTTAATGGCTTGCCTCGAGAACCTGTGGGTGGCCCATCACTGGAGGCTTTTGAGAAGAGATTGGACAATCATTTGTAATTGTATAGGTCTCCTGTTTGAGCAGGGAGTTGGACTAGAAGACTTCAAAGGTCCCTTCCAGCTCTATTATTCTATATTCTATGATGTAACATACTTCCAAATAACTACTTATTAGAGAATTCAGGTTCATGGTGGATTAAAAATAATAAACAAAATAAAATAGGATTGCTGTGAATAGTAACATCAATAGGCCTGAATATTTGGATTGAAAAATACTGCCTTGCAGAAAATTGACACCAGTGGAAAAAAACTGGATAGAATGAGAGATTTCTTAGCAATTTTAGTCCTAAAACAGGACTTCCTAGTAGGTGACACATTAAATTAACTTTCCTAGATGCAAATGATGCCCCCCCCCCAAACACCCGAGAGATTTCTTAGCAATTTTAGTCCTAAAACAGGACTTCCTAGTAGGTGACACATTAAATTAACTTTCCTAGATGCAAATGATGCCCCCCCCCCCAAACACACCCCAAATATCAGAAAACAAGCACATAAACACAAAATTTAACTATTAGGCATGCTAAAAATCACTAAATAATCGACTCTCTAGCTTCTAGATAGTAGCCCACAATTACCACAAAGCTACAAATGTACAATATAAGGAATGACAATCCATTAATTCCAATATAATTTACAAGTGAAGCATCTAATTTTGCAGTCTGTCTGCTCTGTCCCATTTAGTTCTCTTAAAACTGACATTACAGCTTAATCTGGTTTGCCAAGAACACTATACAAGTAGTTGTCAACATACAACCATTTGTTTAGTGATCATTCAAAATTATGACAAGTGTTGGGGAAAAAAACCTGGTCCTTATAACTGATCGTCACATTATCACACAACTCGCATATTCACATGATTGCAATTCAGGTGCTTGGCAACCATCTTGCATTTTCAACTGATTGCAGTGTCCCATGTTTGCGATTTGCGACTATTTTTGCTGGTTTCTGGCGAAAAACCCACACATTTGGAAAAACTGGTTTGCACTTACAACTACGGATTTGTTTAATGACCACAGTGATTCACTTAATGACTATCATAGATTGTGAAATCAAGTCTGACTCGACTTACGATCCCAATGACCTACAATGGAAATTCTGGTCCCAATTGTGATTGTAAGCCAAAGACTATCTGTAATTTGAACCAAATATTAAATCAGAAATCTTACTAATATAATTTTCTGAAATCTCAATATAAATCCAATAATGTATAACATCATGCATAGATAGTATTAATTCTGTAAGAGATACATTTATGCAGTCATTTACTAGTTTGGAATGTTGAGCCTATTGAGGCTGTAAAATAGCATTATTTCAAATTTGCTTTGAAAAAATATAAAAATGGACATCAGTGTTTGCATCCTTAAATCCTCTGTATATTTCCTAACAGGGTTGATATAGTAGCTAAGTGGCACCCTCCATTTCTTAACCATGTTTACTTCAACATGATGTAAGCCGCCCAGAGTCCTTCGGGAGTTGGGCGGCATATAAATTTTATAAAATAAATAAATAAAATAAATAAACATGAAACCAGAAATTCATTCAGCTTGCCTGAATTACATTTCTTACACAAAGTGTTTATGATGGCATCTGCCTTAGGATAAGGATCTTTTATTTAACCAGCTGTCATTTTTAAGGGATGCCATTTTATTTTTATGCTCTTTAAGTGTGACTAAAAATATCAATGCAGATTTTCCAATCCTTACTTTCATTTGTCCTCAGACTTTCTTATCTGAAGTACTCAACAGAGCTTTTAACACTCCGATGTGTCTTGACAACCATCTTGTATTAACGGCAAAGTAATTCACAAAAATGCTGGTTGAGCAGGATCTACTATTAATTCCTCGATAGTTCCTCATGGCAAAGAAAGCTTATTTGGACAAGGATAAAGTACAGGTTTACTGCCCATTGGTTAACTTTTGAAATACTCATTAGGGTATTCATGATCTTGATTAGTACTGATGGTCTTAATTAATTTCTTGATTAGGATACTGTTTTCTGCTTGACTGTCATTTATACACTAGTCAAAAGAGAGAATTAAAAAGCTAAGGAAACAAAAAGACCACCATTCTAGCTGCCCACACTGAAATAAATAGGGATTAACACTAGACAATCAGTGTGAAAACAATATTCAATTAAGGAATTCCTAAGGAAAAACTATATCCCCTCTAATACTGGCAAGGTAAGCTACTATATATAAACAGGAAGCAAACCTCACAGTCATCAGCACTGATGACGGTACCTAGTGGGGTAATAAAATGTCTACAACCAAACATCCAAGCTCAGAGAACACCAAGGACTCCATAAAAACTTCTTTGGTCAAGCTTCTTCTGACATCAGATTCATGCCTTGATAGATTTGACCTATTAGTCTGATAATAGTTAAAGAATACAAAAGAAGAGCCCTGACTATCTTTTCAAGTTCTCCAACCCTTATACATCTGTTTCAATCCCCCTTTTAAATTCTTATTTAGTCTTAATGTCTATTTGAGCAGAGAGTTTTCACACTTACACACCCTTCGAAGTTCTAGTAAATCACTTGAAAGAAAGATAGGAAAATCTCTGGTGTTAGACATAGGCCCTAGAATTCATCACTGCCAACTGCAGAGGATGTTATCAAGTCATGAGTTGCAAGAGTGATTTCCATACATCTAGCTAATGCTTTAAAAAAAAAACTATCAGAAAAAGCAACTTAATAGCAACAACTTTTTAGTTTATCATGTTTCGTCCTTGTAGCTGATGCTTGCTTTTAACGTACTCTTATTCTGAATAACATATCAAAAATGAGCATAGGATCTATTGTAACAGCAGGACAAGCTGTTTGCTAAAGTGAAAGAGATTTATGGATTCTCTGTACCACCTTAATAATTTTAATACTGTTAAGAACACGCATATTTGCATTTACTACAGGCATCAACTGACAAAAATATGAATCAAAAACAAGGAGGGGGTGGCAATTTCTACAATATTGTCACCAATAAACTCTTCTCCTTGGATTTATTCACAAAAAGAACCAAGCACTGTCCATGTAATCCATAGGAGCCAGTCTTTAGACATTTCTGAAAAGGCCAGGAGAGGGGGTTACGGCCTCACCTCTGGGAGAAGAATGTTCCAAAGGGCGGGGGCAACAGCAGAGAAGGCTCTTTTCCTGGATCCTTCCAGTTTGATTGACAGAGTCCGCAACATAATCTTCAATTTCATATTAGCAGAAAATGTCCTGTACTTCAGTGCTGTTCATTTTATTGTATGATTTTCCACATATAATAAATCAGCTTCCTCATATTTATTCCATTCTTCGTGACTTGCTGTAAAGTAAGAACCTGCCCTGGACACTGCTTATCTGATCACATTGATTACACTGATCACATTGCACTTCTCAAATTTTGCTCATTATCATCGTCTTTGTGTTTTCACTAAGAATTCTGCCAAATATATTCCCAGGCTCTCTTAATGAACTAATTGACAAGGAAAAGTAAATGACATGTGAATGGTAAGCATTCCCTTTTCTTTTTTCCTTAATTGGCATTGTTGTTGTTGTTGTTGTTGTTTCTAGCTTTCTCTTTCCCCAGACGTAAAGTAAAACAAAGAAAGAAAAACAATATGTGTACTTAAAATGATATTTTTTGTAGCATCATTATGTTAAAATGGAGGATTGGGCCCAGTGGCTACACAAGTGAAGATAAGTTTTGTAGCCAATCTCTCTCTTTCCCTTTCCTCTCCCTTTGCAACTACTGCTCTTTGCAAGTGCAAAGGCCTCCAAGACGTCTTCCATAGTGCAAAGAAAAATTGATTGGAATCAGGCACAGGAATCTTGTTCCTAAAGGAATCCCTGTGGCACAAAATATTCTTGCCCAATTTCAGATGTTCTGGATGTGTCCTTGAAATTCTGGATAGGAGGCTTTAGGCATGCAGGAGGCAGTTGGAGGAGGAGGAGGAGGAGGAGGAGGAGGAGGAGGAGGAGGAGGAGGAGGAGGAGATAAGGAAGCCATCCACCCACCCACCCCAAATGACTCTGAACAGCTCACAACAATCAAATAAAGGAATTACAATAAAATCAATTAAGTAAGAAAGGACTTTACATGTATGATTGGCTGTCTGTGGAGATTCTCAGTCATCCAGGTCCTGGTTGTCCCAAAGGTGCTTTAAAAAAGGGAACTGGGCTTTATTTTTTGTTGAAGACATTTCACTTCTCATCCAAGAAGCTTCTTCAGTTCTAACTAACTGGTGGGGAATGGAAAGGATTTATACTCTTTGCAGTCAGCCAGTTGTTAACACTCTGAGGGTCCTTGAAACCACCTGGGGTGAATCTGTGTCATATATTCCGGCAAGGTATGGAATGACAATGTTGCACCGTTTGTTATTCTATTCTTCTCTGTCTGTTGTGGAAGTGTTCTTACTGGATCTTTTTGTGAACTTGATGAAGGACCAGTTGGGAATTTTTGAGTGCTTCCTTCTGTTTTTATTCTTTATCTTTTTTTTCCTCCTTGCTGGTAGGCAAACTTATACAGTCCAATGATGTAAGGTTCTGATTACTCCCCGTTTGTGTTCCAGTGGATGGTGAGAGCCAAAAGGTAAAATACTGATTTGTGTGTGGCGGTTTCTGCTTACTTCAATATTTCAACAGTCCAGGAAGGTCAGTCTATTTTCCCTAACATCCTCCTATGTTGCCATCCACAGTATTAATGTGTTTAGTGAAGGCTTCCACTTCCAGTGGTTTGACCAAGCAGCATCTATGTATCTCTACCAGTGGGTTGGTGGAGTTCCTGTGAAGGACTTTAGTGCTCTGGTTTCTACTTCTTCCATGTAGAGATTGGCCACAATGGGGGACACCAGTGGTCAAATATATTGTGGGTATGACTGGCTGCAACCCACAAAGAAGAGAAAACTAGTACTTTCACTGAAGTCAGTCACATAATTATTGATTCCTGGAAAATAATTTCTTACCTGTTTTCCTAAGTGTATTTTCTTGAGACAGAGCTAGTCTTATAACTCCAACAGCTGTATCCCTGACTATCTGTTCTTCGCTCTGCAACAGCTGAACAACACATCTCCAAAGGAACAATGTGTCTGTCAGACCTGAGTATTTGTAGAAAGACATGTTAGAGCTGGATTTAAATACATGTTTATAAAGTAAATATAATTTTTAAAACCATTACACATTAAAGCTAAACAGACAGATTTTCAGAATATCATATGTCATTTTCCCTTTTGACTTTTATCCTAATGGCCATGCAGTCCAAGCTATACTCAACTGATTAAAGGCAGGCTTCTATTAAATATATCCCAATACAGGTAATCCTTGGGTTATAATGGCAATTGGGACTGGGATTTCTATTGCAAAGTGATGGACTTGTAAATCATGATACCACATGACCTCAACATTTACCAATGGCAATCCTGGAAGTTTCTGTTGCTGTTGTAACCCTAGAACCATGAAATTCATTAAGCTGAAGAGCGGGCTGGCATGGGCAGCATGTGGGTGCTGAGAAGTGTGGGTGAATTTGGGGATGATTGGGTTACTGGGGCTCCTTAGGGAGAAAAAGTGGCATAACTGACTTAACTGGAGCGACTTGTAAGTATCACATATCTGCCATTTGCAGCAATGTCATAACCGTGAGCCAGGTGCTCATGTGCCCAGATCACAATTACTTGAACATCGGGACACTTTGCGGATCACAACTTCTCAGATGCAAATCCCCTTTCTTCATTGCTTTATTTTTGAACAGTTGCTGAACAAATATATTGTAAGTCAAGGTCTACCTGTATTCTAAAACAACATTACTCTAAATCTAGAGTATATGTGTAAATTTTGCCGGCATATTTATTTATTTATGACTCTGGTTTTTATACCAAATCAAAAGAAATCTAAGGAGTGCACCGTAAAACATCAAGAATTATCAACAATACATGAATTAATAAATAACGTCAATAATCAAGAATAACATCATCTCAAACACCTCCTCTTCATCCATCCAGAATGATATCAGTAGCACCACCAATAATCTCAGGTACATGGTTCCAAATGTCCTTTAGAAGGGTCTGGTTTTTTAAATAATTTCCTAAATATCATGAGTAAAGGCCCAGCTCTTCTGTATGGTGATAAGACATTCCTGAAGGATGGAGCTCCTGCAGAAAATGTCCGCCTATGAATCTCCTCCCATTGCACCTCATATGGAATGGGAACCCTTGGCAAACATATCTTGGGCAAACTACTTGGAGTAAGCAGTCACACAAAAAATTACCCCAAATCATGAAGAATTCTAAAAGTGATTACCATAACCTTAAATAATACAGAAGCAGCTTAACCAAGAAGTAAGCACAAACTATAAGACTTGACTGTACAAATTTCAGTCTGTGTTTTATTGTTATGTTGTATTTAATGAGAGTGAAAAATAAATAACTTTTGCTTATTTGGTTTGCCTAATTACTTACCCAAGGGAAGCTTTTGATCAGTCAGGAAAAATGGTGTAATGCTCACAAGAATCTCCGCAGCAGCCAATCTCCTATCTGTTTGTTGTTCATCTTCACAGCAATAACTAACTAATTCAAGCCATTGTTTTGTCTCTGACTCCAAGTCCTACAAAACAATTGGTACTGCCATTAAAACTACTGCAATAGCCATCAATATTCTGCAAAATCAGAACTTTGTCCACTGGACAATTTCTAACACCCAAATTAATCAATTAACTGCTAAGAGCCAGCTGATGTATTGATTAAAGATCCTGGACTAGAAAGCATAAAACCATGAGTTCTTGGTTCACCTTAACAACCAGCAGAATGATTTAAGGCCGGTCACTATCTCTCAACCCTAAGAAAAAGGCAATGGCAAACCATTTCTGAAATCCTTGCCAAGAAAACCTCAGGCAGTCTCTAGAAATCACTATTGACTCAAAAGCAATAATTTTTTTTTAAAATACATAACAGAAATCAGCGTTTTTACAGCACCACTGAAAAGGCTTCAGGTTTACAGCAGTGTACTTTCAATGCCATGTACTAAGGAGAAATGAATAGGTAAAGTTGACAGATGGTGCTGAAATGGATAAACTGACTTCTTTGATTAGAGAAAAAACATTATCTACATTATCTTGTAGACTTTTTGTGCAAAAATGAAAAAAATGAATTTGTGATTTATGGTTTTGATGATTAGATAAGATATATTATACACAAAAAGTGTAATCTGATGTGACTTTAGAGAGAGTTTAAAATATATTTCTTCTTATAACTGTTCTGAAGAATATTAATATAAAATATTAAAGGCCACTTCTTATATCTTTTTTCTTCCTTTTCTATTTTTCTTCAACTTTTTTGTTTTCTTCCAATTTTTGCTTTTTATTGCTTTTTTTTTTCATTTTCCTTACTTTATATTAATTTGTGTTAGTTTCTATCTTCTTGTTTAAAAGTATCAATAAATATAAATATACTAGGACCTGGTGGGTTTGGAGAAGGGGTGCTAGTACTTTGAACACTGACTAAACATGGAGCTGTCCTTGAAGAGAGTGCAGAAGCTTTAACTGGTTCAAAATGTAGCTGTGCGGGCAGTTAGTTATGCATGTTCTGCAGTCTGTGCGTATTGTGCTTTTGCTCTGTGTGAGCTGCACTGGCTGCTAGTTTGCTTCCAGGTTCAATTTAAGATGCTAATAATAACCTATAAAGCACTATAAGGAGCAGGTTACTTGAGGGATTGCCTCTCCTCCATTACATCTAATCATCCCATCAGTTCTGGCAGGAGGGGCATGTTGCAGGTCCCGCCAGTCAGGAAATTTCATCTGGCAGGAACCAGAAAGAAAGCCTTTTGTGCCCTGGCAACCATCCCATGGAAAATCATCTCTCCCCCACACACACACCCCAAATCAACACCACAGGGATCAGATTGACTCTGACCTTCCTGACTTTTTGCAAGGCCCTGAAGACACGATTTTTCCAACAGGTACAGGGGAATGTGGTGGAACTGGTGCAGTAATTGAACTGATTCTTTTGATGAATGGGGTTAGCTCAGCTGTCAGTTGTATGTATTTATGTTTTTTGATATACTTTTATATATTTTTGTTTTAAAGTTATTTATTTAATTCAAAACATTTATATAACCGCCTTTTGTATAACTAATAAAAATATTGTTTTATACAAATAACCAATAATGAATATTCAGCCTTTCCAATTGTATAGATTTAAAAAAAAAAAGGATTCTGTGCAAAAAATCCAAAACCACTTTAGTGTCCATAAAAAATTAAATTAAATCATATCGGCAATTAAAAATTAAATTATAAAAGATAAAAGCTAAGACAAACTATTTTCTAAAGTTCTGTGAAAATTTACATTAGAATAATCCAGAAACCTTCCTCGATGTATTGTTTCTGTGTGCTAGGATTGAATTCCTAATGTCAGGCTGTTTATACATGAATCAATTAACTTAAATGCTTCAAAAAAACAAATATAATGTTTAAAGATTCTACAGAAAGTAATTTTGTACTTATTATGACTGTTTTTTAATCATAGTAAAACTGAACAAACATTTGGTAAATAATTTTCCTTACCTCTTGCCAGTTTTGTATAAGATGTACGAGCAACTCTGAGGCAAATTTAAGGGATATGCTTTGAATTTCAATGCTGTAAAAATAAATATTAACACAGATACACCAAATTAAATCTTTAATAAGAACAGTGTCACAATCAACAGGCAATCTGGCTAAAATACAGTAGTTCTTGCTAATTTGTTTTAAAAGCCTTATCTATTAAATATCTCCAAATATTTAAACCCCCCCCCAAAAAAGGCCATAAAATCAGATGCGGTTACATGATGTCTTACTTAAAAATTGGGATGGCTTACAACTGTAATTCCAGGCTCAATCATCATTTTAAGTGGAGAACTACCTGTATAAGATTACATTAAGATTTTGAAATAATGCTTTCTCTTTCTATATCAAAGTTCATTTTCATTAGGCAGTCTGCAACCAGTAAATATAGATTAACCAAACACAAAAAGACAAGACAGTATACCTGCCAGAAGTATTTGCAATATTCATAATCCAATGCAAGAACTCTCTTGGATTCATCTTTATAGCATCTTCCATCTTTGCAAGCACATTTTTGAGGTCCATTTTATACAGAGCCTCTAATATCTGTTAAAGAAAAAAAAAATTAGCTACAGGAAATACTGTTCTGAGCCTAATTGGAATATATAACTGGAATTTAATTTGAGGGAGAGAAAAAGAGAATGGCTTATTATGCTCATTAACCCCCCCCCCCTTTACGACCCTGTAGTCCCTTATTCAGGCATAGACCAGCACAAAATTTAATTTAATTTTAAATTCTTATTTTATTATATGTAACTTATTTGCACTAAAGAAAAAGAAAAAAATAGGGTGTCACCTTGCAAAAACATTCAGGATGCTTTTCCTTAACAGCTATCTTAATAAGTGTGTCCTCCAAGCCAGACAGTAGATTCAACAGAATATTTCCTTTTTCTTCCATCACATGTTTTGCATTCACTTGATTCAACCATAGCAGGATTGTTTCTAAGACCAATAAACGTACTTCACAGAAGTCTGAATGTAGCAGGTATTCAACTGACAAACCTGGTTTCATTGTATTATTTTTAATAAGTAAATTCCTGCTTGCAAATCTAGGTTCTGCCATCACTGAACACATAGAGGTGAAGAGTCTGGTGATGCTTTGGAGAAACTGAGCAAGTCCCGGGGCTGTAGGAGAATGCTTGATACCCGTTGCTAGTTCAGACTCCAAGATAATAGTGCTAATTTCTCCCCAAAATGTGTTCATATCTGTTTCTGAAATGAAATGAGATAGGGTGGTAGAATGAGAAAGGATATGGAGAAGTTCAGGTATGGTTACCACACTAACACTTAAAAGCATGCCCAACCTATTTAGACACATATAAATCATATGGTCAAAGGGAAGTAACACATTGAATAAATTTAGCCAATGAAATGATTGTGAGCCTTAGTTGGTGTATTCATTGTTCCCATCAGAATGCATCCACCATTGTAAGGAAAGGAAATGGTTAGCATAGTCTGCTTACAGGGCTGCTATATTATTGGCTGTATACAAATAGCAATTGATAATCTTTAGTTTGGTGTCCTGAATGAGCAGGCATCTGAAAAGTCCTACATCTTGCAATATCTGGTCAGTTGCCGAGAAATTTATGAAAGTCAGGATGTTGTAATGCTCAAGGTACGAGACTAAGTGTGAGAAGACCCAGATCCTAGTCCATCTTTAGTCTCAGAATCTTATTGGATGACTTTAGACAAGTCATCTTAGCCAATTCTGTTTGCGCCTCAATATCAAGAAGACTGAGAATCTGGAGACTAAACACCTCCACCATCTATGTCAGCAGTGAAGATCTAGTGAAGACAAACTTCTTCCATTACTTAGGATCCCATCTGTAAAGTAATGGTAGCAGTAATAAATGTACAAGAGTGAATGCAACATAGCTGAGGTAGAAGGAGATCACTAGAATGCTTTGCGATAGGCGTATACCAATTCACCTAAGATCAAAAGTGTATAATGTGTATAAAATGATGTACTGTATGGCACCGAGCGCTGGCCAACCATCAAAACTGCTGAGTGCTCTTTACATGCCATGGGGATGTGCATGCTCCATTGGTCATTAGGTATTGCGCTTCTATCTATGGTACAATCTAGCAGCTGATGGGTGTTGCATCAATAATAGAGAAAATGTGGGAAACATGCCTACAGTGGTAGGACCACATTTTACAAGCAGCACCCCACAATATCGCCTGCACTGCCTACCACTTTAACAATCCAATCAAGTGGTCAGACTCCACAACTGGCCATTATGATAAAGAATCTCATGAGTTGTAGTTCAAACATATCTGAAGGGGACCATGCTGCCTAAGGCTAACAATGTATTTAGACCAAAATTATAGTATCATACATACTTACCTGAAAATACAACCAATTGAACTGAACAGGACTTACAGAGTTTGATACAACAGCAAATTGCTATTTTACAGTTTTATTAAACAAACCACATATATATTGCAAAAGTTAAGATTGTAGGGGGAGGGGGAAAATAAATAGGAAAAGAAAACGAGCATATATATTGTGAAACATAATTATTTAAAGCATGACATTTAAATTCACATAAACAGTATATTCTTTTTTCAAAAGAAAATCCATTGTGGTTGCATAAGAATGCCAGTGATCTTCGTTATCAAAAATTAAGAACTATTATTCTTAATTTAGTATTCTAGAGTACTTGGAAGAAGCTTTGATACTAAACAAAGATATTTGTGCCTCGTTATTTTTAGTTGTGGTAAATGAAACATTTTCTGTGGAAAAAAAATGCTTTGATCTGAGACCATGTTTTTTATCTATTATCTTTTCTCCTTCAATGAAACACAGATAAATTTTGAAATTAAAAACAATCAAGCCATTTAGTATCAGTATCACTCTAGACAGATATTTATATCCACTGCAACAGCTATTTGATCTTTGCACTTCTGATGGGATTACGATATTTCTAGCAAGCAAATCACAAAAATGGAAACAGCAAAAGTATGCTGGTATGTTCTCAACCTCTCATAACTTGAGCTCCACCAATTACTTTCCAAGAACCTGGGTCATACCTTGGAAAATGGTTCTTTCCCAAGATAGGGGAAAAGAGAGATGATTAATGCTTCTTTCTCTCTCTCTCTCTCTCTCTCTCTCTCACACACACACACACACACACACACACCAATAAAGGAGAATATTTCTGACACACACTCACAAATAAAGAAGAATATTTGTAACTCAGGGTTGAAATGAGGGGTCCTTGGTACTCTCTAAGCTTGGTTGTTTTCTTGCAGACATTTCATTACCCAAACTAGGTAACCAGTAAACAGTATCTGCTTACCTGGCTGAATAAATCTGCCCAAATAATACCAGAGAATAGTAGCCAATATAAAATAGTATTTTATGTTGGTTCCTAAGCCCAAATCTCTTAGAGGTTGCTAGACTATACTATGAGACCCTCTGAACAATGTAATAGGAAACCAAGGAAGAAATAAAGATTTGATTAAAGATTTAAGAAGCCCTTTCCAATTACAAATCACTAAAAAATATCTGAATTTTAAAACTCATGATATAACAATTGGTTCATTTACACCTAAACCTCCAACTGCATAAATTAAGAATCAAATGCTGACACTTAATGGAAATTATCACAGCCCTAAACATGCAAGTTGCCAAAATGAATAGCGTATAGTCCTAAATAGGCCAATTATGTCCAAAGTGCTTGCAGTATAACAACACCTTGGTAGTAGTAGCAGCAAAATGTATCAACATCACTGAAGCACTGTTAGGACTCTGTCCAAACGGTTGGGTTGGTTAATATAAACAAGCCACAAATCAATGTTTAAATGTATATATGTAATATAGCTTTAAATGCATTGTTGCATTCTGACTCGCAGTAACGGCCATAAGAGGGAGCTAGAGAACATGGTTAGTTCTCTCTCTTCTGCTGCTCCATTGCTTAATTGACTTCGTGTCTGAGAGTAAGCTCTGTGTGTAGTGTAGCTATCTGTGATAGTATAGAATTGCTTGAAAGCTGAAATCTTTGTTTGCTGATTAAGACAAAGAAAGGCTGGTAAGGAGACTGCTGTACTTCTAAACACTGACTGACTGAACGTGTATGATTCGGACTGTTATTTGGACTGTGCTGTTTCTTTGAGTAAACTACTTTTATACACTTTAACGTATCTGTTTATTAACTGAATCATTACTTATATCTACTGCAACATTACGGTTCACTGTGCAAGCCTTCAGGGCCCAGAGGATACTCTGCACAATTCCTTAACAAGCACTATTAAAATGGGCAGAAAACTTTGAACCTGATAGAACCACTGACTATTCTTAGAGACAAAATACAATAAATCAGAAGAAGCTGAGCAGTGCCACAGTATTTGCTGTATTTTCACATAGAAATGAAGATAGTTATAAATAGATGAAATATATACTACTGTCATCCTTTCTTTTAGTGGCCAAGAGTATGTGGGCTCTTTAATAAAATATTCTCCATATCTTTTTCCACATCTTTTCTTTGGTGCCAAAAGGCTAGAGGGATTTAAGCATGACATCAGACAACACGAAACTCCCATTAAAGAAGGAGCTGCAAGACATTCAATTTCCTTTAAAAAGGATCCAAGCCAAAGAAATCCCAGACACTGAAAGATGGCAAACAAGATTAGAGTTTAGGTACTACCTCCTCAGCTAATGGGACAAATATATAATTTTCATACTTCAGAACTGCTGAGATGAGGAATGTATGGGGACATCTGTCTACCACAACTCCTCCTATCTTGTCTTCCTCCTTTCCTATTTTTCAAAGCTATCTAAAAGCCAAACTATATGGAATGTATTAAGGTCTATAAGTACCGTAACTTTTACTGTATTTTTCCTCAGAGGTTAAAAGGACACTAGCTCCAAACTAATTTGGGACAACCACTTATCCATAGTTTCCTAAAAACTATTTCTCCGTCTTTTTTCTTATTAGCGCTATTTGGGAAAATATGGCTACTCGTTTCTCTTCTAGTGGGTTTAAACTTCTTTGGAAAAGGGGCATTTTGATCTCAGAAAAAAGGCATAGGGGCTTGGTTTAACAACTTCCTGCCACACTATTATTTCAGCTTAAGTTACATTCACTTTGCAATTCCTTTTAAACTTTGAAAGAAAAGAGACCCAAACTTCTGAATTTGGTTCCTGTTCAAGTACTTGGGAAGCGAACCGGCAGCGAGGTAAGTCAGAACCCACCCCTGGGTCACATGATCACAATGCAGATGCTTGGCAACTGACTCAAGTGTCCCGATGTCATGTGATCACCTTTTGTGTACTTTTGATAAGCAAAGTCAATGGGGAAGCCAGATTCACTTAATAACTACCGGTATGTTACTAACTTAAAAACTGCAGTGATTCATTTAACTATGGCAAGAAAAGTTGTAAAATGGGACAAAATTCACTTAACAAATGTCTCACTTAGCAACAGAAATTTTGGTCATAAATTGAGGATTACCTGTAGGTGTGTGTGTGTTTACTTCTAAAAGGATTATAAACTGTGACTTTACATAACCACCTCTGCACACTATTTATGGACATCATGCTTGCCACTGGGATACTGATGAAGACAATGCATCTGGAAACATTTGAAAATTGAGTATTTCAAAAGACATTATTATTATTATTATTATTTATTAAATTTGTATGCCGCCCAACTCCCAAGGGACTCTTATAGGGGATTTGGTTGGCTGGCTAATAAATGCAGTTAAACACACACACAAATATAATGTAGATAAGGTTTAATCCACTGAATATTGCTAAATATTAGTTAATATTCATTATTTTAAAATGACCATTTGGCTAAAAACTGAAAATCACTGGACAATCATATAACTCTTATTCGATTCCACAAGAATCTCTGGGCTATTTCAACATTTCTGTTGTTTTGGCTTATTCAATCTTCCTTGATCTAGAGATTATGGCTGAGGGGTGAAATTTAGTAAATACAGTCTTTTCTATTACCTTCATAGTTGTCTACAGTGGAAAAAGAATTCTACTATCCCACTTAAGAGGTATTTGGTGTAAAAGACAGACTCAGAGCATGGCAGAGGAGGAACAGCACACTGAACCTAGCATTTTGATAGCGGTTATCCCCTAACACACACACACCCAAGACAATGTTTAATGCTATATAAACAAGGGAAGGGAATAATACATTTTGAAATCCTGCTCTGGTTCTCATAACACACTGAAGTAATTTTTTAAGAAGGAACCAAGTCATTAAGAGCCAAATGATATGCAAAAGAAATGCCATTGGAAAACAGACAAATAGAAACTTGATACAAAGTGCAAAGAAGTCTCATCTCCATCAACAGTTGTTGAATTTTCCCTACTATCATAGCATGTTGTAGCTGATAGATGGTCTATTATCTGGTCCATCTATATAAAGAGTAAGGGGTACTACAGGAAAAATAGTACCCTTTAAATAAGTGGAATGAGTAATTATATGCAAAATGCGGATATTTTTCTAACACAACTTAAGCATATTTACTGTATCTCTTCATCCCCGTTTTACAATAATCTGAGCCTTGGAATGCTTTATCTCTATTAAATCTTAGAAGACTGCCTTTCTTCACATTAGAAAGAGACTGCTGGTGTTTTTAAGCCTGACAAGTGAAAGCATCATAAAATCTATTCCTTCATTCTCAGTTCAGTCTTAAAGATTGTCGTTTCTGTTTTTTTACTGGCAGGAAAGTGATGCATTACCTCAACCTTACCTTTAATTTTTGCCTTCCCCACATAATTATTCAACAGAACAAGGACATCAAGATATGCTGCTCTAGTCACCAGACAAGGGTTTTGCCTAGAAACAAAGTCAATAGCAAAATTTAAATGACTTACACTTACTTTTTAAATGACTTACATTACTTTTATATGCTACTATGTTTTTGGTTTTATCTTTATTACAAAATTAAGAAATATATGTCTAAACATCTAAGATAAACAAAAACCTCTGCTTAAAGCACAGTTCTCTCCAACAACCCTCCTGCAACATTCCTTTGTTCTTATTTATCATTACCATGCAAGGTTACCCTGTAAGTGGAGCAAAATATCAGACATACATATACTGTATGTCAGGACTAGATCACAGTTGTATTCAGAGGATCCAATTTTGGTATTCTTGTGGAGCTGTGTGACTAATTTGAAGGCATCAAGTATTTGGTTCAGTATGGCTTTACTGAACCAAGTCAATGGGGAAGCCAGATTAACTTAATAAATGTATTACTAACTTAATAACTGCAGTGATTCACTTAACATCTGTGGCAAGAAAAGTCGTACAATGGGGAAAACCTCATTTAACAACTGTGTTGCTTAGCAACAGAAATTTTGGGCTCAATTGTGGTTGTAAATCAAGGATTACCTTTCCTTACTTCATAGATTTATAATCAAAGACAACCACCACCAGCCCCCAAAATCAGAAGAAACCATATAATGCAAATAAATTAAACAATATAATAAAAAGAGACTGGATAAATTGCTCTAGTACAATTGAATTATCCTTTAAAGTCCAAAACTTTCTAATGACAACAGGAATAGAGCAGAATGGAAGAAAATTTGAATAAAATTTCTGGCCGTCCAATGCAGTCAGTAAGAAGTAGGGCTATACATTAGTTATCATAAAGACAGCAATGAAGTAAAATGTGGACAACTGGTTCAACAATGGACTCCAAGCAAACACAAAATCACTCCAAATATAGAATACATTGTTGTTAAGAGCCACGGTGGCGCAGTGGTTAGAGTGCAGTACTGCAGGCTACTTCTGCTGCCTGCCTGCTGCCTGCAATTTGGCAGTTCAAATCTCACCAGGCTCAAGGTTGACTCAGCCTTCCATCCTTCCGAGGTTGGTAAAATGAGGAGCTAGATTGTTGTGGGCAATATGCTGACTCTGTAAACCGCTTAGAGAGGGCTGTAAAGCGGTATATAAGTCTAAGTGCTATTGCTATTGCTATTAAATCTTCCCCCTGTTACAGTGATATTTTCACACTGATGAAAACCTTTTTGGACTATATCATTTATTAAGCCACACTGCCTCAATCTGATTGTCCTATACTTATATGTATTTGAATATTACTTTGAATTTCTTGCTTTTAATGAAAAGTGACAGGACAAGTTTACAAATAAATTTTAATTATTTATGGAAATTGATTGTAAGAATGTAAATTTTTGTAATGATTTTTGAAAAACTATCAGCTTTTGTTCATTTTTTATTGACAAGTTTATAAGGAAATGCTGATTTAGTTCTTGGAAATATATAGCGTCTGACTAATGTTTATGTACTGATTTTAAATTTATGAAGCAAATTTTCTCTTGGAAGGATTTAAGCTTCAAATACCTTGGGATTAAAGACATATATATTTTGTCTACACAGCTGGTATTGCTGCTAGTTTTATTCCTCAGAGAAAGTGGTCTCTGTTATTGATAAAAATAGACACTTTTTTTTTAAAGAGCTCTTTCCAGAGAAAAATATATTTGGACTAAAAATAGGTGCCAGATTTGAAAAAGATTGAAATGTGCTGCTCTAATTTACTGTGTTGAGCTAAAGCATCACAGATTTATATTCTAAGTGATGGTTTTCCTCTTATTAAAATAAAAAACCAATCTCAACCCCAGTGTAATACCACATAACTGGCAATATAGAGTGACTCGTTTATCAGAAATTTTAATTGTCTCACCAAGAGGCTACAGGCTTCCTGGTACAAGAAGATAGAGGCAACCACTAAGAATATTGCAATAATCCAAACAGGAGATGACCAGGGCATGAATGAACACATTGCCAAGTTATTAGCAATTATGTGGTACCCTCATTTTATTACTATTTGTCTTACTGTGCATTTCATATTTGCTTTTATTTTTATTGAGTTGTGACTAAATATATTCCATTTTTGACTTACCTATTTGCCAACCATAACTTGCCACATACATTAGTGATAATGTTGCTCAGACTCTGATGAAAATCTGAATTAGCCCTCTGTTTAGATTCCAAATAAGACTGTAGCAAATGAAGGACCTATATTAAAAAGAAAAAGAAAAAGAAGTTGCAGACTACTGTTGGAATATTTTTCAAATGTCTCCTCCCCTGGATTTGGGTTTTGCTAAAAAAAATAAAAAATAAAAAAAAATAAAATAAAAACTCTAGTGAAAAGAACTTAGCCACTTGGAGAATAACCTCCCAACTACAGAAACAAGTTGACACTGGTTAAATCTAAAGATATTTCCTTCATCACTGTATGTGTTATATATAGTGCTGTATTCTATAGTACTCCATTTGTCACTAAACAAATTATTTTTCATCACCATGTCACTTACCTTAAAGGGGTTATAATGGAAGCATTACAGCATATCCACAACAAGGTAAAGGAGGAAAAACCTATATTATACTATATCTATCAGAGAGGCAGCATGCATGTATAGTTTGTGTAAATAAGCGATCTTAGAAAAAAATTTATAACATTATTTGGTACTGTATATGCACTGTAATATTTCTAATTACTATGCCTTTTTTCCAATGGAAATAATAGAGGAGTCATATACAGACATAACTGATCTCTTCTATGACCGTCACTTGAATCTCATGCTTGGTATGCATGTGCATAACTGAATAAAAAATACAAGTGCATTCAATTAAGCATATGGAACATCCCTTTTTTTTACCATCCTCTCTATGTACAGTATGTGGTAAATCTGCACATGTGCTTAAAGGAATATAATATCTTAGTACAAAAGGAAAAAGAAAAAGGAAATTAGTTGTCCTCTCTATATTAAAAGTCAGCAATGTTAATAATTTTCAAAGCATGTGAGCATAGTGTAAGAATGGAAGTTATCTGCTCCCATCTGCAGATTTTTAAAGAAAGCATAAGCATATATTTGATTTTGGTAATCCTGAGTTATAATACCATACACTGAGGGAGGGAGAATTGCAGAAATCACATCCAAGATAAGGGCTTAAAAGTACAGTTTTTATTGTGGAACTTCTGTCTCTCCGTGGCTGCACTATTTCAAACTTATTTATTTACTTTGATTTTTTATTTATTTAGTTTATATGGCTATCAGTCACAAGTACGTGATTCTACAAGATTCAAAGTTCATTTCAAAGTTATGAAACATAAGAGTCCACACAAAATTAAAAACCTCAAACTTTCTTTATAATGCAACACTTTTCAAGAGCAATGTTTCCTAGACACTTTTTAAAAAATGTTTAGATAAAATGCCAATTTGTTGGATGTGTAAGATTCCTGTTTGCTCAGTATACTTGGAAAAAGAGCAAATATGTTTTCCTGAATTATAGTAAGCTATGATTTGACTTTTAAAACAACAATGTTGTCATACTGTTACACCATCTAGACTGCATCATCATCTTCTGAAAAAAACAGAAAACGCCACTTTAAAATTTGGATTTGTAGTTTCTCATGAAAGGTTGAAAATTTCAAATGGCTAAATACAAGGAAACAGTACAACAAATGAATGGAGCTTTTAATAACAACAACCCCTTTTGGGGGGCTTCAGGGGAAGAGATGGCAAACTGAAGACAGCTCTGCTAAAAGCTGACTTTGACCCTTTAAGGAAGCAGTAGCATCTGAGGAAAGCCAGAAAGTGAACCTTCTCTGTTGCAGCACCTCCCCTCTGAAATATCCCCTGCCCCAGGGGCATCAGACCCTCACCTTGGCTGTGTTCAAAAGAGCTCTGAAAATTTGGCTCTTGGGTTCAAGTGGGTGGCTGGACGTGTGTGACTATCTTAATGGTTGTTTTGCTTAGAGATTTGGGATGTTTTGCTTTAGTTTAATAGTTTTTTTTTATTGCATGTGCCCAGCGTTATTGTAGAGTTGGGTGGCCGTATTTCTAAAATAAATAAATGCACACAAACATTTAAGTCCAAAAAAAGCTACACTGATTTTACATTTACTAAACAAGATTTTCTATATCTATATGATGAGGAAGAAGTGTCTTTTTGCTTTCTTAAAATCCATAACAAACTATTTCAAAACATATATGAGAGATAACTAACAAAAATGTATTGGAATATAAGCACAAAGCCAAGTCTAAGCATATTAAGGAAATAAAATTTATACTTTTTAAAAGTATTGATGTTTTACTGCCCTTATCACCATAAGGAAGGCCTTAATACAGGTAGTCCTCCACTTACAACAGTTCATTTAGTGTCTGTTCAAAGTTACGCCAATGAGAAAAGTGATTTATGACTATTTTTCACACTTACCACTGTTGCAGCATTCCCATGGTCACATGATCAAAATTCTTATTTTGATCAGACATTTGGCAACTAACTCAGACTTATGACGGCTGCAATGTCCTGGGGTCACAGTGATCACCTTTTGCGATTTTCTGACAAGCAAAGTCAATGGGGAAGCCAGATTCACCTAACAACCATGTTACTAACTTAACAAGTGCAGCGATGTTGCCACAGGGAATCCACAAAGGTTTGAAGAAATGTTATGATTTAAATATTGAGTTAAATCTTAGGGGTCCATAGCCACAAAATGTATTTAAAGGTGGTCTATGGTAAAGAAAAGGTTGATAACCACTAGTCTAGATGTCTCTTCTCTCCTTTCATCTCCCTCAGCTCCTTCATGAACCACAGGGAATGAGGGGATCCATCAGAGGGGAGAAGTTGAATGGGCAAAAATCTGATCCAAATCTTTGTCTGCCCTCCTATTCCAAGCAGCAACTAACACTTCAGATGAAATTTATGACATATAAAAACTGACCTTTCTATAAATCAGACAAAAGTTACCGGTACATACTGTTCCACTATACTTGTGAAACCTCTGCTTGCATGTCATTAGCTTGTATACTACTGGTAGAGTCAAATATAAATATTCAAATTTCTAAAGATTGAAGCAATTCTGTTCAGCTCAGTGATTGTTGAAAAAAAATGTATGTGAATAAACTAAGATCACTCTACTCTATGTTACACAATTTCAGCACAGAAATTTAACACTCGGAAGAATTCCATATGCTTTAGCAACTGAAATGGATACCATATAAAAAGTAAGTTGCAAAACAAAAATGCAGCACTAGTAAAGGTGAAACCAAAACAACATAGTTTTATGTTTTATTTTGAATTCAGGCAGGCTGATAGTACTACGTAATATATTTTTCTAACAAAATCCCAATAGTTGCATTTGGCTCATGCTCAGGATCTGATCAAATGTTGAATTTGATGTAAACAAGAAACATTTATATAAATAAATGGAATACCTCCTTGAACTGGTTAAAGGAGAGTGATGAGCTTCAACACATTTGTCTAATTTGGCAGACTTGTTTGTAAGCATTTTCATATCTGATGCTTACTGAATTGATAATTCTGTTGTTTCTCACTTCTAGGAACAGCAATGAACAATCTCACCAGATTTTTATTGATGGTCCATCTGGAAATAATCCTTGTACCAAAGTTTACAGTCTGAACAAATAATTAGTTAATGCCAGTTCTTCTGCAGTTATTTATTAATGCATTTCTTTTCAAATTATAAACTTACTAGAAAGAAAGCGTCTAATGAAACTCAAACCCTGGGAAACAAATGAGCCACATAATAACATTTACTATAACTCATCAGATTTTTACCACATGGATATGAACAAGTCTATTTATAAATTTTATTTCCCATCAGGCTAAGCATGTCAGCTTGTAATAACATATTAATGTTAATGTTTTCCAATCATTTTCACAGTGGCCTTTAAACTGCAAACGCCTCAGCCAAGGTAAATCTAAGGGCAAACTGAAGGCTAACTACATAATCAAAACCAGCCTTAATGAGTATTGTGCTAACACGGTGAAATAAATATTAAGGCTAACTGTAGTACACAATAGTTTGTTTTAAAATTTCCACAGCATTTTTATTACATTTCCAGAACTACCTGAAAATCAAGTAATCTCATCACGGGTGACTACATTTCCCATTTGATAAGTGGCACATATATTGCATGCATCTAATACAAAACATAAAGTGGGGGGGGGGGAGCTTCCAAGGCTTTCAAACTTGAAAAGGGACTTTAAAGATTCCTTTAAAAATGTTATTATTAAATGTCTCTTGTTCATCATTTTTCTAAAACTAGGTTGAGCATTTCCATTTGGGAAAGAAAAGTAATTTAGCTGCACAGTAGCACTTACCATACTTTTCAGAGTATAAGACACACTTTTTTCCCGCCTAAAAGAGGGTGGAAATGTTGGTGCGTCTTATACACTGAATACAGCCATGTTTGGCCTCCCGAAACCCCGCCCCGCGCGTCCCATTTATGCCAAAAACAGGCCCATTTTTCGCAAAAATGGGGCCCGCCGAGGGTTTGGGAAGCCTGCAGAGTACTCCTGGGGACTGGAGAGGGCAAAAACGTGATGTGTGGGGGGTTTGGGAGGCGAAAACTGGACCCATTTTTTGTGGAAAAGGGGGATATACATAGTATATACTTACCGTATTTTTCAGAGTATAAGACTCACTTTGTCCCCCCCTAAAAGAGGGTGGAAATGTTGGTGGGTCTTATACACTGAATACAGCCATTTTTGGTCGCCCGAAGCCCCGCCCCCGCGACCCGGTTTTGCGAAAAATGGGCCCGTTTTTCACAAAAACGGGAGACGCAGAGGGTTTGGGAGGCCTGCAGTGTGCTCCTAGGGGCCGGGGAGGGCAAAAACTTTTTTTTTCTTGTTTACCTCTTCAAAATCTTGGTGCATCTTATACTCCGGTGCGTCTTACAGTCCGAAAAATACGGTAATCCCTTCCTATATGCACAAGTCCATGTAGGATGCCATCCTTGCTGGTTTTCTGATACTGCTTCCACTTGCATATACCCACATGTTAGGTTGCTACACACAACACCTGGCCATCTTTATAAGATGGACAAATAGCCAAAATATCAATTCCCTAGCTTTACTGTAGCACACCTACAAAACAAACAGCAGAGACTCATGGCATGGAAAACATCCTAGGACATAATCATGACATTATTTATACACCATCATCGATATATGCATACTCCAGTTTGATTTAGTCATAAAATGGATGATTCATTGATACTTTTTGTGCAGTAGCTGCTTAAATATTAATGACTTAGAATACCTGACAACATATAAAATTTACCTCCCTGATGATACAAGACTGCATGTAAAAATTTAACAACAAAGACAATAAAAGGGTACATCGCCATAATTTTTATGTTTTCCTCTACACTTGACATTAGTACTCTTTTTTTTTTCCAGCTTCAAAGGAAAGTTTATCTTGGTCAATAAAACTGAACTATAAAAAAGAGCAGCTGCAAGGAAAGTGCAATGAAAAATATTTAATGATAGTGGTTTTTCTGCTTTGATCTCTAGATATTATAACATTCATTCATAATATCAGACTTTATAAATCAGCTATGAAGAAATACAGGTCAAATACTTTTTCCAAGTCAAATAACAAAAATACATGATTAGCAATATTGTTATTTCAAAAGGCCAAGGAAGTTAACTGAAAATTCTACTACACAACCTATTAGTTGAAATACATATTATTATGGGGGAAATGTCCATAATGTCCAGTCTTCATATATAATTGGCTATTTTTGCATGTCACTTTAAAAAATTGTTTTGCCTGTAAGACGATTTCCTACCAACAGGACAATGAAGGAAATTAATTATTGTGATTTGATTTTTCCATACTTTTAGTTGTTAATTTTTTCAAAAGCAGTCATGGTCCTGGTTCTGACCCATTTTTCTGACTGGGCCCCTTCAATGTCCAACTGTAGCTCTTGGTCCCCCAAACTGCAGAGCCCAAACTAAGCTGTAATAGTAACTTTATACATTAAAGTTGAATAAAACTTCTCTGTTTTATTCCATGCCCTCACACATTAAGTTTCCTATGAGAACCATTCCTTACTATCGTGGGAAAAATAATCCATATGAACAGACACACACCATTAAATGCTGCTGCTTTCCTAAGCTACTGCCAAAAAATAGAAAGCAAAATTTCAAAAGACAGGAAAATGCAGGAAAAGAGATGAGAGCCTAAGCATATGGAGCCAAGAAGGAATTTAAATAATCATATAATACAAATAAAATCTAGGCTTAACTCCATTACAATTACAAGGAAAAACCCTACCATTAATGTGCATTCCATCCTATCTCCAAATTATATAAGCCTCTATACACTTTGCAATCATACTTCATGCAACTCTACGATGTAGAGCAAAGCAATATTTTCAGAGTGTCTGAAAAGATTCAGAATATATACCATCAGGAAATTCAGAAAAGGTAATATAAAGTGTCCACGGTCATGTCATGATAAATAGCAATAGCACTTAGACTTATATACCACTTCATAGTGCTTTACAGCCAGCAGTGAAATCTACTTACCTTCCCTACCGGTTCGGAAGCGCACACTTTGCGCAAGCTTTTTCACCCTCTGCGCATGCGCAGAATGCTTTGCGCATGCGCAGAGGGTTAAAAACAACAAAATGGCAACGTCTGGGCGGGTGGGTGGAGCCTCGCGCTGCCGCCGCTACCGGTTCTCTGAACCACCAGCGGCCGCCGCTACCGGTACACTCAGACCGGGCCGAACCGGTAGCATTTAACCTCTGTTTACAGCCCTCTCTAAGCAGTTTACAGAATCAGCATATTGCACCCAACAATCTGGCTCCCATTTTACTGACCTCGGAAGGATGGAAGGCTGAATCAACCTTGACTCAGGATCAGTCAGGATCGAACTCCAAGATGTGGGCAGAGTTAGCCTGCAATAATCACTTAGCAATGGCCTTCCAGAGGTTGCTGAAATACAGATCCCAATATCCCACCCAATTGGCCATGCTGGTTTGGGGTACTAGGGATTACTCTTCAGTAAAAATGAAAGCTGAGATTTCCCTTATCCTTGACTTAGCAAAAGGTGCAACAACTGAAATGACTCATAAATCTTTGATGTATGCTGTAGTTATTTTTCTTAAAAGTAAGCTTATAGTTATATTGTCACTTTGGTATAAAACACATGCATTTAAAATGAGATATTCACTTATTAAGTTACAGTTCATGCATATTTATTTTAAAATTTTGATTAAAAAATGTAAAAATAACAATAGTAAAGGAGTACAACAATGAAAATTAACAGTGGAAGTACAATAATGTGAAATTAAAAAGATGAGCGGAGGGGGCGCAGGTAGTACAGGGGGGAGGTAGAGTCAAGTAGTTAGTCTAACAGCCACCTTCATGATCAAGTGCTTTCCTGCTTTGTTTGAGAATGATCATGAATGATCTCTGGGATTTTTTGCAAACTCAATTATTGAAATAAAGTATGTGTCCCATTTTTAATATCTTGATTATGGGAATCATCTTGATTTTTAACAGTTAATCATAAGTCTTCCTGTTTTTATCAATTTGGATATTACTCTTTTGTCAATATGTGTTTACTTCACTGATGCTACATTATGCAAAAAGGCAAAACTCACTTGTAACAGCGTTCCATGAACTGCATTCTGCCGTATACAAGGATCAGTGCTATCTGGAAGGCCGGCTAACAAAGAAGATACTGTCTGTGGCACCAAATTTAGCATAACGAAGGGAACAAGGGCTCTTCCAGCCAGTTCGCGTGAACGGTACACAGGAGAGTTACCACATCTAGAAGTCAGAAGACAGAAAGGCAGAATTTTTCAGATCTCATGCATACGCAAGGTATCTCAAGAACAGTATTTGTAATGAAATATTCAAGAAAATGTTTATGCAATCCCTACATATGTATACATTCCATCCTAAAATGATTTGTGAAATGGGTAAATGATTTATATACATAGCACTTACCATCTTTGATAAACCTTATCAGATATGGAGATTATAATAATAGCTTTGTTTTGAACTGACTGGAGCTTTTTTGTTGATTTCAGTTTGCATACTTCTAGGGTGCCACAAGATGGCACTACTTGAATTGTATTTTAATTGTGTATTTTATTTATGTGAATTATACTCACCTGAAACCTACGCTTTTCACCACAGAGATATACTGGTGATTAATATATAAAGAATCCCATTCAAGGTGTCAACTTAAGAAAAATGTTTATATCACAAATCCTACCTAGCAATAAATAGATGACACCATGATAAAGACAAGTTCTAAAAAGGCATGGCAGCTGACCTAAGTTCAGCTAGGCAGATGACACCAGTTAGAGGTAGGGAGAGACAAAACTCCCTTTTAAGTGGTATTTTTATTGTTAAAAGTAATATAAGATAAAGATGTCCTTACAACCAAAATAATTTTGTTTCCTGTGAAATGGATACAGAACAAGAATCCCCGTAGCCAGTACCTGCTGTTGAGTTGCTACCAATTTCCTGTGTTGGACTGCATAGAACAAAAAAATAACTCTATTATCATTCTACATGAAGCCTATCTTTTGCCATATAATAATTTATTTATAATACAGATAGTCGTCGACTTACAACAGTTCGTTTACTAACCATTTGAAGTTACAACAGCACTGAAAAAAGTGACTTATGACCATTTTTCACACTTATGACCGTTGCAGCATTTCCATGATCACATGATTTACATTCAGATGCTTGACAAGTGGTTCATATTTATGATGGTTACAATGTCCTGGGATCATGGGATCACTTTTTGTGACCTTCTGACAAGCAAAGTCAATGGAGAAGCCAGATTCACTTAACAACTGTGTTACTAATTTAACAACTGAAGTGATTCACTTAACAAACTTGACAAGAAAGATCGTAAAATGGGGCAAAACTCACTTAACAGATTTCTCACTTAGCAACATAAATTTTGGGCTCAATTGTGGTTGTAAGTTGAGGACTAATACTGTATGGGCAATCTTAATTTTAATTGTTGGACCATATTTCATTTAGAGGACCTTATTATTCTGTACATATTTTCAAATCAACAGATTTATAGGTTCAGTACAATACAACTTCTGAAAATACGGTCCTTACTGGTATGAGATACATGTGCTCCTGATATTAGCAGAAAAAGGAAATTCTGCTTGCACCACAAACACATTAGAAAATAGTCACTAAAGTATGAGGTACACGTTACAATGCTAACACAATATTGCACTTGCTTTAATGTAGGTGTTCTTCCATTTCATTTATTGGCTTATTTGTAGAAGTACATACCATGTGGAAAGAAAATGAGCAGCTTAGCAAAAGGATTAATTAAAATAAATAGCATTTTACTACAACAGTGCAATACAATTTATCTTAAAATGCTTCCATATTTAAGCTATATTATCCCTATTTATATTTAACAGGTTCTTGTAGATGTTTCTTTTCAAATACAATTAACTGTGACATGATTGCTAATGTTTAGTTTCTAATTAGCAGTAACTGTACACTCAAGAATGCCATTTTTTCTCTTCACAATCATTTACAAATGATGATTTCCCAAAGGAATCTGGCTTCAGTTCAGGAGAAAGAATGGAAAATGGGAACAGTGCCAGTGTTTGTGACTGCCAGATATTTTGTCAAAAGGTACTTTCCAAAAGCATGATTCAGAGAGCTTTTTTTTTTTTCATAACCACTCTAGACCTACATTCCACTGTATTTAATTGCATTAGTCTCGTTTCACTAACATAATCAAATACACACCATAGGTCAAGTAACTTGATTTAGTGTGTTTTATTAAAGACGTTTTTAAACAGAAGCATAAGCATGCAGAAATCTAAAATTATTTATTACATAATGTCAAATTAAATACAGGTGTGAGTATAACAGTATAATGCATTAAGGAAAAACTAAAATAATTTCAAATTAAGTGCTTAATACTGCAAACACAGAGCTATATAAAACAGGTCTTTATTCCATGTCATGAAATGCCTCTCACAAATATCAAATTAAACAATATATGGCACTGCCTGAATATTTTTCCTTTTTTTTCCTATGCCACTTTTTTCTCATTCAGTTCTATTCCCAAGCTCAATTTACTGAGTTTATTGATTATGAACTCTTTTTCTTCTAGAACTACAAATAACCAAGCCAAGAAGGCAGAAAGCTTCTTTTTCAATGCATGTATTTTGCCTTTCCCCCAAGAGAAGAAGTTACCCTTCTCTTTGGTGTCAAACTCAAGGGTACTGCATTCTGGGGCCGGCCTGGAAATAGCAAAGAACTGGCCCACGGTGCCTCTGGCAGCCAAAACGGGGTGCTGTAAGAGGCCGTGCAGGCCAAAAATGGGGTGTGTGGGGGCTGCGCATGCCCCCCCCATGCGCAGCCCCATGCGCCCCATTTTCGGCCTTCACGGCCTCTTGCAGCACCCTGCCGGCCAAAATGGGGTGCGGGGGGCCACGCGCAGACCCCCACACCCCATTTTGGCCAGCAGGGTACAGCAGGAGGTCGTCAGTCTCGTCTCCAGACACACCCGGCCGGCCCGCGGAGGAGAACTGGCCCGCGGAGAACTTTGACGGCCGGATTATGCTGATCCGGCCCTCAAAGTAATCCATTTTGACACCACTGCCCTAGATATATGAAAAGGTCCTGTACACCTAGAGACAAATTTGCACCTTAGTAGAAATTATTTTAGACACAATCAAGTACTCATTTCAATTGTTTATTTGTTTATTTTGCCACCTATCTCATGGATACAGTGACTCTGAGCAGCTTACAATAATAATTGCTTCTTTATGTCAGACAGAGGAAGATATAGGCTGTACAACCTTTTGGATTTATTTCCCAAAATGAGATTCCAGGCATACAAAACTGAATGTGGATTATTCTTACTAACACATTTAAAATTTGCTTGGAATTCTTTTTTAAAGTATACATAACTTCTTGGGGGGGGTCCTCTCTTTCTCACTGATCTGGATGAAATTTAGAGGGAAGCTGGATTATTATTAAAAGATGAAGTATGCCAAATTTCAAGAAACAAGCATGAATTGTTGGCAGTGAGACTATGAAATGAAAGTTGGAGCCCCAAAAAAGTACAGAGACCAAGAACAGTATAAGCAACAAGCAAAGTCAATTGCATACAGCACTAATCAGGAGACAACCTGTAGCAAAAATATCCTGGATTTTTTTATCTGTATTGTATTGTCTGATCAAAAAAGACTCATTAGTCTTAAAGCACAATTGTTTCATCTTTACTAGAATATTAGTTTCAATAACTTACAGGGGAAGGAAGGGAGGAAGGATATAGCTCTCTAGGTACAAGCCTCTAGTGAAATGGACTGGAGAAATACATTTCATTATTTTCCAGCAAGGAATTCCACCTTTTGATTGCTCCTGTAGTCCCCTCAACTATTCTTTGTCAGAAATTACCAGACATAAATTTATTGAGGAAAAGTAGAAAGAAAAAAAGGCGTCACTGCGTAATAGTCCAGCAGATGTAAACAAGTCATAAAACTTCAGGTTGGGTTGCCTATTTTTGCTTCCTTGTTATTAAAGTCACAAAGAAGTCATTCAACAACAGTGTATCTGATTCTGGAGTTCCTGTCTGTAAAACATACTATTTCCTTCTGGCAGTTCACAGTAAACATAGGAAATTGTTTGAATTGTCAAATAAAGTCTCCCAAGAATAAAAGGTGTTAGTAGAAACCATGGTTCCTTCATGTTAAAAAATACCAACAATAAATCTAGACTTAACAAGACTGGATTACAATGAAATCTCTCTATGATCTTTCTTCTCACTGAAACTCACTTGGAAGGTTTTTCTTTTCCCTTTAAAATTACTCTGAAGGGACTTGTCTTTTTAAAGTGAATAAACAAAGCAAATCAGACAGGCTTTATCATGCAACACCTGGAAATTCTTCGAGGTAAAAGCATAAATGTTGTAATTGAAGTAAATGCTCTGTTTGTGTTGTCTACATTTAACCTTTGCTTTCTCAGAATAAACTTTAAAGTATGTCATGCCTGAGCATGAAAAAAATAAACGTATTGCCCACATAAGACTTCCCTGAAATCCTGGTAGCCCTGAAGAATCCTTCTGTTGGCTGAAGAAATATGTTGCTTCTCCTAAGATGTCTACATAATACACAATCAAAACAATATACTATATAGATGAAATGCACACCAAGCAATTTTCTCTATTCGTATCTGTAATTTACAATTTACAATTTAATTCTCCTTATTCAGAATATACTATCAACCTGATAAAAATCAGGTGAATGTCATGTAATAATTAATTAACTTTAAAGGCTGATTAGGATATAGACTTTACTTTCAGAAGCAGTAGGTTTCTCCATATTTGCTGCTGGACAACACAAATGGGAAAATACTATTTTGCTTACCTATCTAATTTGTAAAGCTCCCTGACTCTTAGAAGTCTTATTTATGGTCTTCCAACTAACTGGCGAATCCTGGTCCAGATGAGGAAATCCTTTGATCCAAACCTTCTCTATATATTCTTATTTAGATTGTATAAATTTATAATACAGGAATCTGTAATAGGGTACAGAGTCTATTAGAGAAAAAAGAGAGAGAGAGAAGGCAGAACTGAATTTCTCACTGCCTTTGAACCTAGAAAACTGCTGGGACACACCACCATTTCAATATCTCATTTAGTAAAGCCAGAACCAATACAATCTCCTTGGTAAAGGCTGGCAAGCTTTTTTTCTAAAGAGCCAGATCTAGCTCTCTCCGACTGGCATGACTGGCAGGTCTGCAAGCCAAGGAGGATGGTGCCAGTTCACAAGCAAAGATGCCACTAATAGTCTGCCACCACTGCCATTCCAAACACTCAGTCCCATTCCTTGCTCCAGGAGCTCAGCTGTGGCTTGGGCCTGACTATCTGCTGCCCACCCACCATTCTATTCTTAGCTTGAACAGCTACAAAAAAGCATGTTGTGGCTGTGGAATTCTGGCAGTTGGTCTACCCACCTTAAAGTTGATGAAATTGGGAAACACTGAACTAGATGTTTATTGCATTTCACAGAGCTCATTTCTCCATACCAATATGAGTTCAATTAGTTTTGTTTTGCAATTTGTTAAAGCCATATGGAATTTATTACATTTTTTCTTTTTTAACTATTTCATTGGTTTTCTTCACAATAAAGGATAATTCTGCCAACTTGAGGCTATTTCAAAACTAATATAAAACAAACGAAAGCAATTGATTTCTTGTTATAGTTATTTTACTGATGTCAACAATAGAAATATAAAGTACATGAGAACCTTACTCAGCGATAGGTGACTTTAGGAAAAACATTATTTAGGGTGATCAATGTTTTCCACTGAGGAAAATATACAGATCCAAAGCAATGAGCAACAGTGAAGTTGATTCAACAGAATAGTCTAGTTTGAATGTGATTATTCACTTTTCCCAATAGAAACTAAGGTTTAATAAACAGTGGACTAGATGAGGTTGACTCTTCCTCAGTGGAAGATCACATTTTGTTTCCCATTAGCTCATAAGAATTTTAAGCAATAAACACAAAGAGCATGTTATTTACTCCTGATTAAGAGCCTTGTAATTGCTCTTAATGACTGAGAATCTTAAACATGTGTAGCACATTTTGTTAAGAGAACATGGAGCATGCAAACAGATCCATCTTTTAACATTAAATTTCAAGGAATCTGACTTGGCACTCTCCACTGTTATAACTTTCTCCTTCCCCTACATAAGAAGGTTTATCTTGGAGGTGAATAAAAATAGGACTATGCAAATATTCAAGACAAATATATGAACCATTGAACCACAGACATTCAAACTGAACTAACTAACCCCATTAGTATTCAAGTCAATCTTAAATGGGATTACTCATTTCTGACTCCCCATAATGAGTTAAAACAAAATGCAACAGATTACAAAGTCACAAAATTACCATTGGAATATTTTGTATATATACATACACACATACACACACACATACATACATATAGTTGCATGTGACTCAGAAACATATTATCTATTCTACCTGGCACAATCTTAATTTACTTTCTATTTTTAAACAAAATAAAACAGAAGTCAAGGGCGATGCTATTTGCACATTTCTCAAGGTGAGATATGACTTACCTCAGCAAACAAATAGCTAATCAAGTTACAGCATCCAAATCCACAGTCCATATTTATATTTCTATCAATATTGACCAAGTTGAAAAGATGAAAACCCCATGTTTGAAGCATAACATCATCTAGTTTCAAGCCCCTTCATTAAATATTGGCTCTGCCACCCCTAAAAACTATTTAGATAAAACATCTTAACTTGCTTTAAAAGCAAAAAGTCATGGTTTTAACTTGACAAATTACTAAGCATTTATTAACATTAATTATTTCCTTTACATATTTTATAACCCCACATATTTTATAACCCCCCACAAAATTAACAGCTTTTGCAATGTTACTTTTGCATTACTTTTAATCAAATATTGCATATTAGAACTAATGCCAAGTTGCCCTATCAAAATATTTTTCCATTCTTTCTTAATGCAATTTATGAATGAGCTAGTGTGTGGCATAAGCTATAGATTATGACTTAGTGATGCACGTCATCTGCCTCTTGACAGGAAAAAGTATATGCTAGCCCCTTTGCCCAATGCTACCATTACACAAAAAAAAAAAAGCAGGTATTCCCTCTGACAGCCATACAGTCTACCCTAAACATTTGGGACCGTTAGGATTCTCATATACAGGATGAGAAACACGATATCAAGATAATGGGAAGTGATATGACCATTCTATGTTGCACTTCAGTTCTGTGTCTAGTTCTAGACAACACAATAAAAGAACACTGAGAAACTGTAGTTTGTAGAAAACATCATACAAAGATCACTTAAAGGAAACCGATAAGTTTAGCTTAAAGAAGAGAAAAGCTAAGCAGAGACATGATAGCAGTCTTCCAATATATAATGGAATGTATTACAGGGCAGAGGGGATGGAAAAATTCAGGAAAGACAAAGCTCATAAGAGGAAGTCAACAGGGAGAGAGACAATCTTGAAATAAGGAGAAATTTCCTGACTACAAGAGATATTAAGCAATGGAACAGCTCCATCACCGGAGGTTTTCAAGAAATGTTTAGACAGCAATTTGTCAGGAATGGTCTGAAGATTCTTACCCTGGGCAGGATATTGAACTACGTAGAAGCCTTTCTCGGTCCCTTCCAACTCTAGGATTCAGTGATTCATAGTATTCAGCGGGGAACAGTATTTTTTAAATATCGTTTATTCCCGATTGTTTCTGCCATTCTATATTTCTAATTGGCATTCTTTATTTGACATTCTTTCTCTCTTAAGCAATTGCTTGATCTTTTGGGTCTTCCTTGTTATTTTGATATGTTTTTAATCTCTTTGTACACTGCTCCAAATTACTCTGGGATTGAGATTAATCAGAAATTAATTAATAAATGAACAAATGAAGGATTGAATGAAATTATTGCTTCATGGAATTCAAAGGGGCCATTTAAACACCCTGCTCTATACAGGATTTCAAATTAAAGTAACCACAATAGATGGCAATGGAGCCCCACTTGAACACCATCCAACAAACAGGAGCCAACATCATTCTGGGTCGCTCTTATTGTTGAGAATTTTTTTCTAATATGCAATTAATAAGCGCCTTTAACTCTGCCTTCTATGGATTAAAATTAGCAATAACCAATAAATTAATTTAAATGTTTGCTTTTAAAACCAATTAAAGTTGAACCCTATTTAAGAACTACAGCCCATCCTGCAATAGAACTAAGACAATATCTTTTGTTGAAAGCATAATGCCTGTAGCAAAACCTACAGCAAACAATGAATCAATCAAAATAAATGCATGGTAAATCAGAATTAACCAGCATTTAAAAGAGAAGATAGAAATCCACATGTAGTAAAAACAGACCAAAACTGCTAACAAAGACAAATAAGGGCATATAGTGTTCCATGTGCTAGAGACAGAAAAGTAGGAAGAAACCAACCATATGGTATTTACATTATGGTAAACATGCTTACATGTAGTATCTACTAGATTAAAATGCAATTTTAATATCATAATGAATAAGAGTTGTCTCGTTTAATAAGGAGAACCAAGTGATCTTACCACACAAATTACCGAGATTTGTGACTAAAATCACAAATCTAAAATGAATCATGCATAATTCATTTAGAACACAGCAAGTTTTAACTCAATTCCAGTGTTAAAAGATAGATAGATGATTGATAGATAGATAGATAGATAGATAGATAGATAGATAGATAGATAGATAGATAGATAGATAGATAGATAGATAGATAGATAGATAGATAGATAGATAGATAGATAGATAGATAGATGATAGATAATCAAACCCTCGGGGTTTCCTAATGAACTAAGCTAGATCTTGGCCATTTCTTTTCTTGAAAGGCAATGGGAAGACCACACAACTGGATCTTCATACCCATCATTGCCATCCATAAAGTAATCGAAAATGCAGAAAAATAACTGCAGTGCCTTAGGTACTTTACTGCAAAATCACTTTGTTTAGCCTCTCAAGAAAATTAATCTTCTCTCTCACTTTTGCTTTTTGAAAAAGCACCTTTGGGACAATCATGACCTGGATATTTGAGAATCTCCATAGACATGCTACATTATACTTACATTTACTAAAAAATAAATGGTGTAAATGAATGAATGAAAACACTATTTTAAACTAATAATACTTTGCATTAAAAAATTAACTACGAACTTTCTCAAGGAAAACTAAGCATTAAAAATACAACTTACCTCAAAATAAGAGGAACAAAGGAAGCCATGCTAAGGGCAGAATATGTGCCATCCATTGGTGATGGATACAGCTTACTCAAGACCAAGAGCGAGAGAAATAAGCCTGGGTGAAGCTTCAACTCTTTAGTTTTACTACATGAAAATATGCAAAGTTTGTCTGAATTATAATATTGCTTTCTCAATTGAATGTTCATACAGATAAAGGGCCAAATGTTAAGAATAGAGTTTCATAGTCATGGACCAAATTTATTTACTTTTACATGTTTTAAAATCCCCCCAAGCATACAACCCAAATACATTGCAATAAAAGAACATAAAGAATAAAGAGCAGTAACTATATTGAATTCTACTGTATAGTGCAATATTAATGCAATATCGGGTTTTCAATTCAATGGTATAGAATGTGAAGGATATGTGTTTGTGTTTTATTTTTATAGTTATAATGTACACTGAAGATGGCATTTAATTTCGTTGTACGAGGTGCAATGACAAACTAAATAAACTAAATAAACTAAATTAAACATATTTAAAAAACTACTTTTTTCTCTATAGGAAAGCTGAGTCTCAAAACCACCAGTAAAAAAAATATCAATGTGAATTTTGTCTATTTTCAAATTTTTGAAATTTGAAAATAAAACTGAATTTAAAATTAATCTTAAAATCATTTTAATGCAGAATGTCATCTTTTTATGTTCAAAAAATACATGAAGAGAATAATTAATTGATTTTAAAAAGTGTTCAAAAGAGTTGTGAGTAATTTAAAAATTGATAAGGGAAAAGTACTTTAGAACAAATCATTAAGGCAACCTACATTTTTCAGGCTTCCAGACAAAAATACCATAAACTGTAATAAATACTACTTAAAGAAACCACACTTTTATTCGGGCTGACATGGATGCCAAAAAACCCAAGAAGTTAGTCTTTTTTATGAACAGCAGAGAAGTAGCATGTTCATGCCAGGTCTGAAGTACTTTTTCCAAATAATTTTTGAAGACTGTCCAGTGAATTTTATCCTACCAACCCATTTTCTGCTTCTCTAACAGTTTGTTGTGATACAGAACAATGAGTTTTCTTACCTGTCTGCTGTACTGGTTATTTGTTCCAGCTGACTGAGCAAAAATGGATAAAGACTTGGAAATCGAGTAAAGAACTCCCTTCCTGTCATTCTGTAGAAGAATATAAGAAAATTAGTAGTTTATGACAATGTACTATTTTCAAGACTGTCTTCTAGATTTATAGGTAATTGGGCACAATCTAAACAATTCAATAGTTCATGTTACTCAAAACAGATAAAAGACACTATAAAATATGTGTAAACAATTAAAAATATTCTATGAAATAATTATTTCATAGAAATAATTTTTAATTATAATTTTTTATATTTCATTTTTAATTATAATTAAAAAGTAACATTAAAGAATTTCTTATATTAGGCATTTATTTCATTGAAAAACTCGTTTAACACAATTGTAACGCATCATTCCAAATCATCTCACCTATTGATGAGTTGCAGCAGGGGTGACAAACTCAAGGCGGGCCAGATCCGGCCTGCGGGGTACTTAGATCTGGCCCATGGGACCGCCCTGGAAACAGCAAAGGACCGGCCCAGGGTGCCTCTGCCAGCAAAAACAAAGCTTGGGAGGCCCCCCAAGCTCCGTTTTCACTAGCAGAGGGCTGCAGAAGGCTGTCGCGACCGAAAATGGGGCCCGGGGGGCCATGCGTGACCCCCGAGCTCCATTTTTGCTGACAGACGGCTAGCAAAACAAACTAAAAACAAAAGGAGAAATGTTTCCCCTTTTGCATTTGAGCATGCAAGAAGGGACAGGAAAGGAGAAGGGAAAGAGGAAAGACAAAGAAAAAGAAGGGAAGATGGGAAGATAGCAAGGAAGGAAAAATAAGGAAAGAG